>CM040241.1:218536143-219136143 GCA_022545495.1 Chrysanthemum lavandulifolium
TACTTAAGGCACAAGCAGTTGAAGCGAGATATTTAATACTGTACAAGTATTTAATACACAAATGAAGTGTCCCAATTAAATTTCAAAGTGTGCAAATCAATTTTTTTATGTAAAACAAATATTGGTGTTATTGTTATGATGTTTCTGTTAGCCTTTATTATGTAACGGACCCAAGCCCGAATCTAAAATGTTCTGTATTTGCATATTTAAGTATATGATGTATTCTTGTAATCAATCAATCAAATCAATCATTATCATTACATTCTACATTACATTCTACATGGTATCAGACCATTAAACCACGATCTTAAAACACCTAAACCCTAAAACCAAAAACAACTACTCCGCCTCCTTCTCCGGCCGTCGGCGGTCCGGAACAGCCAAAAACAACCATCAACAATAAACAACAACCACCTCGCTATCACTCCGCATCTACCACTTTTAAAAAATAATAATAATAATAAATAAAAAAATAATAATCATCGAAGCTCTAAATAAATAACGAAAGATCTCAAGATTTGTTTCATTTCAAGAATGGATCTTTATAGATCTATACCACCAATCCATCATCGATCTTTAAAGAAAACAATAAACTAAAACAAATCATCAAAAATAAACATGTCCTTCGTTAGCTCTGCTTTTCTTGATTCGCGATTAGTTTGGGTGTCTTCGTTGAGTGATTCAATTGTGAATAAAAAGTCTGCATTGGTTAGATGTTTTGATGAGAGACAGAGAGAAATATAGGTGTGTGGCTACTTTTGGAGATGTGAGTTATTTTATATCACTTTAGCATTTATATCAAAAAAATAAAAATAAAAAATAAATAAACAAAATAAAAAAATTGATCTTTATGTTTTTCTAGAGAAAAATACGCCCCGTTTGTTTGGAAGGTTCTTTGAGGGCTGAAGTTTTAGAACCAAATTTCGTATTTATCATTTTTATTTTTATTTTTTTTTAATGCATGAGTTTTAGTTTAATTTTCTTTGTTTTAGTTATAGGGGATACTTTGGGTTATTTCGTTTTAGTTGTAGGGGATACTTTAGGTTATCCCGTTTGGTCAGGATACTTTGGTTTATCATGTATGGTAAGGGATACTTTGGTTTATCCCACTTGGTAAGGATACTTTGGTTTATCCGGTTTGTTGCAAGTTGCTGAAGATGTGGTTCCGTTGGCTATCGAATGTCTTCATCAACAATTATTTATTTGCTTTAATTTAATTTTTATTAGCTTTTAATATCCAGGTCAGAAACTTTCATGATTTCTTCTTCGGATCATGAGAGAATGTTAACAGATATGATATGAACAGCTCGAATCTAAAATGTTATGTATTTACATATTTAAGTATATGATGTATTCTTGTAATCAATCAATCATTATCATTATATCTATCATACAAAACCCGAAGGCATCTTTTATATTCGTGGGAATATTCGTTTTTCTTTGGGCTTAATCGCTTTGGCCTTTTTTTTGGTCCATTTACGCATACATCTTTAGACCGGCCCGCTTGGCTGTGATATATTTCGTTTTCTACAAGGATAAGGCGGTGGGTTTCTCAAAATTTCCGGATAAGTTCATGCCACCGCCTTCATCTAGATCTCGTCTTCTATTCTTTGCGTTATTCCGAATTTATAGTACTGTAATTTTTACCTGATTAGCTTAATATGAATAATTATTTGACATGTTTGTATCTTTCAGGTCATCGGATTTGACACACCTTATGGAGGAAGCAAGGCTCCACACTAAAACATACAATAGGTCAGTTTATCTTCCGTTTTATTTCGGTTGTAGTTTTGAGTGAAGGTGTGTTGCTTTAACTTTAGCTTTTCTTTTCTTTTCTATCTTAATTGTGTTTGGAATTATTTTGGGGTTTTGATTAATAAAATTTCGTGTATTAGAAATTCAATAATCTTTAACATTATTTTCTTCACTACATACAGGGAAATGGTAGTCTCTGATAACAAGACTCATGGTGATGATGATTCGCAGGTGAAAGTGGTGATAACAAATGAGGGCTGTAGCTGTAGCACTCATGAGGTAAAAGCTAGAAAGGGAAAGGAAACAACAAGAAAGGTAAAACGAGCAAAGGTAAAAGTAAATGACCCGAAAAAGTTCTAGATGAAATATCTGATATTTTCTTTTGGGTTCATAATCATAGTGCTGTAAGTTTTTTGGCAACCCTCTGCGCGACAACTCTCTTATTGATTTTGATCAAAGTTAAATGATGTTGAGGCATTCATTTCATTCGTTTTAGTTGTTTTGTTTATTTTGTGTCATTTATGTTTTCTAAAGATAAAAATATATGTGCTTATAACTAAAGAGGTAGTCAAAACTAACAAAATGACCAAGCCGACACCCATGGTCATGCTCCATAACAAGTTCATTCTTCAACGAATAAGTACATTGTTATGTCTACTGGAGATATAACCATAATTCTGGAACCAAGTAATTCAATATGTACATTTTATAATACAAACTAACATTGACTCTAGGTATATAACCATGAGTTTCTATACAAACTAACATTGACTCTAAGTGAATAAAGGCCTATTAGCTCAGTTGGTTAGAGTGTCGTGCTAATAACGTAATAATTATTCTGTTTTGATATGATGTGACGAGAATAATGGTTATTCGGCTATGTTTGCTTAATCGGTCCCATAGAACGTGTTAATCACCTAATATTTATTCTATTTTAGGCGATTAAGGTTGTTAATATGGACCAAAAGATCTAGATGGTGGGGGCGCTCGGTGGCCGTATATGGATTGAGGGTGACGCATACAGTGGTTGCTCTGTAACAAGGAGTAGCTATTTAAATAGCTGAAACTGTTGTTGGAGCTCTAAGAGGTTAGCCCGCAATGCTTCAACAATACCTATTGAGGTACAGACTTTTGGCTAATTATCTCTCTCAATTTTTTTTATTTTTTATTTTTTAACGAACAATTGCCGCTCTGGTGAATATTGCTTATTTGATAGATCGGTTTACAGGTTGTTTCGGCTATGTGCTTGAATATTATGATTTCGTGACTGTTTTTAAATTGCCTATAATTGGTTTTTAGTCTTTGCGGATGTGCAAGCTGAATTGATACTCAACTGGCGGAAGATTTACTGCCACCGAGGATTGGTGATGATCTGCAAGTTATTCACGTGACATGTGGATATTAACGCGAGCTTAGTAAGTTCATTTACTTTATTTTGACGTGCTTTCAGACAAAGGCTTGCTTCTATATACATTAACTTCTGTGAATAAAGCCGTAAATGTTATTTACGTGCAGTGACGACACCAAGCTTCACAGACTGATACCATATACAAGCTGGAAAAGGCACCTCTCGACCTGAGCTTGACTAGGAGGTATACAAATTTTAACGTACTATAGATAAAAGATAAATTTGATTTCGCTTAATTGGGATGCCTATTATAATAGTCGTTGACTGCTATTTGAATGTCATTATTTCAGCAAAGACGCATACGGAGACTTCAAGGATAAGGACAAATGTCCATAAATCACTTATATGCGCTAATTGCCCAACTTTTATCAAGTATCTATTGCCAAATTGGTTGGTTGATTACGACATCAAATGATTGGGTTAATAAATCTATGGTATGGTTTTGTCTTCTCATTGAAGAATTTGTTTACACATTATATCTGAAGGTGATCCCGGTTTTTGCAGCCTTAGGTAATGGTCATGCTGTACCACCCATATACATATGCGATCACAAAAATGGAGATGTATTCAAGGTAAACTTAATTATGACAGTATAATAGCCTGGGTTAGCCGAGTAAAAACTGACCAACTTTCGTTTATTTTTTTTAATGTTAAATAATCATTTTCCCTTTACAAAGACACTATAGCTTTTAAATTATTTGGTGTGTCTCATTGGCAAAAAAATAAATAAATAAAAATAAAATAAATAAAAAAAATTAACAATTACAATATGTGATCAACCTTCTTACTTAAACTTTCTACTTTAAGTGCAGATAATTTACACAATAGTAAGAGGAAGTGGCCGTGGTTTTTTGATCTTGGTGTCTCATGCGTCCAGGGAAACCAATCCATATTCTAAATGTGCAGGTATATACTTATTGGTGTTTATTTTAATGTCAGAAAAAAACTAATGATGCAAGCCGTAATCTTAATTACTTCTTGCTTTAGTATTTGAATGACACAATCTTTCACCCGTAACTTTTTTTTAACTTATTTTGAAGGCAGGAAAGGGGACTTAGAATATGGATTTAATGGAAAAAGTAGCCACTTGCTACATCGTATAACTAACGGTGATAAGCTGGCATACGATACAAGAAATGTGACGGATGAATTTCAATCTATTGTTGCAGAAAATCATTCTGCCCAAGTGGCTTTTGGAACAACGAGTACGCACTCATTGGTGCAACGCTTTGGTATTTCATGCGTAATAAATAATGTAATAGTTGGTTATTTTCAATTTCCAGGTTCCATGTACTTTTTTAGTCCTCGAAGAACGTGAGCACATCCCAGCGAGTTGAGTATGATTCGAGGCTCCAATGGCTTAAAAGTATCTATAATATTCGTGTTACTACTGCATCCCCTTGATGGTCATCCCTACAGAAACAATGTTTGAAGTGCACTTACCATGGAAAAAGGTGCATCCTTTTTCTACGAATTAACCATTATTTTGTATGTGAGGTGACGGATTAATTGCTGACAAAGGGAAGCAAAGTGTGCAAATTTTCAGATGGATATGCATCGCACCTTTTTTCATGCTGCAGGGTCTGTTCCAGTTTCGGTCACAGACTACTTCCCTTTTGAATGTATTCTAAACGGGCCGCCGATACAAGTTCCTACTGTAGATCGGTCCTACTCAGGTTTTACCGATGATCTCAATGCGAATGGAGTCGATAGCGCTTTTGCTACACAGGTGAAGCCATGTGGTAATATCTTTTTGTAATCTCATTTACTATTATGCTTGCTAATTTCACTTTGTTTTTATGTGTGTGCAGTTGCAGCCCCGCACGGGTATACTAACTCAGTTTCTCCATCCAACAGATGTGAAGGAAGTGATTTACGTTAGCGCACGCGTCTGCACCGCAAAATATTGACTTTGTTGGAGGCGTTTTCACTTGCATCACGATAGACGCCGTTCGACAGCCACGTGATTATGTGGAACGACACATTCTCTGCAGTGGTGACGCCTCTCATACATCAGCGACTATGTCTTACGCCACTTTCAATAGTGATTGTGTACAGTTTGTATTGCCATAGCATTTTTAGATGTTGCTGTAGGTATTAAACTGAAAATGTAATACTCTTTTTTTTATGCAGCCACAAGGAAGAGGCTTACCATCCAGTTTCGCTAACAATAGGGGACAGCGGCGTGAGCGTGGAGGTAAAATAGTTATCGCCTCTATTTTCTTACATTTTATACAGACATTTATCGTTCCACATTTATCTGAAACGTGTTTTCTAATATACAGCCACGCCGGCTTCGACCATACCATGCGCCAGCGCTCCAAATGTCCAGAACAGTGTTCTTTCAACAGGTTCGTCGTGTGACTTTTGCAAACCTGTTTTCCATTTTTAAGGATAACGTCATTGTTTCTTTACCGACTAATTTTACTTTATGCTGGCCAATATTGACAGAGGTATCAAATTTTAAGAAAGATACGTATTAATTACTATTGTAAACTGAAATGTTGTCTGATAGAAAACTTGATACTTATCTTGCTTAAAGTAATGCAGTAAATTGAGTAGTTTATTTTGTTTCTTGAAGAGTGCCTGTCTGATGTAATGGTCATTGTTTCTAATAGTAATTAATGTGTTTGACACAATATTGATCCATTAAGTGAATATTGACTTAGTGGTAAACACATACATTGGTACACTCTTGAAACGCTTAACTGATTGTGAGTAAAACATAACCCAATTCGACCCTTTTTTGGTAAAATGACTAAGTTGGTTCACTTTTAGCACATCGTTTTTTCGATATGTTCGGCGCGTCATTTATGTATTTGTTTCATTGAAAAGTTCTTTGTCGTTAACCTAGGCTATCTGCCAGACCCATACCAGCACCGCACCAACTGACCCACTCAAAACCCACAGACAAGCCTTGACTGTTGTCCTGGCTCCTGACTGACTGTGTATCCGAATAATTGTAGTGTATCTACATTTTGATTCCAAGAACTCTTATAAGATATGTATTCATGCTGGAATATATAATATGCTCCAGTAGTAGTGTGTCCTATATAAGTTACCATTGATCCTCTAAACATTATTTTTCCTTCAGAAAGGCAATCGATTTTATGGCAGAGTTTTAAAGCCCATAATGATATATATTGCAGGTATAGGTGAAAGTTCATCAAGTGTTGCCAACGAAACCCAAAATGAGGATTTGTCCGATTTTGAGGTTGAAACAAAGAGGGATATGAAATGGAAGAAGTTACTAAACATTCAGGATCTGAAGATGTAATTTCTGTTAGGATCTACTTAGGTCATTCGCGAACTTTAATAGTTTTTGTTTACGAATATAAAGTCATCTGATAAAGGAGCATCGCGTTGTTATACCTCGCCCAAAAATTGTTATCACTCGGCTCATTTTAATGCAAAACTTATTGCTTAGAGGGAAGAGTGCACGTTTTTACAATCCGTGAATACCCTTCCATTATACAACAACTATTTTCCGATGCTCATTGAATGACCGAACACACTAACAGTAAAACCTAAAAAAAAAATTAAGCAACATACTACCGCCTAAACTTAAATTTGAAAAAAAGATATAATACCCGCTGCAACGCAGCGGGCTATTATCCTTGTTACATTCTAAAGTTTCATCATTCATGGATAAGGATAATCATTAGTTCATTACCCAAGTAATTTGGACCCGATAGTTGGGCCAAAATCCATTGAAGTTTACACAACGTCCAGTTTATCACAAGCTTTCAGTGGACTGCTTTGAAAAGCCCCAAAGCTCTTCACAGTTGAATAGCAGCGATGTCTTATCCTGTCCACTTGCTAATTAATTAAGCTTTTCTTTTAAAAGAGTTCACTAACTTCTCAATTAGCTCCGCATATCGCCTTGGAACTCGATGTCCTATGAGAACTCATAATATATGACGTACTGTTGTACAAAGACACGGATTTAGATACTCTCATGTTATAATCTCTTATGTTGTGAGAGAAACGAGAATATAGTGACACCTTTTGTTTATAGGAGCATTTACAACCATAAAGCAAGTTATAGTTTAACATCGTCCACGTCAGCGCCACATCAGCTTTAACATTTCACCTTAACATCACCAAAAAACACCCACAACAATAACATTCCAAAGTTAAACTTTAACACTCCAACAATTTACAAAAATAACCCCTCATTTAGGGGCATAAATGAAAAAAAAAATAAAAAAAAAATAGCAAATAACAGGCGTTGGGGCTTTAACACCGGCCCTTTAACACCCATTTAACACCGGTCTTCCATCAATAACACCAAATAACGTCGGGTAACGCGGCACTAACGCCGGTTCCGGCGTTATTGTTGGACATGCTCTAAGTGTGACATGTCGATAATAGAATATGTCAGTTGGCCCAAGTCCGATCTATGAGCTTAGAAAGTTTTATTAGTTATGTTATGCTATTGTTGTAATCTAAAACTAGTGCTCAATACTAAAATATCACTTATGGGGTTTAACCATTCAGTTGTCATAACTTCTCCTGTCTATTCATAGTTACATAAACTCGAGTGATATGATACTTGTGAAATGAATATATCCTTTAAAGAGAGATGTTTATAAAGCATATAGACAAACATATACAATAATCCGTTGTAAACGTTCATTCAACATCTACTTTTTAAAGTTTATAAAGCTATGTTTTATTATTTTAGATAAAGTATTCCCTATATAGAGATGGTTTTTTAGTGCCAAAAACGTGAGCATGTTAGTTATTTTGCTAATAATGTCCTAAGCATGTTGTATTGTCTCATTATGTCATATCCTAACCAAGGTTGTCAAGATCGGGATCCTACCCAGGATCGTTTTCGTCTTTGCAAGATCGTGATCGTAAGATCGGATCGAGATCTTAAGATCCTACTCTAATGTTATTTCTTAATACTTTATGTAATTTTATACAAATCTACAAATTCTAATACATTATAACTATAAAATACTATGAATGTTTCATATAAATGTTGTCCTAAATTATGATTATAAAATGTTTAAAAGATTAACATTATGTTTTTGAATTCTACAAACAAACAACCCATAAATTTGTAGTTTTTATTTTGTAATCCAGAAAAGTAAGATCGGATCGGATTAGATCGTAAGATCGTATGGTCAAATCGGGATCTTATAAGATCTTAAACTGAAAGATCCCATGTAGGATCCGGATCGTTTTCTTGTGATGTCGTAAAATCGTAAGATCCTAAGATCAGGATCGGGATCCTGACAACCATGATCCTAACTCTTACCTAAAATCTTTATGCATATTCATCATGTGTTTTGAACCTAAACTTTACTTGTTCCGCCATAAAACTGAGTTATAATTATGGACTATATAATTGTAAATATAAAGAAAAAAAAAAATGTTAGCTAAAATAGTCACTTTCAGCAACACTTTCAATCTTTCACAGGATATAACATATTAACCATATAAGTGATAAGACCATTATCTTATAAGCATTTTCGTCATATATTGTCATCTTTTATATCTCTTTAATTATCTTTATCAATTGCTTTAGTTTTACTTTATTTCAAATCACATTGAATCGAAGACTGACCAAAACCACATGTTAAAAAACAGTCCAGATAAAGTACATTTCTCAACTCACTTTTTTTTTTAAAATAAAAAATAATAATAAAAATAAAAAAAATAAAAAAAATCAATGTTGATAGCTTTAAAAGTTGTGGTTAACAAGTTAATTTTTACTACAATTCGTTGTAAGATATTAAATGATCAGTCACAATCAAATGTTAGTTGTGATTTCATGTTTTACACTGTTCTTCAGAAAGTCTTCAGAAAATGTTATAAGGTAGGGTCCTTATCAAACAAAAGTGAAACTTTTCCTGAAAAGTTAAAGATCAGAACAATGTCATCACTATACCTCGGAAAGCGTTGTTGTCCTTTACTCAAAGTAGAAATTTATAACAAAGACAAAATACGTAAGTATTTTGTCCAAACTAACTTATGTGATCTTTGTCTTCATTGTAACGGTTGTCAAACATACATGTGTATAAATAGATGCATAAGGTATCTATATATAGACTTCGAATTTTCTGTATTTTATGTGCATTTTTTTGGGGAGCAAACCCTATTTCGTTTAAAGTCCGACTTGGGCAGTATTTTAGGGTTCCAAACCCTCTTTTTACACTTAAAGATAAGTTTTTTTATCCAATCTATCATCATGTTCTATATATGTTTGATTGTTTGTTTGTGTTCTTGCTTATCTATCATGCGTAACTAAATTAATTAAGTGTTTGCTTAGATCCAATGAAACCTAGTTATTGATTATTGTTAGGTTGTCTCTAGTTGGTAGACGCTAGAGTAAGGAAAACTGGCTTCTTCTTTAATTGTTGCGAACTTGAACATCCTAAATAGCAAAAAGCTTGAGAGTGCACTTTGGCCATCGTTGTATTTATTGTGTGAGTTGTAGCTTAAGGATAATAGGATATTCGAGGGAGATACTTCGGTACTTGGCGATCCCGGATGTGCTAGAGGAGAGTTACGATTCATAAAATTAGGGAATTAGGCACCACCCTGTGACTAACACGGAATAAAACACATCAACTAGAATGAGGATGTGACAATTCAACCGACCAATAAAAGATAACTAAGGAGTAAGAAAATCTAAGTGAACACATTTTTAAAAATTATCATAAGAAACACACTCATACGATCCATAGCTTTTACTTTTATCTAGTTTAATAAATTTTTAATTTAAATTGTTAAGTAGCTTAATTGGTAGAATTACCAACCCCCACTCTTCAAACCCCGAGATCTTTCATAAAATAATATAAAATACTAAAAAGAATCTCCCTCAATCTCACCTTTTCGTCATATATCTCTACTAGCATCTCTATTCCCCTAGAGAACGATCAACCCCCTAGGCTTACCCATACTACACTGCAACGATTAGGTACACTGCCTAGTGGGTTGTAAAGCTTGCTAGCGGAAAAGGAAGTCTTTCGACCCCGAACCCATGCATCAAGTTTTGGCGCCGCTGTCGGGGAATAGAATAGCTAGTTAGGTTTCTATCTCGATTAGGTTTACTCACTTGATTCCTATCAAGTGAGCTTTTATCTTTTTATTAGATTTCTTGTAGTTTACCCCCTTCTTCGTGTTTTTGTTTGTAACCTTGTCACTTTTTATCATGGAAGGTGATAATCCACCCAACAACGATCCACCACAACATCCACTACCACCACCAAATCCACCAACATAAGACCAGCCAAGAGGCCGTACTCTTGGTGAATACTCTAGACCGAGCCATCAAGGCTATAGGAACACCATTTAGCTTCCCTGATTAGCTCACACTACGGCCCCGTGATCCGACACCATCCGGTTGGTGCAAAACGGATGTGCATTCCATGGACTTCATTCCAAAGATCCTAATCAGCATCTCAAGGACTTCCTAAAAATCATTGATTCAATTGACCTTGATGCTACCACTTGGAAGACTACGTGATTGCATTTCTTTCAATTCTCTCTACGGGACCAAGCTAGTGATTGGCTTTGGTGTCTTCCCCCGGGATCTATCTCAAGTTGGGATGATCTCACTACCCATTTCCTCGTCAGGTTTTTCCCACCCGCTCCGAGCTAACCGCTTGACCAATTTTTTTTAACCTACTTCGCAACTGAATCTCTAGTGAAATCGATGAGCTTAAAAAACTACATAGGTTTCTTGAGAAGGCGATTAGCGCATCGGGAATTGATTCAATGGTTAGCGATAATTCGGATGATGAATTAGGAGAAGGTGACATTGAGGTCGCTGAAATAATAAAAGAAAGTGAGGATGAGGAAACTTATGCATATTTTAACTCTTATCCCACTAAGGAAGAAATCGCATACCACAATTACATAATTGACAACCCTCGTCCACCCTTTGTTATAATCAATCCTAAAGTTAGGAGAGGTAGTCCTTGGAACATTAAGATCCCATGTATGATTGGATATAGATATGTCGAGCATGCTGATAACGCTACACGCGTCGTTCGGGGTCAAAGGAACTTCCTTTTCGTCGAGCAAGTTTTATAACACCCTAGGTAGTGAACCTAATCATTGTAGTGTAGTATTAGGGTGTATTGATATCGTTCTCTGGGAATAGTGTCGTTAGGTGAAGTGTATGTCGATTTAAGTCTAAAGGTGAGGATGATTATTTTGTATTTTTATATTTTATGAATCTCGGTTGTGAAGGGTAGGGTGGAATTAGTTGCTAGTCAACTATCCCAAAAGATATTAACTAAATTATGGGTCTACCAGGAACGTTAATCGTATCTACTTATGATGTATTACTCCTTGCTAGCTATCCAATTCTACCTACTGAATTGTCACGTCCTATTGATGGTTGAATTGTCACGTCCTTATTCTTAACGCGTTGTGTTTTCTAAGGTCGTAAGGTGTGCATTCCCTAACTCTTTAAAGTCACCTTTAAGTGTAGTAAACGAAATCCACTAAGTCATTCATAAACTAACTTTAAGGTTATCTTTGGGTTTAGTAAACGAAATCCACTAAGTCATTCATAAACTATCAAAGATTTATCAAGTATTAAACACAACGATAGCCTAGTCGCACTCCTAAGCTAATTACAATTAAGATAAGAGACAACCAATCAAACAAGAGACAGTAGGGTGCAAGAATTATAAACTAAACCAATTAGACTCATTGAAATTGTCACACCCCTAATGATGAAGATAGACACAAGCATCACTAAGAAATTAATAAGATCTAATTAATTACATACAAGTTTCATACAATCATAAGCAAACACTAGGTGAATTAGCCAAGCATAATTAATGAAGAGCAAGCAACAATTATGATAATTGAAGACATACCATAGGATTGGATTAACAAACAAACCATTACACGATGTTTATAGAGTGTTTGAAACCCTTTAAGTTCTTTGGAAAAACACCTACCTAAACCCCGAATCGGACTTAGGGTTTAGGGCTTACAAAAGTGAAGTTATAATGTTATATTTATAGGCGATTTTATGTCGGCAAAGAGTGACGGCATCACACCTAAAGAGTGACGGCGTCACGACCATTTTTCAACAAACTGTAGATTTTCTCGTTCGGTCGCGTGGGCTTTTGAATCGCCTAAATCCGAGTTCGTATGCAAAAGTTATGGCCAAAAGCAATGTCGGCTACTTGGCATGTTGAAGCTTGTGGCGGCGTCACCTTATGGTTGTGGCGCCGTCGCCTTCATCTCGGCGTCGTCTGGATCAAATCTAGGCCGTCGAGTTGCGACGCCTACTCTTTTAAAACACAAGCCGTCACTTGTAAATGAGCAATTTGGCTCTTGAGCCGTCACAAAAGTTGTCCGACGGCGTCACTATTTTGTGCTGGCGCCGTCCCCTTGGTTCAATGACTGAGTGTCTCGATTCTTGACTTTGGCCATTTTCTTCGTATATTCGCGCCTTTTCGTCCGAATAAGTGTCATTCCGACATTTTGCCTTCAAGATACCTAAAAGTGAAAATGAGCGATATTAAGTAATAACGGATACAAAAGTGATCAAATAAGGGCATAAACGACCCCTAAAAAAGGTACATTTTAAAACCTTATCAAATATCCCTACACTTGGTATTTGCTTGTCCTCAAGCAAATGTGCCTTTAGCCAATTAATTTATAAGTTAGAGGTCATGAAGCATTGGTTTAGAACAATCAACAACACATATAAGCCCCGCAAAAGTCATGACAAGCACGGAAATTACATACTAGCACCTCACATGGGGTCTTTGGATACTCACATCTCTCGGGTGTATATGAAATATATCAAGTTGGAAATGGAAGATAAACACTCATTAACCGGTCCTAATACATAGATTACCATAGGCTTGAGAATAGATCAAACCTCCATCGCTTTGGCGTAAGCACCTAGGAAAGACTATCAAAGAGGTCTTTAAAGGGTTGTAATGTTAGGCTTACGGTAGGGAAACAAAGGGTTTGGTGGGATAGGCTATTTAGTGGTGACAAGTCAAAAATCTTTATGTTACAAGCATACGAAGAATGGCGTTGCTAAGCCAAGACTCGACACTCTAGACTCTAGGTAACTGAAACAAACAAACATAAATTTAAAGATAGATGTAGGATGGTAGCCCGTATCTTTTTTTTTACACTCTATTTTATTTCTTTCTCTTTTTCTATTTTTTTTTCGATTTTTTTTTTTCGATTTTTTTTCATACACTTTTACTCTACATCCTCTATGGTAACATCAAAATGATAGGGATTTATAGGCATATCCCTACACTTGAGTTTTTATTATTCTAACACTAATATGACCCGAATTGAAAAGATCAAAAGACTTGGAGTACATTATTACGCAAATAAAGGGAATTTGAATTTAACGTTCCTTCCGTCATTTCATAAACTTTAACTTTTCCCATGAGTCCCAATCGTCCCAAAGCGTGTACAAAGGATATGACTTGACTTAGCAACTTATGCAAGCAACTAGATAATTGAACTAAGGGTTTAGTGTGATAACAATAATGCACTAAAAGTGAGTGCATATAAGGTAGGCTAAGGCGATTTGGGTGTACATTTGGGGTGGGGTGTAAACAATGCTCTTCATTGATATTCCGGAAAACCGAAACATCACGAGAACCGCGAAAAGGATAGGCTCTGAGGGGTTAACTAGGGGTATCGTGTACTAAAGATGAGTATAACGCAAGGGTGTGGGGGAATTACTCAACCGATGTGGAAGAAGTAATTATATTACGGGTATCAAACAAGGGTTATCCTAATGCCTCTTATCATTTAGTTATTCCTAACTACACAAGTGTAGTCTTACTAGCGATCTCGGGATGTATCACAAAACAAGTTCTAGAATCTATTATACTACCGGTTCATACTCTAAGCATTAAAGATGAATGCTTTAATTCCTACTAATCTAAGGGTGATCCTCACATTTTGGGTGGAATTTAGGTGGTAAAGGGTTTTTGTGCTAGTCATGTAACTTCCTATCCGTGAGACGCTTTTGTTAAGACTAATGGCCCACTCCTATATGTCATGAAAAATTTTAAATTTGGTGCCAAAATTACCCTAACCGACATTTTCTCATTGTTTATTACACAAATGCAATTGGACAAAGCAAATAGTCAAGGATAAGCATAGTTTCAAAGTTCCGTTTATTTTCCTCCCTACACTTAAACCGAACATTGTCCCCAATGTTCCCGAAATATCAAAGTCATGATAATGGAAGGTAATTAAAAGCGAAAAACTAATACTCCCGATTAGCTCGGTAGGATCCGTGTGTGAAGTAGTGGTTAAATCCTTTCCAAGAAGAATGTATGCTTGAAAAGCTCCTTCCAATCTTATGTATCTTCTTCTTGATAAATAAAACACGCACACTTGAAAAAACAAACAACCCAACATCAAACCGAACAAAGAAAAATCACAACAAGATGTAATTCGGACTTAAATAAGATATAATGCTTGTGGAATGGATGTTTGCGATTTTCTAGAAAATTAAGACACGGAAAATTCCAAAATTTATAAGTAGCCTGAAAACGAGAAAAAGTTAGAAGCTGTTTACTCCTCCTCGCCGTCGTCGGTTGCGATCTGACGCCGTCAGTTATCATAACGAAACTGGTGCGCAATTTTGGAAAAATTTCGGAAAATTTTATCTTTAAAATCTGAAAAATTTCTGCAAAACATCCATTATGACTCGATACAAGCATTTGACTCGAACAAACACACATGTATATCTTTTAAATAATTGTAATTCTCATGTTCACGTTTCTTTTGAAAGCGTGTGTAATCCTCCTACACTTATCCCTTATGTAAAATACCTTTATATGTAATTAAGGCGAGGTTAAAGACAAAATAAAGCATTTTACAAATTCAACATGAGAATAAACAATCAATAAAAGATATCGACACACAAATAAAATGAAAAACAAATACACATGGGTTGCCTCCCAAGAAGCGCTTGTTTTTGTTCGAGTCACGAGCGACTCTACCCTTATTTAACGGATAAAGGGAAGTTTTCCTACACTTAAGTTTAAGTGCGGGTGATAGTAGCGATACACACCCTTAGGGTGGAAATATGCCACGTGAGGTGAAGGGGGTGTGTGAATGGCTTCCTTCATCCTAAAACTACCTGGACTAAATTGGTTGATGGGTGGGTCGGTTCCTCTTTTGTCTCCTAGATGTAAAGATTGAGGTTCCGGTTCATCAACACTAGGAAATCCCCCAGAACTATGAGTAAAACTAAGACTACAAGTATTCAAACCTATATTCTCTAGTTGCATTTGGTTCAAATGTTCTACCTCCATCAGGATTCCTAAAGTCTCTTCTACTACTTCCGGGTAAGTCACGTGCGGTGTGTATGCCTTAAATGATGGTGGGACTTGTGGGATACCTTGTGGGTCTAGACTTTTTACCTTATTCTCAATCACATCTACATCATCTATATGCTCATCATGTGTTATTTCCTTAGGTCGTGATGAAACCAAACTTAGTAATTGATCCAACTTATGGTTTAATGCTTGGTTTCTTACCATAATATTTTCACAGATTTGGTCAGTTCTCTTAAGGGCCTCACTAACAATAGTTTCTAAACATGGAGGTTGTTCACGAAAGTCTATCCTAGGTGAAGGCTCATACGAAGCATAAGTTTCACTAGATGAGGTGTTTTGTGGGCTTGATGGAATGGTGAAACCCTCAAAAGGTTTATGGACTTGGTTACTTTCTTCCCACCATCTTGAATAATCCGCTTTAGTAATATCATAATTTTTTATGAAAAAAACTAATTGCGGATATAGTGGATTCGCGTTCTCCATAATGGTGAACGGAAGAGTCAATGGACAAGTTTCACGAACAAAGGCACAAAGAAGGGGATAGACTACAAGGAAGCTAATAAAAGAAAAATCTCACTTGATAGGAATCTTGTGAGTAGACCTAAACGAGATATAAATCAAGCCTAAACAATAACTATTCCCGTGTGGCGCAAAACTTGATAACGCTACATGCGTCGTTCGGGGTCAAAGGAACTTCCTTTTAAATCGAGCAAGTTTTATAACACCCTATGCGGTGAACCTAATCGTTGTAGTGTAGTATTAGGGTAAGCCACGGTATTGATATCGTTCTCTAGGGGTATAGTGTCGTTAGGTGAAGTGTATGTCGATTTAAGTCTAAAGGTGAGGATGATTATTTTGTATTTTTATATTTTATGAATCTCGGTTGTGAAGGGTAGGGTGGAATTAGTTGCTAGTCAACTATCCCAAAAGATACTAACTAAATTATGGGTCTACCGAGGCGTGAAGCGTATCTACTTATGATGTATTACTCCTTGCTAGCTATCCAATTCTACCTCTTGAATTGTCACGTCCTATTGATGGTTGAATTGTCACGTCCTTATTCTTAACGCGTTGTGTTTTCTAAGGTCGTAAGGTGTGCATTCCCTAACTCTTTAAAGTCACCTTTAAGTGTAGTAAGCGAAATCCACTAAGTCATTCATAAACTAACTTTAAGGTTATCTTTGGGTTTAGTAAACGAAATCCACTAAGTCATTCATAAACTATCAAAGATTTATCAAGTATTAAACACAACGATAGCCTAGTCGCACTCCTAAGCTAATTACAATTAAGATAAGAGACAACCAATCAAACAAGAGACAGTAGGGTGCAAGAATTATAAACTAAACCAATTAGACTCATTGAAATTGTCACACCCCTAATGATGAAGATAGACACAAGCATCACTAAGAATCAATAAGATCTAATTAATTACATACAAGTTTCATACAATCATAAGTAAACACTAGGTGAATTAGCCAAGCATAATTAATGAAGAGCAAGCAACAATTATGATAATTGAAGACATACCATAGGATTGGATTAACAAACCATTACACGATGTTTATAGAGTGTTTGAAACCCTTTAAGTTGCTTTGGAAAAACACCTACCTAAACCCCGAATCGGACTTAGGGTTTAGGGCTTACAAAAGTGAAGTTATAATGTTATATTTATAGGCGATTTTATGTCGGCAAAGTGACGGCGTCACACCTAAAGAGTGACGGCGTCACGACCATTTTTCACCAAGCTGTAGATTTTCTCGTTCGGTCGCGTGGGCTTTTGAATCACCTAAATCCGAGTTCGTATGCAAAGTTATGGCCAAAACGATGTCGGCTACTTGGCATGTTGAAGCTTGTGGCGTCACCTTATGGTTGTGGCGCCGCGCTTCATCTCGATGTCGTCTGGATCAAATCTAGGCCGTCGAGTTGCGACGCCTACTCTTTTAAAACACAAGCCGTCACTTGTAAATGAGCAATTTGGCTCTTGGCCGTCACAAAAGTTGTCCGACAGCGTCACTATTTTGTGCTGATGCCGTCCCTTGAGTTCAATGACTGAGTGTCTCGATTCTTGAATTTGGCCATTTTCTTCAGATATTCGCGCCTTTTCGTCCGAATAAGTGTCATTCGATTTTGCCTTCAAGATACCTAAAAGTGAAAATGAGCGATATTAAGTAATAACGGATACAAAAGTGGTCAAATAAGGGCATAAACGACCCCTCAAAAAGGTACATTTTAAAACCTTATCACATGCCTAAATAGATGTAGATTCTCTGATCAACGTGATGTCCTCAGTTGTTTACAAAAACATAATAAACACACAGCTTAAAACTAGGAGAGACCCTAAGTATCCTAGTGGGGTTTACAATTTTGTTGGAAGGGTCAAGGATGTACACATATTTGTCTGGAATTTTACCTACTTAGAAGATTTTATGATCCTAGAAGATGTAGGATGTGTCATCAATTATAGCTTGTCCCATGTCGTGTTAGGAAAACCGTTTGTTGAAAAATCTAAGCTAAGCTATAACAAACTTGAAGTAACGGTTAGATTTTCGGAAGGGAGCGATGAAATTACATATAAGATGCCTTGGAAAGTAAGCGGATATGGTCCTCTATCCTACTTTGAAAGGGATAACCTTAAAGCCTTTGAGGAAAAGAGCGAGGCGGATATAGAAAAAGGCATGAACTTTATGTGGGAGAAAAGAAGCTTTTACCATAAGGATTGCTTGACCTTAGGACCTAGGTTTAGAGTCGATGAGGACTTTGTCAACATGATAGGGTATGCCATGATGATGAAAAATGAGAAAATGTAGTGGTATGGCTTTGAGTCTAGCTACAAGACTCATAAATAAAGAAAATCGCTTCTTGGGAGGCAACCCATATTTATTTGCTTGTTTGTTTTTCATTTTTTATTTGTGTGTTTTATATATCTTTTTCATTGCTGGTTAATTCTCATATTTATATTATTTTGTGAAAATGCTTTATTTTGTTTTTAACTTCTTCTTAATTGCATATAAAGGTATTTTACAAAAATAAAAGTGTAGGGAATATCACATGTGTTTTTAGAACTACTATGAACATGAGATTAACAATAATTGAAATTGTATATATTTGTGTGTTTGTTAGAGTCAAATTCTTGTATCGAGTCACAATAGATATTTTGCAGGAATTTTTTCAGGTCTTTAAAGAAGTAATTTTTCCAGAACTTTTTTTCAGAAAACGCATCAGACTCATTCTGTCTGGACAACCTGACGGCGCGGGATTAACACCCGACGACATCAGGTAATGTATAAACAGTTTCCAGATTTTTCGTTTTCTGTCTAATTTGTAATTTTTGAAAATTTTCAATTCTTAATTTTCTAGTAATCTGCAACATCCATTTCACACGCATTATATCTTTACTTGCTTTCTAGTGTAGTTAACTGCCGATTTTACGCGAGGTTTTGTTTCGTTTTCTAATAAAGTGTGCATGTTATATTAGATAAGAAGATGAAGTACATGATGGAAGCAACAATTATTTCTTGCTCATTCTTCTTGGAGGAGGGTTTAACCGCGATTCTACACATATCCTACCGAGCTAATCAGGAGAGTATTACTTTCTCTCTTTTATTTTACCTTTCTCTATCATAACTTTGAAACTTCCAGGGAACATTGAGGATAATATTCAGTTTAAATATAGGGAGGAAGAATAAAACGAGAACTTATAAACTATTCACTCACTTGATTTTTGCCTTGTCCTTGGTAAATTGTGTAATAAACTATGAGAAATATTTGTTAGGGTAATTTTAGCACCAAATTTAAAATTTTTATGGCATTTACGAGTAAAACTTTAGTCTTAATAAAACGTCTCATGGATAGGAGTTATATGACTAGCACAAAAACCGTATACCACTCAAATTCCACGAGGTTCGCCCCTAGATCTTTAGGAATAAAAGCATTCAAAATTAATGCTTAGTGAGTATACCGATAGTATAATAGATTCTAGAACTTGTTTTGTGATGCATTCCGAGATCGCTAGTGAGACTACATTCTTGTAGTTAGGATTAACTAAATGATAAGAGGCATTAGGATAACCCTTATTTAACCTGTAATTTAATTACGTCAACCTCATCGGTTGAGTAATTTTCCCCACACCCTTGTGATTTACTTATCTTTAGTAGACGATACCCCTAGTTAACCCCTCAAAGCCTATCTTTTCGCGGTTCTCTTGATGTTCCAGTTTCCAGAATATCAATGAAGAGCATTGTTTATAATCCACCCCTAAATATTACACCCAAATTGCCTTAGCCTACCTTGTATGCACTCATCTTTAGTGCATTATTATAACTATTGTTTAAACCCTTAGTTCAATTAGTTAGTTGCTTGCATGGTTGCTAAGTCGAGTCACATCCTTTGTACACAGTTTTGGGACGATTGGGACTCATGGATTAAGGTAGTATTTTATGGAGTAACAGGAAGAAACGTTAAATTCAAATTCCATTTGTATACGTAATTAAGTACTCTAAGTGTTTTGATCTTTTTAATTTGGGTAAATTACTGTTAGTGAAATAAAAACTCAAGTGTAGAGATGCTCTTATATATCCCTTTATTTTGATGTTATCTTAGAGGATGGTAGGGTAAAAATGTATGAAAAAAATAGAAAAAAAGAGAGAAGTCGAAAAAAGAGAAAAACATACGGGCTACCATCCTACATCTATCTCTATGTTTTATGTTTATTTAAAGTTGTTATTTAGTGTTAGCGAGTCGAGTCTTGGCTTAGAAACGCCGCGTTTTACATGCATGTAACTTAGATTTTTGACTTGCCACCACTATAAATCCCCCATATCCACCAAAACCCTTTTGTTCCCTACCCGAAGCCTAACATTATAACCCTTTGTAAAGACCTCTTAGATAGTTATTCCTAGGTGCTTACGCCAAAGCAGTGGAGGTTTGATCTATTCTCAAGCCTATGGTAATCTATGTGCCACGTCAGGTAATGAGTGTTTATCTTCCATTTCTTTACATGTTATATTTCATATGCTCCCGAGAGATAAGAGAATCCAAACACCAATTGTAAGGTGCTAGTGTATAGTTTTCGTGCTTATTTTGACTATTGTGGCACTTGTACTTGTTGCGGATTATTTTACACAAATGCTAAATGATTCCTAACTCATAAATTAATTAGCCAAAAGCACATTTGCTTGAGGCCAAGCAAATTCCAAGTGTAGGGATATTGGATAAGGATTTAAAACATATGTTTTTAGGGGGTCATTTAAGCCCTAAATCGTTACATTTTATATCCATTACTGCTTAAAATTGTTCCTTTTCACATTTTAGGTCTTTTGGAAGCAAAATGCTAGAATCAAGCATATTTGGACGAAAAGGAGCGAAAACATGAAGAAAACGACAAATTCAAGGAAACAAGGCTATTTTACAAGCCTCATAGCGTCCCAACTCCAAGGACGACACCGTCACTCACAGGGTGCTCCAAAAACTCTCAAGCGACGGCTCGAAACTTATTTTGGTCTTAACACCTGACGGCGTCACGCCTTAATCAAGAAGGTCGTCACTCTTTCTTTCACACCAGACGACCATGATTCTACCGAGACGACGTCCAGAAGCAACCCAGACGGCGTCACTACTTCATACCTAACGTCGTCTCAATGATGACTTTTCCAAGACAAAACCCTAATGATGGTGATAAGACGACGTCACCAACAAAAAAGGCGATGCCATCGCGAGTGTAAAATCTATATATAGACTTTGAATCTGAATTTTGTGTGCATTATGTGGAAAACTAGAAGGGGGGTTGAATAGTTTTACAGATTAAAACTTGGTTTTAAACTATTTAGATCGACTTATGTCAATCTATTTAAACGTGTGTGTTGGATGTTGATAGATAAGCATATGAATAAATAAAACTAAGATAACGAGTAAGAAGCACAAAACCACAACGCGAGTATTTATAGTGGTTCGGATACAAGGATACCTTCCTTGCCCCACTCCACTCCCCGAGTCACCTACTCGAGAGTTCGTAATCGCTACACAACAGAAACTCCTTATGGCGGAGAAGCCTTCACAACGTCGCCTACTTTTTATCCGGTACAAGGCTAGACACCGGGTTCTTCCACGAGGAAGAACCAAACCTATTACAACGTCGCCTACACTTTATCCGGTACAAGGCTAGATACCGAGTTCCATTACAAAGGAGGAACTACTACCCAACACTACACAACACCTATCCCAAAAAGGAGATCCACGCTTTATGACAACATCAACAAGGATATCAATATCCTTTGACCCAATACTAATCTATCTTGTACATCGACACACCATATCGAATGTATACCCTAGGCACCTTTCACTAATGCCTTTGACTCGACTTCTAGGCAACCTTCACTAATGCCTTCAACGTGGACTTTAGGAACCCTTCACTAATGCCTTCAATACTCTTCGACACATTTCACTAATGCATTCGTCTTGACCCTTTAGACATCTTTCACCTATGTCTTCAACACAACACTTCTAATGAGAAAGGAAAGAACTATCAACAAGATACCATCAGTAGTCTTGATGATGACGAAGCTTGGCAACCCATGGACTTGAGCTTGCTCGACTTCAAGAGGTGGTGATCTCGCCTTTAAGAGGAACCTAGAGAATCACAAAACACAAAACTACATAGAAAGATCCATTGGATTTGAGGTTAGAGAGTTTACAACACTAAGAGAAAATATGTGTAGAAGGGGTGAGGCACAATGAAGAAATGGCTCACTATTTATAGACAAAATATGCTACTGTTTCACGGATCCCTTGTTGGAGGGATCCGTCTAGTGTATCTTGAGGGATCCGTGAGACGCTCCTCATTACCCATGGGTTATGGGTCATGGGTCATGGGTCATGGGTGATACGCGTACAACGCGCGTTCGGGGTCAAAGAAACTTCCTTTTCGTCGAGCAAGTTTTTCAACACCCTAGGCAGTGAACCTAATCGTTGTTGTAGGATCGTAATATTTATTGTGTTGATGATTCGGGTGGTCTTGGATGATCAAAATACATGTTAGACATTTTAGAGAGAGAAAGTAGAGAGAGGGAGTTTCTTGGTAGAGACTTGATGAACAAAATGTGAAAGGTTAGATTAGAAAGCTCCACCCCTTCCATGGATGGAAGGGGTATTTATAGTTACAATGAAAGCGTCCTCCTATCGGACTGTGGATCAGGGATACAGTGGGTAAAGACCCGTCCTTCCTCCACGGTGTTACACTAAACTATTCTATGCTACTGACTAACTAATTAACTATTAAATAACGTAAACAACGACAAATCTACGAGCTAACATATGCTAGACCATTATTGGGGTGACCGACACTTTAACATGGAATTTCCAATTCCTAACAATCTCCCTCTAAGGGAGGTCACCCCATGAAATATATTTTGCTTCCTAGCATTCTATCTTTGACTTCGTTCTTGAGCTCGTAGACTTGAATTCTTCATTTCCGCAATCTTTGTGCTTAAGTAGCGATTCTTTAAAGTCCGCGTTGATTTGTACTTTAAGTGGAGGCCATAAAACTAATCCACATCTTTGATGATCTTCGAGCTTTCATTGAGATCATCAGCCACAGTAAATCTCTCTGGATCATCCATAGTTGTGTTGCCTTCATGTGATGTTGTGACTTTCGGACCGACATGCTCACACTTTTGAATCATGACATCTTTCCATCGAGTAGCGAAAGCTTTCTTTGGTTCATGATATTTGCGGTGATGTAGCGAAGCATAGTATAAAAATATCGGTGTTGGGTTCGATAAATACCCAAACTCCTTAATCTAGGATTTGAATAGAAAATAGCCCAAGTATTTAATCCGTTAACACAAGCAGTCCTTGAGTGCATAGTCTCTCGGTGAGTCGTCTTCGAGGATACTCGATGAAGAGGCTAAGAAGAAGTCTCTCCACTCGATGGGCGGAACTTAAAGGGTGAAGGCGGGTCAAGAAGAAGATGATGGATTCGGTGGTGATGACAATAACTCACTGAATCCCTAAGATCCTATCCAACTTCTTACATTGAAGACAAGCTGAAGTAGAAGGCGAAGAATGTAAAGGCGAAGAAAGAGCGGGACAAAGCGGGAAAGGTTGAATCGAGATAAGGCGAAGTCCTTATCATCCAAAGTCAACTTTCACGAATAGCAAAACATCGGGCTCGGTGTCATCAACGAACTTAGGAAAGTAGTCTTGTCTCTTACCTAGAATAGTCTTTATGTGAGAGACAAAATACATCGATATTTTGTCTTACGTGTGATGTCGGTTGTCACTTAGGAAAGAGTCAAATACCATACATGTATAAATAGCATAAGAGATGGAGTGAAAAGGTTAAGCTTGTGAATTGTAAAACACACACACATGAGCCATCTTTTCACTCCTCCAATCTAACTTAGTTCTGAGATAGCTCGGTGAGCTCTAAGAGTTGTGCTCGGACATAGCTTTGAGCTTAGAGAGAATCACCCAACTTTGTCATTTCAATCCCAAGTACTATTCATGAGTACTTGGGTAGCGTATTCTTTGTTGAATTATTTCTAATAAGAATATGATGTTGAAAATTACTTAGTGTGTTTTCTTTATATTAATTTAGGTCATTGTTCACTTTTAACTTGTTTTATAAACTTGAACTGTTTTAAGCGATAGTGAGCAGGGAACAACAAGTGGTATCGAGCAAGGCTAATTATAAAACTCGTTTTAAGCCGCTCTAAAAGTTTTAAATTAGGATCCTAAATGGTGAAATTGATGTACCCCAACTAGTCGATAAAAGGGTGGAGCTTATTAATTTGTTGCCCTAGACTTGAAGTTGGCAAATTCAACAAATGGAAAAGCGAATGCTTTGCTATTTGATTGGGATGGAACCTTATTATGTCAAGTGCATAAATGAAGGTCCATTTGTCCCAAAGCTATTGAAGGGTTGCCCAAACACGAAGCTCGGTGGACCAGATGAAAGGAGAGTGGTCAACCGGGACCAAAGACTCAAAAGTATCATAATATCTTGTCTTCACGACGATATTATGGAGTCATTATTAGTTTGTAATCTTGCTAAGCAAACACAGGATGACCTAGTTCATAGTCATGAAGGACCATCGATACCAAGGAAAGCAGGATAATGGACACGAAACTTGAGTATAACACCTTGAGGCTAAGGACTCGAAACTCTCTCTCAAACTTACACGGATACAAAACTCTTTTAAATGAACTTTCAAATGATGGTGTTAAGTTGTCTAAGCATGAAATCAATGTTGGTTTTGTAAGCAGTCTCCACGAGAAGTGGTTGAATTTCTCTCGGGGACTCGGGAATGCCAATCACATCCAAAATCTTGAGCTTCACGAAATTTATGGGAAATTTGTCTATGAGGAAAACCTCATCAGCAGACGATACCACGACTTAAAGAAGTCTCGAAGTCAAGAAGTCCACGACCACTACATCATCACCAATATCAAGCGCTTTCTTTTCTAACAATGTAGTTCAAGATTTCCAAGAAAACTCGGATGATGAGCACGATGAGAGATCAAGTGAGGAGTACCTAAGTGACACGAATCTTTGAATTTCGGAAAGGGCACTCTCGCTAACTCTCGAAGGTTTATAAAAAGAAACAAAGGTTTTCTCTACTAAAACAGCGAAGACCTTGAATGCTACAAGTGTCATAAAAGAGGCCATTTGCAAAAGGCATTTTCAAAAACAATTTACGAACCCTCTTACAAACCATCGGGATCTAATCGGTCTTGAGGCTTTAGCAAATTTCAACCAAAAATCTATCGGTCTCATCAAAATGTTCAAAACAAATCGATCTTAACAAAACCATTGATTATGAAGCTAAGTATAAGAAAGCAAAAGCTAAGCTTGCATTGCTTGAGGCGATCCTCGAAACAACAAAAATGTTCAATGCATGCGGGGAAGAACAAAGGCCTTGTTCTTTGAAACCTTTGGTGGGATGAAGAGCCAATCTCATCGGATGATGAAATGGTACACGTCGGTGCTCTAATGGCTCTCTCGAGAAGAAGACAAGCTTCTTTGTTGGGAAGAATCATGCTAGGAGCAGGGAATGGGTC
Organism: Chrysanthemum lavandulifolium; assembly: GCA_022545495.1. NCBI lineage: Eukaryota > Viridiplantae > Streptophyta > Magnoliopsida > Asterales > Asteraceae > Chrysanthemum > Chrysanthemum lavandulifolium. The sequence goes on from CM040241.1 coordinate 218,561,677, forward strand.
AACATCACAATGAAGAAGGTAAACACTTTACTTTCTATGGATGATGACTACGATTGGCGATCTTATATGAATTATCTAAATGTTGACCTTAAGTTTGTAGAAGAGCAAAAGGCGAATCTTTTTCTAAGTACAACAAGTTAAGTTTTGAATTGAATAAGTGTAGGGATGAATTGCTCATTTTAAAACAAGCTAAGCTTGAGGCATCACTTTGCAAATTCAAAACAACGAACTAGTTAAAAGAAATCGAGAATCTTCAAGATGAACTTAAAAAGGCAAATGATATTCTTAAGAGTTGGATTGCTAAGAATCCCGGGGTCTTTGATCTTGTGGGAGCCCCGATGGCGACAAGAAGAGAGTCATAGGTGAAGATCATCTCACGACTCTCTCAACAAAGACCGATCTCTAAGCCATTTGTGTGCGGTGGCATGATTACAAGTATGTTGGTGATTCAAATTCCGGTGAATGGATTGAGCGAGTTAATCACGAGTAAGCTTCCAAACTTGATTACGGAAGGATTCTAGAGCACGAAAGTCAAGCTCTAAAGAGCATGCTTGGACTCACGATGTGCCCGGTGGTCTTGAACACATCTCGAGTGCAGCGAGAATCTCAACACCGCTTCCACCACTGAAACCTCTTGAGTCTTTGCTCCAAGCTCGAGCTTACTCCACTACAATTCAATCCTCATTCACCAAAAGAAAGGTGCGGGCGTGGTAGAACCATCCTTCAAAGACAAGCAAAACTAATCCAACAAGAGTCTACTCTGCTGAGACTTCATCATCCTCTGTCCCCAGAAAGGCGACCAAATCCGACAATTGTGAACTTGTGAGGAAGCTTCTTGAAAAAATGGAATCCATTGAAAGGTCCACTGAACCAATCAAGGAGACAAAGTCGACTTCCTCCGGTTCCTCAAAGTCTAAGTCAACCTCAAAAACAAACAAAAGTGTGGTGTGTCATTACACCACCCATACCATGACAAGCGCTATAGAATCCTTTTTGCATGATATGCAAAAGGATGATCACGAGGCTAGCAGATCATATCTGATATGTCGGTCAAGCAAACTATACCAAAGTTGGTCATCGGTATGCTTCATCCTCCAAAGCGCCCCAAAGAATAGAGCAAAACCTTTTCCTCTCTGTCCTCACTGTGGGTTCAATGATCATCATCGGGATGATTGTCTCATGAATACATCTTTGTGATATATCGGTAATCCGACTCATGAGACATCCCAACATGACGGTATCATTCATGCAAGGAGAAATTCCAAACAACCCAGTCATTGAGTCATCCTCGACCTCTAAATGCAAAACACATGGTAGCACCTTGCACACAACCGACGACCATGAGTCGATTGCAAATTTCAAAGAGACCTTGAGATCCAAGCCCACTAGTAAGTGGGTCACGAAGAAGAAACTAATTGAGTTTACTACTTGTGCGAGAGACATGCCGGGGAGCCTATTTGGCATCTAGGCGGTGGATGCTCAAGAAGCATGGTGGTGTGAAGGAATATCTGCACAAGTATGTAAAGGAACCGGGGCCCAAGGTAGTATTTGGTGATAACTCATCATGTCCCACTGAAGGTTATGGTTCGATGGCGCAATGGAATAGTTTTCTCTAGAATAGCCTATGTCAATGGTCTCAAATACAATCTCATCGATGTCGATCAACTATGTGATGCAAAATTCATTGTACAATTCAATGATAAACAAGGTACCATTTTAATGCCAACAAGGAAGTTGTGTTGATAGCTCTAGGAGAGATGATGTTTATGTGCTTGACATGTCAACTCTCTCCCAGATGGAACTTGTCTCTTTGCTAAAGCCACTGAAACTATCAATTGGGCGTGGCATAAGAGACTCTCACACTGAACTTCAAAAACCTCAACAACTTGGCAAAACAAAACAAGGTCCTTGGCTTACCATCACTGGTCTTTGCAAAGACAAACCATGCTCTGCACTGTGAAAAGGGTAAACACCACGAGCATCATTCAAAACCAAACAAAACTTCTCCATCAAAAGCGCCTTCACTCCTGCACATGGATCTCTTTGGACTGTCGGTCCCGGATCAATCCGGCATGAGAAGTATACACTTGTCATTGTTGATGAATTCTCAAGATACACTTGGGTATACTTTCTTTCAAAAAGAGTCGAGCGGTGATGCAATAATGTCATTCATCGGGAAGATTGAAAACCGAATGACATTCTTGTCAAACAAATCCGTCTTGACAATGGCGAGTTGAAATCAAGAACTTGAGAGTTTACGTGATGAAAAGGAATTTCTCAAAATTTCTCATCTCCTTATACCCTGAACAAAATGGGGTTCTTTGAAAGGAAAAGCAGAACTCTCATTGAAATTGCTAGAACTATGTTAAATGGCTCGACCCTCTCAAAACATTTACGGGTGAAGCGATCAAAGCGCACATTACACTCAAAACAGGTCAATCATTGTCAAAAGACATAATAAAACCCCATATGAGATCTTCAAGGTAGACTTCGGACATCGACTATTTTCATGTGTTTGGATGTCACGTGTTCATTCACAACCACAAGGATCATCTAGGCAAGTTTGATGCAAAAGGCGATGATGGATACTTTTAGGCTACTCACGATCTCCAAAGCCTTGAGGTTTTTAACACAAGGAGACAACAAGTTGAGGAAACCTTTCATGTCACCTTTGATGAAATCTTGAAAGCATCGGGTTCACCAACACCTCGGTGGAGGAAATTGGAATTGATAACTCATCAAGATATCCTCGATGAGTACAACAACGAACTCAATTCCTCATATCAAGTGATCTTGACATCTCATATTATGTCTTACCCACAACCTACCCCAACCAACCATCAATGAATTCATTGATAATCGATCATCCCTCTTGGGATAAGTAACAATGATCCAAATGATCGGGAACACATTACTCATGATCCTCGACTGATCTTGACATCTCAGCGGATGTTCTAAATAATCCTGTGGCTCTTGCACGAACTCACATCCGAACTCCCGGTGACATCTTGAAGCTCGGATCCCGGACCACAAAGTAAGTGGACTAGATCTCGGGACATTGAGCTTGTAAACATCATTGGTGAACCAGCGAGGGCATGCTCACTAGAAGCATGGTGCTAGTCTAACTGCGACTTGACCAATGAATGTCTATATCTTGATTACCTATCGGACATTGAACCCAAAGTGTCATGAAGCTCTAAAACACCCAGTGGGTTCGGGCTATGCAAGATGAATTACAACAGTTTGATAAAAACAAGGTCATGACCTTGATCAAATGTCCTCGGGATGTAGTAGTCATAGGAATGAAGTGGGTTTCGAAACAAAGCGGTGAAGCAGCCTTGTCATTAAAAACAAAGCGGACTTGTAGCCAAGGATACGATCAACAAGAAGGCATTGACTATGATGAGACATTTGCTCTGTTGCAGAATGGAAGCCATCGGGATCTTCCTTGCATATGCAACATACATGAACTTGAGGGGTCTACCAAATGGATGTTAAAAGTGCATTCTTAAATGGTGATCTCAAGGAAGATGTGTATGTTCGGCAACCTCCGGGGCTTTGAGAGTAGTGAATTCCACGACTATGTGCGCAAGCTTGACAAAGCCCTTTATGGACTTAAACAAGCTCCCGGGGCATGGTATGAAACTCTCTCGGCCTTCACGATACAAAACAAGTTTGTCGGAGGAAAGATAGACAACACCTTTGTTTGTCTATAGAACCCAACGAGGATGTGATACTAGTCCAGTGTATGTTGATGATATCATCTTTGGCTCAACAAACTACAAACTTTGCAAGCAGTTTGAAAAGCGATGACAAAGAAGTTTGAAATGAGCATGATGGGGAACTCACTTACTTTCTTGGACTTCAAATCGAACAAGCGATAAAGGTATATCCATCGGTCAAGAGAAATACACGAAATCTCTTGAAGAAATATGAGATATTTGACTATGCCTCGGTGAAGACACCAATGGTTCCACCTAACAACCTTGGACACGATCTCAGCGGCAAATCGATCAATCAAACTCATTTCGGAGGATTGTTGGCTCAGCGATGTATCTAACAGCTACTAGACCGGACATACAATTCTCGATCATCTAATAGCAAGATATCGATCAATCCAAAAGAATCCCACCTCACTGCGGCCAAAAGAATACTCGGTACACGAAAGGAACCCCAAACCTTGGACTATATTATCCAATATGCTCGGGGTTTGATCTCAAGGTTACTCGATTACGATTATCTTTGGTGCAACATGAACGAAAAAAGTACCTCGGGGTCTGTCAATTTCTTGGAGGAAAAGCGGTGTGTTGGGTGCAAAGAAGCAACAATCGGTGGCTATGTCCTCGGTGAAGGCGAATATGTAGGCTATGACGGGATCTTTGTGCCAATGTATTATGGATGAAAAGTCAACTCGGTGACTATGACATCCATTACAAAATGGTGCCTATCTTACGTGATAACACTAGTGCAATTGCAATCTCCAACAACCACATCCTCCACCAAAGAACCAAACACATTGATATCGGATATCACTTCATCGGGGATCACATAATGAAAGGAGACATAGAACTTCATTTCATCCCTCTTGAATATCAATGGTGATATCTTCACCAAACCCTTGGATGAGCCTACCTTGAGGAGGCGAAAGGCGAGTTGGGAATGCTTGACATTGAAAGTCAAGTATTTGAAAACCAATCTCGATAAGCTCTCGACATGGTTCATCCTCCACAAAATCAAAATAAACCTCTCATTTGAATGAGTAATACTCATTCGGGGTCCTGACACTTGACAAAGAGCATTGAATGAGTAACTAAATGGTCCAAGTATCGATTACTTTAATGTCCTAGGTTGGTAACTATGCCAATTTAATAAAGGAATATATGTCTCTTTGTCTTCTTGTCATCCCACTTGGCATTTATTGCCTCTCACAAAAATATCAAATTGATATTTTTCTCTACAAAGGTGCACTTTTCTTGTACACCTCAAGTTCCCTTGAAAAGCAGGATTTTCTTTGCGGGTAATGGGTGGTAGCATTAAATGGGGAATTTCAAAGTCTTTCAAAACCTACTCTTAGTTTTTCCATTTGTGCACAAAACACCCTCTTATCACTCTATAAATACCTCTTCTTCTACACAAACAACACACACAAATCAATTTACGCAATTAAACTCTGTCAAAATCTTTTCTCAAATCCGAAAATATTTGTGTGTTCTCAAAACCTTCAAAACCTCTTTTGGAAAACCTTTCTTGTAAACATTTACAAAGTTTTCATCACTAACTAGAGATCTAAACATTTTTAGCTTGTTCTTGCCAAGCGTTTTTTAAAACCCTAAAACTTCTTTAAAAGATATGGCTAGAACACAATCTCTCGGTTTGCTTCTCGATGGGTGGGGATCTATCAAGCGTTGAATTCAAAACAAACAATGTCATAGGTAATTTTGAATACCACGAAAATGTCCCAACCTATAAAGACATTGTAAAATTTTTATTCAGCGCCCACTAAAAGCGGCCTTTGTAAAGTGTCCTCGGTGGTGTACCCAAACTACCTCGGGGAGTTTTGGGCAGCTGCTAAAACCTTTGACCCGACACCTTGGTGATGAGAATAACCTTAGACCACTCGGGAGTATCTCATCGAGTTCGGTCTAAATGGGGGCAACAATATACCTGGATTACAAAACCTTTTGCACTTCAGCGGGGTTGGATTACAACAAAGGTGTTTATGTCGCCCATCACGAACCTTCCACGATGAAGGATGGGTTAAAACAAATTGTTTTGGATCCCACATTTTGGACAAGACCCGATCACTAAAGTTCATTCCCGTGGCTTGGAGGATCCTTTTCACTTTTGTGATTCGGGTCCTCGGCGGGAACCACTCATCCAGCTGAGCAGGTAAACTCTATTCGGTTGATGATGGCATCTTGCTGATGAATGGGGTCCTTTGTCGACATAGGGAGATCATTTACGGTGATCTTATAGCGAAGCTCTGAGCAAAACTAGGGCGAGTATATTTCGTATCCTAGGTTTGTCTCTTGTGCTTCTAATCGTTCTTGGGTGCCAATTATACTCGGGATGAAAAATTTGGAAATTTACGGCATCACGAGTCCTTCAAACTTTCAAAGGACCCATCCCTTGTCACACCTATTGAATTGACGGCCCATATGGTTCTTGTAAACAACCGGGAGGATCGATGTCTCAAACCACTGCTCTTAAAAGAAAAGGGAAGACTCGGTGGGACTAAGACTAAACCAAAGTCTCGGGGCCACGAGGCTTGAGAACACCGCCGAAGAGGCACAAAGGCTGAGACCAAAAGACACCTTTGACGGGGCAACAACCACCCGTGACAACGAAGGACAGCGATACATCACGGTCGGTGCCCTTGGTCACACCTACTACTCCCAAGATCGGGAGGAAACAAACAACCCGCGGTAGGGGCGCCTTCCACTTTGCCCGGTGATGACATTAGCAAATCAAAGCCTTTGTGCGAGGGCACACGATCGATCCCAAAGACTCGGGGAATACAAACAATCCAGCGATAGGGATACAACATTCATGACTACGCTAAAGGCAGGAAATACCCACCGTGTCTCGGGGTCAGCAGGGGACAAAGACTCGGAGGAAAGAAACAACCGCCGATCGGAACCCATAACCAATCGACTCCAGAAAATATTGAAACTCCCCACCGATGTCAGGGGTCCACGAGGACAAAGACTCGGAGGATCAATACCACCGATATATGGAACCCATTCCAACTCCTTGTTAGCTTATTCTTTGAGGTTCTTGGTGCTAGAATCGATGATGACTATCTTTGAAAGTGATGAAGAAATCTTATCGGCGGGGAAGAAGTGGGCGAGGTTCAAAGCGAACAAGAGCCTCGGCTGATCCACGAGAACAGGTGAGTCACCTTTTCAACACGAAGACAATGACTCGACCTCATCTTCCGGCTCGGCGAATTCAAAAGATTTGACAATGTTCATCCACTCACTTTGAAAGACAAGCGGTTAAGTGGATCGGTGGGGCTTCAAGGAGATTGTTTTACGGGGTTCTTGAGCAGTTTTGGGATCAACACTGAGAAATTGCTTTGCCGATTCTGACGACACGAGATCGATGTGCTCACCTTCAGCGAAAATGTTCATGAGCACGAGAGATCTTATGTACCATCATCTTGTCAACTGGATGAACACATGGTTAAATTCCTCAAGCATCTTGAGACGGTTGGGGTTACGATTGATGAAATCGGGGATCTTTGTCAAAGAGGACCCGGCTCAATGCCAAAGTCTTTGGAGCAAGCTGAAGCTTATCTGAAAATTCATCGAGCTCACCGACCTTATAGAGATGCTCAAGTCTGCGAATGTTCGGGGTCTTCAATCTTGATTCGGACTCTTGAGACCACCATGGACTCACTAAACACTCGGTAGCTACCTTGACTCGGGCCTCGTCTTCAATGGCTTGGAATCTTGGTCCACGAATGAGCGCCTTGGGTTATCTCATGCAAACTTGGATGCAAAGGTCACGGTCTTCAAGCGGATACTTGAAATAAAGGCCATGATGGTGAAATCTATCGGGCCTTCAAGGGTCAGTGGTCGGTCCCCTCGGCACCTACTCCAACTCTTGCCCTCACGGCCTTCGGCAGCGGTTGAGGGAGAATCTTCTTGAAGAAACTCCTCTTCACGAGGAGGGGAGCAAACACCACCGATCTCGGCTGCTCAAACATCATCATCATCGGCACCGGTCTGCGGTACCAATCTCATCACTTCCACCTCAGCGGCAACAACAACAACAGCGGTCTCAACACCTATCATGACAACACCACCACCCATCATTGCATCATCCTCCTCGGGACGGGACAAGGGCAAGGCATCTTGACAACTCACGAGCACGAGAGGATCCCTACAAATCGGTGACCTTGAATACCTCTTCACTCCTCAGCAACTAACCAAACACCTTGCCAAAGAAGAAAGAAAATTGAAACAAGGCGAGGATGATAAGAAGACTAAGGAGGCATTGACCCAGTGATTGCTTGAAGAAGGCGAAAATGTGGGAATAGATGCAAGCAAGCTTAAAAGGGTCGAGCGGACGAAGTTCATGGAAGCTCGAGCTCAAATGGGCGCAATGAGAGCTCGATATGAAGAAAGAGAAAGAAAAGCTGAAGCTCTCGGGCAAAGCAGAATCAAAGAATATAAGCGGACAATGACCGGTAGAAGGCTCTGAAAAAATCATCGATGTCAAAATCATTCCCAACACCAAACCATTGGCTATGAATGTTTCTGGAGGAGATGACAAAAGACACTTTGAGGTTCATGATCCCTTAAAGTTCGGTGACTTTGGGATCAGAACTTGATGAACTTGGTCCGATCATTGGAAAGAAGCAAAATAAGGTGGTCGAGGAGATGAAGATGCTTAGCAAAAGGTATGAAAGGTGAGGAAGCACCATTGACTAAAATTGACCTGCCTTGGCGCACCTCAAGGATCTCAACCACAAGCTTCCAGGCAAAGGAAAAGAGTTGATTTCAACACGAGATCAAAGTGCACGGCCTTGATTGCAGAGAGAACTACACGAAGGTGTTAATTTTGTGAGCTGTCTAGTGATTGAAGAGCACGAAGAGGGCTATTCCACATTGATGTCTATGGAACCACGCATTTCAAAGATGGAGTGACATTGATCGGTGGAGTGGTGCTGCAATGATCGACTATATTCTGTGGCCTCTCGGATCCAATCCCGGTGAACATCGAGGTTACATCAAGACACGAATGCCAAGATCGAGACCATCTGACGGAAACACTCATCACCAAGAAAGTGAAGCTTGAAGCCTTTGGGTATCCATACGGAATGACATCATTTTGTTTTATCTTTTGTACTAGTGATAGGAACTTTGTAATCGATCAATAAGCGATGTATGTTTTATTCATTTACTCGGTGTTCCTATTGTATTCATTAGTACATTCGATGTAAGAAGAAGCCTCTTGCTCACTTACAGCGATCAACCACTTAGGCTATTTGTATATCCAATAGGGGAGGCTGTTGGGTTCGATAAATACCCAAACTCCTTAATCTAGGATTTGAATAGAAAATAGCCCAAGTATTTAATCCGTTAACACAAACAGTCCTTTGAGTGCATAGTCTCTCGGTGAGTCGTCTTCGAGGATACTCGATGAGAGGCTAAGAAGAAGTCTCTCCACTCGATGAGGCGGAACTTAAAGGGTGAAGGCGGGTCAAGAAGAAGATGATGGATTCGGTGGTGATGACAATAACTCACTTTGAATCCCTAAGATCTATCCAACTTCTTACGAAGACAAAGCGAAGTAGAAGGCGAAGAATGTAAAGGCGAAGAAAGAGCGGGACAAAGCGGGAAAGGTTGAATCGAGATAAGGCGAAGTCCTTATCATCCAAAGTCAACTTTCACGAATAGCAAAACATCGGGCTCGGTGTCATCACCGAACTTAGGAAAGTAGTCTTGTCTCTTACCTAGAATAGTCTTTATGTGAGACAAAATACATCGATATTTTGTCTTACGTGTGATGTCGGTTGTCACTTAGGAAAGAGTCAAATACCATACATGTATAAATAGCATAAGAGATGGAGTGAAAAGGTTAAGCTTGTGAATTGTAAAAACACATACATGAGCCATCTTTTCACTCCTCCAAATCTAACTTAGTTCTGAGATAGCTCGGTGAGCTCTAAGAGTTGTGCTCGGACATAGCTGAGCTTAGAGAATCACCCAACTTTGTCATTTCAATCCCAAGTACTATTCCATGAGTACTTGGGTAGCGTATTCTTTGTTGAATTATTTCTAATAAGAATATGATGTTGAAAATTACTTAGTGTGTTTTCTTTATGTTAATTTCGGTCATTGTTCACTTTTAACTTGTTTTATAAACTTGAGCTGTGTTTTAAGCGATAGTGAGCAGGGAACAACATGTTAGTGTCGGTATGATAATTTTTAAGAAATCTTTTAGGTAAAATAAAATATTTTCACAATCAAACAAAACGAGAAAAAATTTCATTTTGAAAGACCTTTAACCTTTGAAGAAAATCATACCATGTCATAACATTAAATCTTTAGATCACCGCTTTTGTTGTACAAAGCGGACTTTTTATGAAGAAATATCGTTTGAAAATATTTTATTTTAAATCACTCTCCCCTCGATCGATGATGATCGTTGATTGAGTGACTTAGGTTTTGATAAAATGAAGTCCGGTGATTTTAAAATTTAGTCAATTTATTTTCAAAACAATATTTTCATTTTCAAAAACAATATTATTTGAAAATTGTTTTAAAAATGGTATAAAATTCTGCACAAAGATCGTTAGGTGGTTGAGAAGCTTATGTTGTTCTTTGTAGGGCTTGGAAGAAAAACGTCTGCGATGCGGTGAGACTTCATCGTTGCATTTTAATGCCGGTGAGGTCAAATTAAGCTTCGTTTCTTCAATCACTTAGAAGAAAACCATCTGGCGATGCGGTGAGATCTCTTCGTTGCATTTTCCATGCCAACACTCCATAGAAGTCCAATTAAGCTTCGTTTCTTCATTTGTCGACCCAAGATATAGTTACCCTTTCCTTCGGCATCCAATCATCTTCAATTGTGGGATCCGGATCGGGAACATTCTTATATACCAATATACACGCATCGTTAGTGAACACACATCTGATATATGGTGGTCGACATCACCCAAACAACAATCGACTAATAAAAGTCAATTCAACATATCAATCGGATCATACAAATGCATGGGAATTATGTGTTTATCAAACTCTAATCATCTAAACCTAACAATCATATCCTAGGCACCTAGTCCTTCAACGTAGGTTAACATCATTTTCAATTAAGCATATAGGATAATTAGAAAAGCTCGTTAGATGATATAGATTTGAAAACATTCTCCCCTCAATCAATGACTTATTTTTATGAAAAGTTTAAAAGCTCAAGTCATTGATTGAATTTTCAATTTTACGAAAGCTACGAATCGATTGATTTTTCAAGCAACTCATTTTCCACCATTTTGAAAATACAACAAATATTTTTCTAAAGAATTTTAGACGGAAAAACATTTGTGTGGGAGCAATGATCCTTGACATACTTTCCTCATTTTGTTTTAGGAAAAGTGCACGAAATATTTGAAAATTGGTTTAGCGCAACACTTTCCTTTCTTTTGAAGAAGCGGGTTGCTATCGAAATAATAGCAAACCATAGTTTAAGCACGGGTTACAATCGAAATAACGGCAAGCCATAGTTTAAGTTCGGGTTATAGTCTAAAATAGCGTAAACCATATGATTTGTGACATGTTTTGAAAAGAAATATTTACACCTTACTCGAACTTCATCTATGGTCCCGTGCCATTGTTGAATGACATTTCTAAGACCGCGGATGTTATCGATACGGAAGACATGTCTTGTGAAAACATATTTTGGTCTTTTCAAATTTTCGATTTTTATGGGTTTTGAAAGTTTTATATTTTTCTATTTTCTTTTGTTGGTTTTATATTTTTGTATTTTAGTTTTAATAATTATTCTGGATAGAATAGATGATATAGTTTAAGAAGATGATGATACAGTGCAGAGATAAGGATATCGAGCAACCCGTTGTAGAAGATAGAAGTCATCATCCTAAAACTTTCACCACCAAAGCTTAGAGGCTCTTGTATTGAAGAAAGAAATTGAACCATCGAAAGTGAGACTTTGGTAGCTTCCCCAAACCGAAAATCCATTAGATGAGCATATTGAAGCTCTATTTCAAGCTTGCCTTAGCAGTGCACAAGAGAAGCATACCATTATCATAAATCCAGCGCTCCTTTTAAGACCGATAATCGAGATTCTTAGTTCGGGGTTATATCATCAACAAAAACAACAACGTATCATCCCACTCATAAATAATCTTCTCACATTTCTTTTCCTTTGATGTCCAAGCGATCCATTCCAAAGGTGTCAAGAGAACAATTCCCCAAGTAGTTGAATTGATGCGGTCGGTCTCTTTGTATAATGCTCAAGAACTCTCCGAATACACATCATGAGGGTAATGAAGAACACCTCCCTATGTTCACATCTTTCGTCACGATGAATGTGTATGAAGCTCAAGAATCAAGTACACCAATATCCAAGAACTCTCCTAATACACATCATGAGGGTAATGAAGAACACCTCCACTATGTTCACATATTTCGTCCACGATGAATGTGTATGAAGCTCAAGAATCAAGTACACACATTCCCAGCGAGAGAATAGCGATAACACCTCCTCATGTTACACATTTATCTCCCCGAATATGTCATACTTGTGTACCTCTTTTATCCTCATAAACTTTCTCTAACATCACTTCCCCTACGTAGTTGGAATAATAACACTAAAAGCCTTGATGAGTAAAACCTTGAGTTTCTCTGCGGTCATGACATTCTTCTTCCGGGATATCTTCAATCACTTAGAAGAATTAAGCTCATCAAGTTTACTCGCGTTTAGATGCTTTCTCCTTCCCCTTCTTTGGTTTTGACACTTGTAATCGACAACTCATTATAAGCCGGATACTTGAAATCTTATGAGAAGAACACTTGAAGACTTGTGAGAATCAACTTCTTTGAATAACGGTATGAGCACGTCTAATTGGGGATTAAATCGGACATTTCACTCTCCCCAATTAGTGCTCTCCCTAAACCGACAATCTTTATGATGAATGTTTGAATGAAGAAGAAGTCTTTAGATCGTTAAATGCAACACGTCTCTAGTCTTCTAACATGTACCGAAAATGTAGAACCGATCAGACTCGACCTTCTTCTAGATTGTTCGGTTGGGGAATAGAAAGTCAACATCTTCAACTTACCAAATGCATTCCTGTTAACTTTGAAATAGCAAATCCCTTAACTAGAATCCTCCCAATCAAACAAGAACAGAGATGTTCATCAAAGAAATCGATCCAACAACTAGAAGTGTTGGAATCACTCCTAAGCGATATTTCAAGTATTTATATTTCATATGTAATAGGTAGCTTTGTTATGGCCTTTATGTTTGTTTAAGGTCAAGCTTATGTAGAAGGCCCATAAGCAGTCCAAGCCCAATAAGGAATAGGGAAGGAGAGGAGTGTTGCCTAGCTCCTTGCCTATATAAACTATTGTAAACCCTCATTTGAGGGTTGGTTGTTCAAGTTATTCTCTTCACTCACTCTTTTGCATAACGGTTTCATACTTATACGTGTGTGTGTGTGTGTTTAGCTTGTTCATCCGCCTTCATCTCTTTCTCTATAAGCTTGTGTTGTAAAACTAGTGACCTAACGATGGTATCAATCGCCAAATAGTTGGGTGTACACTTTGTTTTGAAGTTTTGGTTTTGGGTCTTCTGGCGTAAAGATAACACAATCTTTGGTTAAGCTTAAAACTAATTTTTACACTTTTGAATCCAAGATTCTTGTACTTTCAACGTTATTAGGTGTTAAACTATTGGTTTTGGCAAAAGTTTGGAACTTTACGTGTTTTCCTTGTTTTAAGCTTGTTTTTGTGCATGAGTGTTATCCTACAGCGTAAGCTTGTTTTAAGTGCTTTGGATCATCAAGTTTCACACTTTTGTGTTATTTTGGTGTTATTGAAGCTATTTCAACACACAAAAGCGGTTTAGAAACACATTTGGATAGAATCAAAGTTACGAGTAATCTTCACGTAACAAAACCCTAAAATTACGCGTAAGACTTTCCTTGGTTTGATCTTGATTTTACGGTTTATTCCGTGTTTTCTTACTTGGATAAGTGCGAAAATCGTCGACTTTGGATATCTTTTGCCTTTGTGAAGTGTAAAGATCACTGAGATAAAACCACAATCTTACGGCAAGCATAAACTTCTTACGTGAAAATATTACGCTTAAGATTCATCTTACGCGTAGACTTAGTCCTACGCATAAGGTAATCCTCGCCTAACTTTCTCGCCTAACTTCATTTTTACGCATAACATTAGTCTTTTTCACCTTCAGCGTAAGCTAAATCCTCTGGCGTAACTATTCTTGTTACGCGTAACTTTTGGTGTTTTACGCATAAGTGCTACTTGGTTCTTGTCATTTCTCGCCTAAGGATACTTCATCAACAAAGGTTCATTCGACTACAAAGATCCATTCTTACTACACAAGTTTATCATCATGTCTCAACCACCATACTCTAACTACTTCCTCACACTTATAATCATCAACAACAACAACAATTAACTCCACAACATCAACAATGGAATCAACAACAAGCCATTTATCAACAACAATTTAATCGACAACATACTCCACAACTTGGTGCAATTCCACAACCACAAATGGTTCAACCACCACCAAGTCTTCAAACTCTACCCTACACAAACGATTTCAATCAACATCCATCACGAAGCACTATGAAGGAACCCACTTGGTTTGCAAAGATGTGTGAAGCTTTAAGCGACCAACAATCAATTCATGAAGTGGATCACTTGATAGACCTCCAATGCTCACTCCGAAACTACGATCAATGGGTGATAAGGTTCTTTAGGTTACGTGATGCGAAGAAGCCACATGGAAAGTTCTTAAAGAAGGTTATCTTGGAAGGTCCATTTGAGATGCCTCTTGTCATTGTGCAGGAGATCAAGCAGTTCCACGAGATGAACAAACCAACATTGCTCTTTGTTGCGATTTAAATCCTCTGAACTTCTACACTATGAAGGCGATGAACTTGCAATGGAATACATCCTTTTAGGATTACCAAACCCAATTCTTCGTAGTGTTGATGCTCAAAAGCGCACAAAAATGTGGGATCATATTAGTCTTCTTATGGAAGGATCATGTACTCAATCGGGAGGATTTGGAATCCAAAATTTACTTGGCTTATGAACACTTCATGATTGAACACGGAGAGACACTAGAGTCCTATCATCATCGATTTTCGGATATCATCAATGATTTGGATAAACACAACATCATCATGCCAAGAATTGCGGTGAATACTAAGTTCTGAGTAGTCTTGGTCGAGAATGGGAGAAGTATGTCATTTTCTCCGTCAAGCGAAGAATATGCATCATTCTACTTATGGATTGTTGTACGATTACTTGAAGCCTCATGAAAAGGAAGTTGATCGGGAAAGGATTCTCCGTGCTCAAATTGCTAAGCAATCACAACGGACAATCAACAACTTGCCTTGTATGCTCAGCGAATTATCCTCTCGACCGACTCAACCAAGCGCTTCCAACACACCTTCACGGCAACAACCTCAACCTCAACAAAATCAATTGGTCCCATACGGCAACAATGCTCAAGCATATGTCGGTGAAGCTCGAGGAAGCAGATCCGTTCGAAGCATTGCAACAAGGATTTGTGATGATTGCTAATGCTTTTGGCGTTACACCAACAAATCCAACAATCGTATTCGTTCCTCATCTAACACACGGACTCAAGTGTTGTGAACAATGGGCGTGTTGAAGTTGAAATCGTGATTATGGTCGTCGGATGGGCGGTGGTCAAGGGTTTAATCTTGTGGGTAGGAATAACAACGAGCTCAGTGGTGGAGCAGAAATGCTCGAAATCGGTTAAATGGTCTTAGATGCTACAAGCGCAATGAGAAGGGACACTGGCTAATGCATGCCCAAAGCCAAGGACTCGGGCGGTGCTTATTTCAAAGAGGCCTTACTTTTGGCTCTTAAGGATGAAGCCGGTGGATCTCTCACAAACAAAACGAGCTTTATGGCGGATCTGAGACTCGGATGATGATATGGAGGACTTGCGAGGCTAATCATTTTTATTATGTTGATGGCTAATATGCATGAGTGCACATGAGTGATCTGAGGCCCGGTGTATGACAACGATGGCTTGTCTCGGTGCCGAACAAACCATCATCATATCGAACTAATATCTCCGCCAATATCGAATCCGCGCGGATCGGCTATTCAAAATGAGTCTTCATCATCTTCTTCGATGATTTTCAAATTAACCACAGTAGTTACATTTGACGATCAAGATGACCTTATGGTCCCCTTTGATAATCAAATTGACTCCGTGGTCGTGCTTGAGGATCTAAAGAATGATCATGTTGAGACTCGCGTTGAACAAGATGATCTGTTGCCTCATCCGGATTTTGCTCGGTTAATTCAAGACCATAAAATCAAAATGGAGGAATGTTATGCATTAAATCAATCCTTAAAAGTAAAAATGCCTTTGTTAACCAAGGATTTTGAATGTTTACAAATGCAACTCAACTTTTCAAAACTCAAAAAAACGTGAAAAAGGTTTTGAAGCCGCTTTGCAAAATCTCATCAAAGCGAAAAATATTTAGAGACGGATCGTGATCTAGCCGCCTCGAAGAATGCTTTGTTGTCCGAATTAGAACAAGCTGAAACATGAACATAAAAAGCAAATTAACGCTCTCACCTTAGAAAATCAAAAAGCTAAAGGTGAGTTGTTAAATTGTCAAAAGCAGTTCTCCGCATACAAAAAGCATTCAACGAATCGGGTAGATGACCTTCTTGCGAAAATTCTCGGTTTGCAAAACAAAATTAAAGAGTTTAAAGCATTGTTTACAAACATGGTGAATCGATATGACTATAGAAAAGTTTACCTTAAAACCTAATCCAAATGGATATGGAAAAAATCTAGGCGATTACAAACCAAAGCTTTCACTAAAACATTCAAACCAACTCACGAAGTGTCGATGCAAAATACAAAATTGATAATCTTGTCATGAGTGTTGTTGAATACCATCGTCAAGAGGAATTAGATCACGAAGGCGAGTCGATCAAAATTAAAAATGTTGTTTACAACAAACCTTTTAATTATAAAAGCGGTCACTTCGTCACACCAGCGGTTCTTCTAACACACCAAGGGTTATCATCAAAACACCGAGTCTTCTATTGTTAATCCCAAAGCAGTCCTTGCACAAACTTATGGTCCTTTACCTTCCATTAGTGAAGTAAACTCAAAACACGAAAATCGAAAAATTCTTGATATTTTGACATTTTCATGGTGACCTCAAAATTTTACAACATGAGATAGAATATCGATCACGAAATCAAAGTTGAACATTTTCAATCGCCTCTGGCGCGAGAACAAAGAGACATTTTTAGAAAAATCTTTTACCTAATGTTAAAAACTTGAAAAGTTGTGCAATTGCACAGGAAAAGGATTTTCATAAGGAACTTGGGGTAATGAAAAGCGTTTTCGAGAAAGCGAAACATCTATTACTAACACAAAGCATAAAAAAACTATTGAGAAAAGATGTTGATCGACTCTTGGAAGATGTTATCGTCTTGATATCCATAATGTTGTGCTATTCTATTCGTTGCCATATGCATCGATCATATCTCTGCGATATTGTTGAAGCTGTTGCAGCTGTTGAGAACACCGATAATGTGCTTGGATCGAGTCTTTAAAAGCGAAAATAAGCGATTACACGGAAATTTACAATGCAAAGCGTCGTCTTCATTGGTGTGAAAAGATATTCACAACCATCAACTTAGTTTTCAAAGAAAATCGCTCAATTGAGTGCAAAATCTTACGATCCTAAAATTGAGCATCTGGATGATCAAAGCGTGTCTTTGAAAAGTCAAATCTCAAAATATGAACAAGAACTTTTAAAAGTTAAACAAGAATATGGTGTCATATTTGATTTACTCAAAAGACTCGAGATGAAGCATCAAACGAACTTGATCACTATCTTGCTCACACTAGAAGTCATGAATTTTCTTTGGTAATCTTAGTTACGAAAATCAAGATCGATTCACACCATCTCTAAGTTACGGAAATGTTAGGAAAGTATGAACAACTCCGCCTCTTGTGATTAAGAGATTAGCACCGTCACACTTAGTAATCGTGAACCTAGAATTCCCACTTGCCAAATCACAAGTTGCTAATGTGTTTCCTCTCTTGAAAGCAGGAATAGTTGCATCTTTTCCAAGCGTCCGCACTTCACGACCTAGGAGCACTCAATCGAAGAATAGGAAGTTGCGACCTAAGAAAAGATCAATAAGGAATGCTAAAGTAGAAGAACACCCTAGGAATCGAATAAAACTCATGTTACTTCCACTATAGATGTTGCGTCGGCAAATGTAATAGAAATAGTGATGTAACGAATGCTAAACCGTTAAGTACCTTTGATATTGATCGATGCACCTTGTGATATTTGTCAAAAGAGTATGAATTCGATTGTCATGACAAATGTGTTGCTAAAGCTATAATCTCTAGATTACGGAATCCTAAGAATCGGAATACCTCTAGGCCCACTAATCATTCTAAGTGCGTGCTTGGTAAACCACCTTCTTTAGATTCTAAGGCAACCATTGCTATCACGGTAGCTCCCTACACCTCCTAAGAATGTAGTATCACCTAGTGCTTTCACTAAGACTAAAGCAAAGAGTAGTTATAGATGGCGAAATGGATATATAACACACTAGGATTTAAATGGATGCCTAAAATTATAAATGTGTGTATGTCTAACATATACGCTTGGAACCCTCTCACATTTCGGGTTCCACATCTACTTCTATTCCATCGTGTAAATGCATGTGTAATGCGGTGATCTGAGATCATTCTGGATTGTTGATAGCGGATGTTCCCGACACATGACGAGCAACCTTAAGCTGTTATCAAACTTTATTGCAAAGTTCATTGGCCTTTGTCGATTCGGGAGCGATCACTTGCGACCATCATGGGCTACGGAGATTATGTTAATGGGAACATCGAAATCGGCGGGGTTTACTATGTGGAAGGCCTCGGTCACAATCTGTTTTCGATGGGTCAATTTTGTGATGGAGATTTGGAGGTTGCTTTCGGGGAGAAAACTTGTTTCATTCGTGATCTACAAGGAAGCGACCTTATGTCGGCTCGCGTAATTCTAGTCTCTACACTATCTCTATGCAAGACATGGTTGCTTCCTCTCCCATTTGCTTACTTTCAAAGGCAACATCTACAAAATCATGGCTATGGCACCGTCGTCTATCACATTTAAACTTTCAAACCATCACCAACCTTGCTCGACACAAACTAGTTGAAGGACTCCCGATTCCGGTATTCAAAGATCACCTTTGCTCGACATGTGAACAAGGGAAAAGCACTCGTGCTCATTTTCCTTCAAAGGTGGAACCTGACTCTCGACATGTGCTTCATCTTCTTCACATGGATTTGTGTGGCCCGATCGGCGTGCAAGCGATCAATGGCAAGCGCTACATCTTAGTAATTGTTGATGACTACTCACGATGGACTTGGGTCTACTTTCTTCGTAGCAAAGACCAAGCTCCACAAATGATCATCACCTTTCTCACAAAGATCTGAGTTCGACTCCATGACACCGTCGAAATCATCGAGCAGACAAAGGCTGAATTTGTTAACAAAACCCTTCGTGAATTTTATGAGAAAGTGGAATTGACATCAAACATCTATTGCGGACACACGAACAAAGCGGAGTTGTTGAAAGGCGAAACCGAGCGTTAGTGGGCTGCAGAACAATGTTAATCAATGCTAAACTTCACGATTACTTATGGGCGGTTGTATCTCTGCATGCTATACTCAAAACCGTTCTATGATCACAAAGCATACAACAAAACACCTTTTGAGCTTGTCCGCAACTATAAACCGAACCTCAAACACTTTCATGTATTTGGATCCCTTTGCTATCCGAATAATGATCGTGATGATTTTGGAAAGCTCAAAGCAAAAGGCGATATTGGGTCTTTATTGGATCTTGTGACAATTCTAAAGGTTTCGAATCGGAATCGTCGAACTAAGGAGGTAATGGAAGCGATTCATGCTCATTTCGATGAACTCACGGAAATGGCTTACGAGTATATGACTTAGAACCGGACACAACCGTTTAAACTTCCTCAACCCCATCATCGGTGAAGAAAGCCCTCATTAACTCGTCAACAAATGGAAGGTTATTTGCTCCTACGTTACGTGGCGACATTGATGAGCGTGCTCTGGTGTATCCATTGTTTCCATTGCACACACGATAATATTCCTATACGATACACTGCTACAACAACTCTTGTTGAAGATGCACCTACACAATTGACTCCAACACAGCGATTGAACACACGCTTCCAACAATGATGAACGGTGATGATATTACGAATGAAGTACCCCGCTGCGATTTTGATCCAAATCGTTCTTGACCCGTTTGCCAATGAGGCTGCTGCACGGATGTTGCGGAATCTTCAACAAACCATTTGAATCCTCGAATCGCACAATGTATATCAACATCAACCCTCTACACATAGATGGACTAAAGACCATCCTCGGCTAATATTATTGGCAACCCGAATCAACCGATCGTTCGAGACAACGTCTTCACTCGGATGGTGAACACTTGCATTTATGCACTCACATGTCGCCAATCGAACCTAAAAACATTAAGGATGCAATGACAAAGACAAGCTGGATTGAATCCATGCAAGAAGAACTCAACCAATTCAAGCGTCTTGAAGTATGGGAGCGGTTGAAAGACCAGCGGGGTCTCGTCATCGGTCTAAAATGGATTTGGAAAAACAAATTGGATCTTTGAAGGGCGTCATCGAAACAAGTCACGTCTAGTTGCTAAGGGTTATCGTCGGGAAGAAGGATAGACTTTGAAGAATCTTTTGCTCGGTTGCTCGTCTTGAGGTTGTTCGGATATTTCTCGCGTTCGCGGCTCATATGAACATGACGGTCTATCGGATGGATGTCAAAGCGGCGTTTCTCAATGGGCAACTTAAAAGCGGTCTATGTCGACCAACGGATGGATTCGTTGATCACGAGTTCCCGAACCATGTTTACAAAGCGAACAAAGCTCTATATGGTCTCAAACAAGCCCCTCGGGCATGAGTGCGATAAGTTATCATCTTTCCTCATTGCCAATAATTTCACCAAAGGCTCGGTTGACCCAACTCTTTTATACAATATCACGGGGCACACATCTTAATTGTTCAAATTCGTGGATGACATCATTTTGGGTCAACACATAAAAAGTTTTCAATCGCTTTTGCAAAACTAATGAAGAAAAATTTTGAAATGTCCATGATGGGTGAACTTACGTTCTTTCTTGGACGCAAGTTCATCAATCACCCGTGGTATTTTTTGAGTCGGTCAAATATGCCCTTGAGCTGTTAAACAAATTTGGAATGATTACACGTGATACTTATGCCACACCAATGGCTCATACCAAGAAATTAGATCTTTGATTTACATGGGAAATTGGTTGACCCTACCAAATACCAGTATTATTGGGTCTCTCATGTATCTAACGACTAGCGAGACGATATTGTCTTTCTTTGTTTATCTATGCTCCGTTATCGATCGCGTCCAAGCTGAAACCCACCTCTACGAGGCTAAAAGAATCCTCCGATACATCAAGGGAACCATTAATTTGGGGATCGGTATCAGAAGGATTACGGTTTTGAACTAATAGCTTTTGAGACGATCACGCGGGATGCTTAGACTCGAGAAAAAGTACTTGAGGCTCTACAATTTCTCGGTGATAAGCGGTGTCTTGGCAATCTAAAGCGGGATTGTACATCATCATCATCAACCGAGCGAGAATATGTAGCCATGTCCGCATGTTGTGCTCAAGTCATTTGGATGAGAACACAACTCAAAGACTATGGTTACGTGTTTGTGAGAATCCGATGTCTTTGCGACAATCGGTGCCATTGCAATCTCGTGCAACTCGATTCGACACTTTCGAAATCAAAGCACATCGATCTACGCTATCATTTCATCAAGGACCATGTGGAGCAGTGCAGTTGAATTATACTTTGTGGTCTTGAATACCAATTGGCGGATCTTCTCACAAAAGCCTTGCCTCCCGCTAGGTTTAATGAGTTGGTCCACGGTTGGTATGAGGTGTTTGACTCAAGAGGAATTGGATGACCTCTTAAAAGCAGTCTTAAAACACATCAAACACCAAAACATCTCTTGTAAATAAATAAAATCTTTCAAAACAAAATACAAAAATATAAAACACGATAAAACAACAAAAATATTCTCCTCATCTATTTTCTTTAACATGGCAAGTACATTTCTTCCGTCAACACTTGCATCTATCGGTATTTTCCGATCAAGTGTTGAGGGAGAAAATTTTAAACAACCGTTTCAAATCATAAGTGTACTTGCATGTTATCATATCTCGGTTGTTTCGTTATACAAATGATGGTGGACTTTACGGCTCAATGACACTCCTCGGACTAAAACTCTTAAACCGTTTAATTTTATCAAGCCGGGGGTGTCGTCATGATTCTTTCTCAAATAATCTTTGTGTGGTAACCAAAATGGATGTTAAATGGCTTTGTTTGAAAAAGATATGGTGGAGGGACCAAAGCTGTCAAAATGGTAAAGTCTATTTTAATAAAAACTCCACCTAACTCTTTCACTCCTCATTCGTTTTCTTAAAATCAAAGATCCTCGCCTAACAATCACTCAAGAAATCGTGCTTTTGATCTTCATTTTGTAAGTAGTTTCTTGTGTAAAACATGTTTCTAAGCAAAGGTTTTTATTTCATTCAAATCCTCGGCTAAAACAATTTTCGGCGTGATTATGTGTTCTCGCATAGCGTATGAACACACAATCATTGTGTGTATGTTTGTGGTAAAATGGATGGTCTCAAACCGTTTCTTAAGCATCAAGGATAACATTTTACCATCAAAATCCACCCGAAACTCAAATTGATGAATTTTGAAAACTAGGGTTCATATGATGAATTGGGTTTTCTAAATGAGAAGTCTTTTGGTAAAATGAATGTTGGGATATGGTCATAAGGCTTTGAATTGATCATTTCCATTGTTGAAAACCACCGAAACTCAAATTGATTGTCGATTCGAAAATAGGGTTTAAGGTTCATAACGTTTGGGTATTTTTGATTCTAGCGTTTTGGATGTTATAACTTGACCTAAAGTAGCTATCAACACTCTAGAGCTACGAGAATCAATACGGTGAACATTCCATGGCTAGATTTCATACAGCGTAAGACTAGGGTTTAGACTACGGCGTATGAGTTTCTCTGCGTAACGATTAAACATGAACTAGGATGTTGTTATCGTGATAAATTGTTGTTTTGTGTGAACATTGATGAGTTGATAAATTTATTTCGAGGCTTTGCTACGGCAAACACTCGAGAATCAAGGTCATAAGACTCTCTACGCATAAGGATTACCCTACGGCGTAGTCATGTTATCGTAAAATAAAACCTCGCATAACTATTACGCGTAAGGTTCTACAATGGGACTACGGCGTATCACAGAAAGGATATGCGTGGCGATGACCTCTCGCATAAGGTCTACTCTTACGAGTAAGCCTTACGCGTAAGGTTCTTATCGCCTCTGGCGTAAGCTCTCAGCGTAAGGTCCCTTTTCCTCGGCGTAACATTTCTTACGCGTGAAAGGATCCTACGCATAAGCTTTAGCCTCGCATATGTCGCGATTGTTTACGGCGTAACTTTGTCAATCCTACGCTTAAGCCATCTTTGACCTTCATTATGAATTGTTACGTGTACAAAACTTGTTAATAAACTTATCATAACGTCACGAATCCAATAATGTCACTAATAAACCAAAGCGTTTGATATGTTGTGAACAATAAGTGATAACATAAACTTTAAAACTTAAAGTTAACTAACTCACGAAACATTTCACGGCGTCATTAGACTATTGGACATACAAGTGACTTAGGACTCGTAACAATCATTGACGTTGTACATTAAATAACTAGACAATAAGACCTTACATTGACTAACATTATGTCTTCGATATGTTGGTTCTTTTGGCTAATATTATTTGAGATCACGACATGGTTGCTCGACCAAACATGGATGCACCAAATGTTCTCTCCATTCTTGACATCTACCCTAATGGCTACCCAATGAAGATTGGAAAGAATAATCTCGAGTTGACTTGACACTCTCACTTGCTCACGAATCTTCATGCTCTCATTGCTATCGATATTACGAGGACTCACCCATATCGAACATGCTTACTCACTCTGCAACCATTCACGAGATCTACATCCAGCAGTTACGGAATACTATGGAAAGGGTCAAAGGAAGGGCTGCGTGACGGTGACTCTAAACCACAAACAAGTCACTATTACACTGCGGATTTAAGGGCTGCTCTCCTTATTCACAAGTCAATCCAACCAAACTTTATGCCACACTGTTTGAAGAGTTAACTCTCCAATTCTTAATCAACATCGGTTATGATGAGGCTACGGGGTAATCACCAAGCACTCTCACGTAGAGCTTAAGAGTATTCCTCAACCATGGAGAACACTCTACATGATCATCACCAAGTCATTTACGGTCGTGATAGCGGCTATGAGCATCCTAAGCTCATAGAGCGCAAATATTTTGGGCATTTGTCAACATGAAACACATCGCCATTGAAGCTCGATTTGGGATGACATGATGTCATTTCTCAACAAACTTGGCTCAAAGATTCCCTACATCGGATATACCAAATTGTTGATCCGAGAGAGCTTGGACTTCATCACGACATTCCCAAGAGGCTCAATGACCCGACAATCACGATATGTTGGCGGAACCCATTCTCTCTGTTAGAATCAAGGAAGCGTCCACAAAGAAACAAGGTCTTTGTATTGCGATTTCCTTCTAGCGAAGATGTCGAAAAACTCGAAGCGTACCAAAGATATCTGGGCGGTTAGACAAGGCAAAGTTGGTCATCTTGACGAAAAATCTTACGGAACACTGTCGGAGAACCGAGAGGAAGTGCGAGGAAGCACAACAAGTTACGCGAGTCAAGGAAGGTTCCTAAAGGAAAGCTCCTTCATAAGGATTGTTCCGTAAAGGAAGCCGAACCTATCCCACACTTGAACCTCAAAGACAACTTAGGGATGAGAGCTCGAAGATCTTGGGAGCGGATGAAGAGGTTCATTACTCTGCTAGCTGCAACCGAAAACACACCTCGGTGACAAAACCTCCAAGTCCTCCAATTTGTCCAAGAAAAGGAAGACTCGGCTATTGTACCTTATGATGAGAGCTACGAAGATGAAGAAGAGCAATTGGATAAATCATACGGAAAAAGTTTCTAACGTCCGACACATTCAAAAGGCGGATTTTGCTAAAGATCAAATGGGTGGCCGGAGGATCAAGTGGTCTTGCCCGCTCCTCTCCGGATCTGATGCGGTTAATCAACCCGATAAGGGATGCGGTGCCACCACTCTTACGCAACAACAACCTTTGTTGAAGACACCATTGTGTATGATTTTGAGAAGCGAGGCGAGAAAGAAAAGTCTAAGGATGGCGAGGATGATTATACAAAGTTTCTTCTAGGCAGTCCAACTCACTCAAAGGAAAACCTCGAAACTCCTAAGGACATGAAGTCTCCTCATGTCTCCTCATCATCGGACTCTTCATCTCATTCATCACCACCACCATCAACTAAGTCAACGGATCATCATCCAAATCCGTGAAGAAACCACCAAAGTCTTGGATTTCTCAAACACATGCAAGAATTGTGAAAATTTGTCAAACAAGTTAGAAAGAAGGACATGCTTCAAAGAAAACTTAATTGGTATCTTGAACAAATGCGGTGCTTACATGATGAGAATGATGAGATGCGGAAAGATAGGAAAGCTATTCGAGAATTCATGAGAAGTCATCGTCGGGGAACTAAATGAAATGATTGAAGGTTACACTCAAAAGTACCTTGGGATATCGTTCCAAAAGTCCAAAAGGCTGGAAAAGTCGACAAGAGAACAAACCCACAAGTTTCTTCTCGACCTTTGTCCCAGATGTGACAAAAGTATTTTCGGACAACTCACTTTAACATCGTAGCATTGGTCAAACATACAATGGCAAAAGAAGGCGATCTCTCGAATACGAGTTAATCGCTAAACTAGTGATGCAAATGTCAAAGAGATGCGGAGCGTTTACTTGGATGAAGCTAAATTTTTGAAATTCTACTTGACTATCAACTCGGATCATCATGCAAGGAGTCGACCGCTCAACCCAAAAGACCAAGAGATGACGATGATAAGGATAAGGACTCGCACCTAAGCGTCGAAGCGATGCGGTCAATCTACATCTATGCCACCTCCTCCATCGAACTTCTTCTCAACAAAAGTCTCCTCACCACGGTCTTCCAGATAAACCTCGGGACGATTCCGAGTTACCACCCTTGACTCGAGCGGTGATCACTTTGAGTATCGGGTGGTGGCGATGAAGAGGTCCTTGAGCCCCACAACAACCCTCCTCTCCCAAACAAGTGAAGAAACCGAATCATCATCAAGGCCTTCTAAAAGCAAGAAAAAGGCGACTCGGCTGATGTCGTATCATGGCTAGATAATGATACAACCGCGAAATTTGAATGGTTTCTACTCTTGTTAACGACACTCCTACCACGAAGAAGGTCAAGAATTGGTGAGCGGTAGTACCTTGGAGCATGCAAAAATCTTGCAAGAAAGATTCCGTGTGAAGAAGATGGCGAAATCCGAGTTGAAGCGCATCAAGAATGGCGCATTCATACATTGAAAAACATTTCGGAAAGTGCAATCGAGGTTGAATATCACCTTGAAAACATTGCTCGAGCCATGTCTAACAACATGGATTGGCTCGACCCGAAGCAAACATCGACTTCACTAAGCGGAACAACCCTCCATACTACCTTGTTGGACCAAACCTCTACCAACAATCGGCCACAAGATGAACCAAGTTCCTTTGGATATTTCTTCAACAAAGACACGGAATTTCTTCTCCATGGTGGCGATGGTTCACGAAAATCGCTACATCATTGACTCTTCCATTCCAGTGACTACCTACTCAAGCGCATAGCTATCGAGGCGTGCAAATCACTTGTTTTCGACAAAGTGCAAGCATATGACCAAGATGCATTGTATGGGATTCATCATTGGCACGAGCGCGAAGAATCTACTCTGATGCACGGTTGAAGTCTCAACATGAAGTGTATTGCTCAAAGAACATCGTGGCCATCAAACACATTGATCTCAAGTCTAAATGGGACTACACATTCTTGAAGAATATCATAGTCAAGCGACAAGATGAACAAGACTATGAATTCTCGGTGACTTTGAGAACTTGTCACTCAGCGACATCGAAGACATGTACCTTGCCAAAGTGCGGTCGTATGAGACAATTCTCGTTGAAATTCAACGTGAATTTATCAAGTCGGTTCTCATCTTCATTAGGCGCATTGTGATCAAAGAGCGTGTCGAAGATATCCGGATGGTGTTGAATCATATCGAAGCGTGTAAACTTCACTCCACCACGGCTTGATCTTCGACATCAACCAGCTCAAACAACTTACGCTCATCGACAAACCTTTCGGCATTGTTTACGCGGTGAACTTGCGAAGCGCTTAATGGCGTGTAGTGAGCTCCATAAATTCGGGATCATACCTTGAAGATGGTTAGGGATGGATTGGCGTCAGATTGAAGGATATCGCTTGAAGGTTGGGAATCTAAGCGCTGGAACTCTCGGGATAGAAGGGATGTGAGAAGGATCATCACCATGATTGATGAGCGGTTGTTCGAAGGGATCGATTCGAGCGCTTGGAGAGCTATGTTGGTGGTAGACCGGGATAAACATCACCGGCTTTCAGCATACATGCGCACTCACAGGAACATCACTACACTTCACGGTACCCTTGAATTGTTTCCTTCATATGATTTTGGATGAATGTTTATATATGTGAATGGCTTGTGCACACATAACGATGTACAACCCGTAATGGTCAAGAAAGGACCACGTAGTGCGCCTCGGTGCCACAATCCTTATAAAAGGAGCGAGCTTCTTATTTTGAGTAAAACCTATCAAACCTTTCATTTTCAAGGTTTTGCTCAAAAGACAAGTACTTCCCATATGATTTCAAAACCTCAACCGTTTATATCACTAGTTGAGGGGTATTTGATTAAAACTTTGTTCACAAATTGTTCACGATGGTCACTCTTCCATGAACACTCAAAATGGTCATATTTATTCTCAAAATGTTTCAAAAATAACATCTTATATGCCATTTTGAGGGAGAAAATTTGTGTGATAAGAAATATGTTGTCTTTGAATGCAAATGAATCATGTACCTCGGACTTAACCAGCGAATTGTGGTACTAAAGCTGTCTATAACTCGAAAAGACTTGTCTGGACGGGTAATAATTTCAAGCTAGTTCGCTAGTGATGTAAGCGTGTCTCATGAAGGACTCGTCTTAGTAGAAGGTACCATTCGAGAAGCTCTTGATAGACATGAACTCGTGGGTATGACAACCTTTCGAGGTTTGTCTACACCTTCAAGGTAGTTATTAGAGCTAGTTGTCACCTAAAAGGCGACAATGTAACTCTTTAACTATTCAACGTAACCGTGTCTCGCGGAGATTGTCTATCTTTAGTGGATCAATTCATAAAGTCGCGCTCTTTCCTCACTTGTGCATTTAACCATTAAAACTATTAAGCACATGTGGAGGGTATTTATGCAAAACTTATCTCTCATGGTTCAAACATGTTTTCATTTACAAACCCTTTGAGAGATATTTTAACTTCGATGGTTATAATGGCAAACATAGGTTAGTCATGGGTTATAAGGTGACTAAGGTTAGGAATAACAGTCCTATGATCCGCTTGAGCGGAGGATCTACCCAAGGACACTACCATTAGTTAGTGTTAGAAGTCCTTAGGAATGATTATAAAAGGAGAAAATGAGAATCGGAGAAAGAAGGAGTTGAAGAATCAAAAGAAATGTAAAGTAAAGGGTGAAAAGAAATAGCCCTCAGTTATTCAACTTAGAGGCGGACACGGGTTCAATTCATATACTCTTGGTTGTCACTTAGTGACACCGGTATTGAAGATTAAAAGTCGTCATGGACCCGATGGCGCATGCACTAAACCTTCTTAGCCACTCAAGTTTCTCTCAGCGAAATTGTTTCATTCTCACGGGAACCCTACATAAACTATTGGCTTTCTCTTAGAGATCGTTGGTATTGAAGAAGGAGACCCTC
This sequence comes from Chrysanthemum lavandulifolium, assembly GCA_022545495.1. Lineage (NCBI taxonomy): Eukaryota > Viridiplantae > Streptophyta > Magnoliopsida > Asterales > Asteraceae > Chrysanthemum > Chrysanthemum lavandulifolium. The sequence continues at coordinate 218,590,573 of CM040241.1, forward strand.
TCCTAGTCTCCGCTCGGGAAAACCAAAAGCACTATTGAGTCTAGAGCCACGAGATTCATCAAAGATCTCTTAGGAACACTTGACATTTAATCACTTGTTGATCAACAAATAAGATCTTGATGATTCGATGGTTCATATCGAGTCCTTCACGGATCTTAGCAATCATCGAGAACATTTATGAGAGGTTCACATCATGATCCTCGGTGATTGAATGGAAACTCTGCCGGGGTCAACATCAAGCGACCACGGCGGTCGGTCGCCGGTAACTCCCGTGGATTCGCGGTGTGTCTCAAGCGGTCTGATCGTGAGGTGATGCTTGGTGTACCTCGGCGACTCATCTGAGCTGTAGATGTGCCCGGTACATCGCGTTATCTCACTTGTGGGACTCCGGTTCGAGAGCGGCCTTTGTAAAATTAGAGTTGTGTTTTCACACTATCTTTGTTAACACTCTCGAAGTTCAAACTTGTAAGTCTGGAAACCGCTTATTACTAACCGTTTGAAATGTTTTCTTCTTATGGAAGCTCGGGGCGGGATGATCGTCTTGATTCTTCTCATGCTCACGCCAACATCATCACTAATGAAAGTTCTATTCGAATGCAACACAACGATCGAATGATTCTTCATCAATCAAAGAATCTACAAAGTTAAAGACTTACGAACTTCATAAGTATTGATTTCCAACGTCAAAGGCGTGTGAGCATGTTGAAGAATGGCGTGGAACCTTTGGAGCGTGAAGCGGACACGAAAGCGGGCCGATGCGAACAACAACATACTATCACTTTCACCACAAGAACAATGATCAAAGAACAAAGTTAATGATGGCGTCAAAACATAAGCGTTCAAAGATAACTATCTCTCTACCTTTGGGAGATTGTTCGAATCAAGACAATTCCTCTCACAAGAAAGAAGAATGTCGGAAGGCGTCACGACTACTATTACATCAACGCCTTCACCGTTTACATTCATATATACTTGAGGGAGATTGTTGGAATCACTCTAAACAGATATTTCAAGTATTTATATTTCATATGTAATAGGTAGCTTTGTTATGGCCTTTATGTTTGTTTAAGGTCAAGCTTATGTAGAAGGCCCATAAGCAGTCCAAGCCCAATAAGGAATAGGGAAGGAGAGGAGTGTTGCCTAGCTCCTTGCCTATATAAACTATTGTAAACCCTCATTTGAGGGTTGGTTGTTCAAGTTATTCTCTCATTCACTCCTTTTGCATAACGGTTTCATACTTATCTCTTTCTCGTGTGTGTGTGTGTGTTTAGCTTGTTCATCCGCCTTCATCTCTTTCTCTATAAGCTTGTGTTGTAAAACTAGTGACCTAACATCTTTTGAAGATAAAGCGCCTTTGAAACGTACACTTTTCTTTTCTTTAGAGTACGAGGCATGAACTGTAGTGTTCATACGTCATAATCTCTCTCTTTTCAGCTCTTTTAGCAAAACATGTAATCAACCCCATTATCATTCAGTAGGCCTTTTGTCGTGACAACTGATGGAGAAAACCCAATATGATGAATTTGACCTCGAAGTAAACTAACCCAAACTCGTGACTTAAACTTGCACATATGTAACAAAGAGCGGTGCCGAGACTTCATCCACCATTGAATCTCTAAGTACTCTATACTCTTCATCCAACCAACCATCAAGTATTAGACGTACATCACCTCTTGAAAATCCACAATTGAATGTGACACTGAGCACTACAACGTAACTCCTTTAAGTGATAGTTATTTTGAGGTGATAAGAGCCCAATTCCCCCAAGTGGAAAAAAGAAAAGGTGAAACACACCCAACAATAACTAGATTTCCAAGTCTTCGTTTTTTAAAATAAGTTCGAACAAGGATCATGAAGAATCTTCATCCAACCATCCCCGATACCTTCAGATACTAAGTACACTCGCCCGTGATATTTCACTTCAACCTCAAATAAATAATAGTGAATTAACTCCGTTGTCACATCTTCTTGGTTTAAAAGCTCAAATCTAGCCTCCTTTGATGTTTTAAGTGAACTATGATAATGGTTTATCATCCTGACCATGGTTAGAAGCACGTAACCCCGTAAAACCATGTAATAGCCATTCTGCCATGACGAATATCCAAACACACATCCAATTCATGAAGTACACCCTTTTATCCCTTCTTCAAAGCAGAAACCGTAGCACCAGCATCAGAAAAGATCCTGAAATACACTTTCCTTTTATCCAGGATGGTTCCATCAATACGGGATTTTACAACTCTATGGTTTAAACCGAAAAATAGTTTCTTTCATGGGATTTTACAAAATCAAGACAAAACCGTAAACAACGTTAGCTTGAATGTGTTATGACAACTTTGGTTTCGGTGAATATCCATTTTAGGGGAACATGCAGTGGTTCATTGTCCAACATCAACAATATCATCAATCATCCAATAGAATACTTTGGTAAACACATCATTCACGCATTCTGTCAGCTGTTGCTGTGACCACTTGGTGAAGTAAACCCGATATGTCAAACTTGATCATGAAGTGAACTTCCCAGATATGTTACTTAAACTTGTACTAATCCTTGTGAAGAAGAAACGGTGTACCCAATGTACAAAACCTCTTGACGTATCCTCAACTGCGTGAGACACCAAAGTGATAGTTACATTGTGGGTTAAGCGAGAAAGAATCACAAACGTAATTAAATAGCCAAGTCTTTATCACACTCTTTACACGCCCAAACAAGTCATCTTCGCGGAAGGGTAGAAAGAAAGAAGACGAAATAAGTACACGTGCCCTGAAGACCTCACTTCAAATCCAAATAAGAAATACCGTCCAAACAACTCCGAAGTCAACATTTTCAATAAATACATCAAGCCGTGACCTAATAACTTTCCTGATCATGTATAACCAAAGTATCGATCAATATAACACAACGAGTCTCATCATTTCATCAAATCTCATTAAGTCCAAATCTCACAAAATTCAGAACTCATAAAATCACATAATATCAAATCTCAACCATGAGAAGCCCATTTTTTTTCATCATTCAAAGCCCATGTCCGGTACACAGAAATTTAACCCATACCAAAAATAGTACCATTCATCACAAGGTTCATAGAAATTATTAATCCCATCCGATCAATAAAATATCACATACACAACCATTCGCAAATGCCAAGTAAAATTACCCAAATCTCATACTCGATCATGAGTCCGGATCCACCACATCCATACTCAAAATACATTCGGATATCAAGTTAATGTCACTTAACATTTTCATGTTAGCGTAAACATTTCATGTTAGCGTCTAAGACCAAGAGTCCAATAACATAATCACTTAACCTGGGTCCAATAACAGTCCAAACTCTCACATATTACGGTCTTGATAAGGTTTTAAAAGGTACCATTTTGAGGGGTCGTTTAAGTCCTTATTTGATCACTTTTGTATCCGTTATTGCTTAATATCGTTCCTTTTCACTTTTAGGTCTCGTGAAGGCAAAATCTTTGGAATGACACTTATTTGGACGAAAAGCGCGAATATATGAAGAAAATGGCCAAAGTCAAATCGAGACACTCACGATTCTTTGAAAGTAGAAGCGCGCGGCGTCGGTGCTATTGGCGGCCGTCCCAAAATTATTGTGACGGGCGGAACCCAAAACTCGTATTTTCAAGAGGCGGCGTCTAGTTGTGAAAGAGTAGGTCGTCGCTACTCGGGCGGCCTAGATGCAATCCAGACGACGTCGGTCAAGAGGACGGCGTCACGGACATAAGGTGACGCCGTCGCAAGGTTAACGTGGCCAAGACGAAACCACAATGGCGGCGACACGGCGTCACTAAACATAAGGTGGCCCGTCGCAATTGTAATCTTATATATAGAATCCGAATTTTTCGGTCTTTGTGTGGAGAGTCTTTGGGTAAAACCTAAAACCGAACCTAAGGTGTCTTGTCAAGTATTTTAGGGTTTTAAACCCTATCTTACACCAAGATAAGTCTTTACTTCATTAATTCAATTATGTCTTTGATTATTTGTGTGTATGCTTGCATGTTCTCCATGTCCCACTAATTTATTTGTGTGTTTGCTTAGGAAGTATGAAACTTAATTATTGAATATTGATTGGTTGTTTCTTATCTTAGTTGATTAATGATCTAGTAATGCGATAGGTCATTCGTTGTGTACTTAATGCTTGATTCATCTTTGTGAACCTTAGAGTATAATTACACGAGTAATTGTAGGCTAAACCATCAAAGCGCCTTAGAGTAGGAGTTTATAATCTCTAGTGAGTTTGTAGACAAGACCCTTTGGTAAGTTCAAAGAGTTAGGGAGAAAGCATACCCTACAACTTTAGACACACAACGAACTAGGAATAAGGCGTGACACTCAACCATCAATAGGAGATAATTAAGGAGTAATACAAACTAAGTAAACACATCTTTAAACTATCATACGAGCACACATTAATTAGACATAGACTCCCACAACCTTAGTTTAGATAATTAGATAATAGTAGAGTAATCGGTAGAAATACCAACCCCCAAATCCAATACCGAGATTCGTACCTTTCCATTTTCATAAAATATAAAAAGATAAAAAATAATCTTCCTCAACCTTAACCTTAGCGTAGTAACTCCCTACTAGCATTCCTATTCCCCTGAGAACGATATCAATACCCGTGGCTTACCCTAATTACTACACTACAACGATTAGGTTCATTGCCTAGGGTGTTATAAAACTTGCTCGAAGAAAAGGAAGTTCCTTTGACCCCGAGCGGCGTGTGGCGTTATCAAGTTTTGGCGCCGCTGCGGGAATAGAATAGCTAGTTAGTAGTCCACATCGTTTAGGTTTCTTTGCTTGATTCCTATCAAGTAAATTTTTCTCATTTTAACTTTCTCTTAGTCTATCCCCTTCTTCGTGACCTTTGTTCGTAACCATTTTCATTAACTATTCCGTTAGCGTTATGGAGAACGCGAATCACAAAGCTGTCACCCAATCAACGAAATCCACTACATAATCTACCCTTTCCACTCCAAAATGATATCTTGAGGTTCCAAAAATATCATGATGAATCCTTTCTGAGGCGTGGACTCGAATTAAATATTTATTACAAAAGTCCTTTATCATGGTATTGATTCTTCGTTTCCATTACAATTCTTTTACACTCGTATCGCCCACGAAACCCAAAGGAGACTTGACTATGTAGCGATGGGGATATTTGGGGACGTGGTGTTCAAATGCATGGGAAACCTTTGAGATTCACGCCAATTTAGAAGTGGAACATGGGACCCAAAAATCGAATCTTTAGACCTATTTTCAATTTGGAAACTTGATCGGAAAGGTTGTTTAGGAAGGAGATGATTAGAGTTGAGGTACCAAGGTGCATGTCATGGTTAGGCGCTACCACGGTACAAAATGAATACATAGGTGATCTTGATAAGATGGAGGATAGAGTAGAAAATCCAATCCCATCGGATAACCCACAAGTCCTACCATCACTTGAGGAACACACATCGCCTATAACTTACCCTGAAGAAGTAGAAGATGTAGAACCTTTGTACCAAACGCCACTAGGGAATATAGGTTTAGATGCTTGTTGTCATGACCTCTCTCTTAGTCCTAAGAAAGTTCCTAATTTTGATGAACCGGAGCCTCAACCAAAAACCTTACCCAACTTTCCATCTTTAGATGTGAATCTCGGAATTGAATTAGGCCCTAATTCACCCATCAAAATAGATAGTCCGGGTAGTTGCTTGATAAAGGTGGTAGATTCTAGGCCATGTAGAGTGGAAGCTAATATAGGAGTAACCCATGACCTTACACACTTATATCACCCATTCATGGTTGATAACAAGAAACACTATGAGTTTAAACCGGGTTTATTAGGTCAAGATGGATCCTTAACTAAGAATCTTTTGAAGTTGATAGAAGATGATCCATTTTTAGGAGGGAGAATTGATTCACCCGCTACACCAATAGACTTAGGTAAGGTTATAATGAATGGAGCACACTCCTTTGAGCATATAAATCACCCATCACCCTCTCCTCACGTAGCAAATTTCCACCCTAAGGGTGTGTATTGCTACTATCACCCGCACTTAAACTTAAGTGTAGGAAAAACTTCCCTTTATCTCATTAAATAAGGGTAGAGTCGGGGCTCGTGACTCGAACAAAACAAGCGCTTCTTGGGAGGCAACCCATGTGTATTTGTTTTTCATTTTCATTTATGTGTCGTATATCTTTTATTAATTGTTTATTCTCATGTTTGAATTTGTAAAAATGCTTTATTTTGTCTTTAACCTCGTCTTAATTACATATAAAGGTATTTTACATAAGGGATAAGTGTAGGAGGATTACACACGTTTTCAAAAGAAACGTGAACATGAAATTACAATTATTTAAAAGATATATATGTGTTTGTTAGAGTCAAATGCTTGTATCGAGTCATAATGGATGTTTTGCAGAATTTTCCAGTTCTAAAGATATAAATTTTCCGAATTTTTTCGAAAATCGCAGACGGTTTATGTCGGGATAACTGACGTCAGATTGCAACTTGACGCGTCGGGAAGGAGTAAAACATAAGATTACTTTTTCTCGTTTTACGAGCTACTTATAAATTTTGGAATTTTCGGTCTTAATTTTCTTAGAAATTACGTAAACATCCATTCCACAAGCATTATATCCTAGTTTAAAGCGAGTCTTATATATATTATTACCGCCGATTTTACGAAGGTTTCGTTTGTTTTCTTCAAGTGTGCGGGTTTAGTTTGTCAAGAAGAAGTTACATAAGATTGGAAGGAGCTTTTCACGCAATAATTCTTCTTGAAAAGAATTTAACCACCACTTTACACGGATCTACCGAGCTAATCGGGGAGTATTAGTTTCTTCGTTTTAATTACCTTCTTTTATCATAACTTTGATACTTCGGGAACATTGGGGACAATGTTCGGTTTAAATGTAGGGAGGAAAATAAAGCGGAACTTTGAAACTATGCTTATCCTTGACTATTTGCTTTGTCCAATTGTGATTGTATAATAAACCATGAGAAAATGTCGGTTAGGGTAATTTTGGCACCAAATTTAAAATTTTCATGACATATAGGAGTGGGCCATTAGTCTTAACAAAAGCGTCTCACGAGATAGGAAGTTGCATGACTAGCACAAAAACCCTTACCACCCAAATTCCACCCAAATGTGAGGATCGCCCTTAGATTAGTAGGAATTAAAGCATTCATCTTTAATGCTTAGAGTGTGAACCGGTAGTATATTAGATTCTAGAACTTGTTTTGTGATGCATTCCGAGATCGCAAGTGAGGCTACACTTGTGTAGTTAGGAATAACTAAATGATAAGGCGATTAGGATAACCCTTGTTTGATACCGTAATATAATTACTTCTTCCACTTGGTTGAGTAATTCCCCACACCCTGCGTTGTACTCATTTTAGTACACGATACCCCTAGTTAACCCCTCGAGCCTATCCTTTTGCGGTTCTCGTGATGTTTCGGTTTTCCGAATATCAATGAAAACATTGTTTACACCCCACCCCAAATATACACCCAAATCGCCTTAGCCTACCCTTATGCACTCACTTTTAGTGCAAATGTTTGTTATCACCCTAAACCCTTAGTTCAATTATCTAGTTGCTTGCATAAGTTGCTAAGTCGAGTCATATCCTTTGTATACAGTTTTGGGATGATTGGGATTCATGGGAAAAGTTAAAGTTTGTGAAATAACGGGAAGGGAACGTTAAATTCAAATTCCCTTTGTTTGCGTAATAATGTACCCCAAGTGTTTTGATCTTTTCAATTCGGGTCAAATTAGTGTTAGAGTAATAAAAACTCAAGTGTAGGGATATGCCCAGAATCCCTAGTATTTTGATGTTATCATAGAGGATGGTAGAGTAAAGTGTATGAAAAAAAAAAAAAAGTGATAAAAAAAAAAAAAAAAAAAAAAAAAAAAACATACGGGCTACCATCCTACATCTATCCTTTAAATTTATGTTTGTTTATTTCGGTTATCTAGAGTTTAGAGTGTCGAGTCTTGGCTTAGCAACGCCATTCTTCATATGCATTTAACATAGAGATTTTTGACTTACCACCACTAAATAGCCTATCCCACCAAACCCTTATTTCCCTACAGTAAGCCTAACGTTACAACCCTTTAAAGACCTCTTTGATAGTCTTTCCTAGGTGCTTCGCCAAAGCGATGGAGGTTTGATCTATTCTCAAGCCTATGGTAATCTATGTACTAGGACCGGTTAATGAGTGTTTATCTTCCATTTCCTATATTGTTATATTTCATATATACACCGAGAGAGATGTGAGTATCCAAACACCCCATGTGAGGTGCTAGTATGTAATTCCGTGCTTGTTATGACTTTCTTGGGGCTTATATGTGTTGTGGACCGTTTTGAATTAATGCTTCATGACCCCTAACTTATAAATTAATTGGCTAAAAGCACATTTGCTTGAGGACAAGCAAATAACAAGTGTAGGGATATTTGATAAGGTTTTAAAAGGTACCATTTTGAGGGGTCGTTTAAGTCCTTATTTGATCACTTTTGTATCCGTTATTGCTTAATATCGTTCCTTTTCACTTATTTTTCAGTCTTTGTGTGGAGAGTCTTTGGAGTAAAAACCTAAAACCGAACCTAAGGTGTCTTGTACAGTATTTTAGGGTTTTAAACCCTATCTTACACTAAGATAAGTCTTTACTTCATTAATTCAATTATGTCTTTGATTATTTGTGTGTATGCTTGCATGTTCTCCATGTCCGGCTAATTTATTTGTGTGTTTGCTTAGGAAGTATGAAACTTAATTACTGAATATTGATTGGTTGTTTCTTATCTTAGTTGATTAATGATCTAGTAATGCGATAGGTCATTCGTTGTGTATAATGCTTGATTAATCTTTGTGAACCTTAGAGTATAATTACGAGTAATTGTAGGCTAAACCATCCAAATAAGCGCCTTAGAGTAGGAGTTTATAATCTCTAGTGAGTTTGTAGACAAGACCCTTTGGTAAGTTCAAAGAGTTAGGGAGAAACATACCCTACAACTTTAGACACACAACGCAACTAGGAATAAGGCGTGACACTCAACCATCAATAGGAGATAATTAAGGAGTAATACAAACTAAGTAAACACATCTTTAAACTATCATACGAGCACACATTAATTAGACATAGACTCCCACAACCTTAGTTTAGATAATTAGATAATAGTAGAGTAATCGGTAGAAATACCAACCCCCAAATCCAATACCGAGATTAGTACCTTTCCATTTTCATAAAATATAAAAGATAAAAAATAATCTTCCTCAACCTTAACCTTAGCGTAGTAACTCCTACTAGCATTCCTATTCCCATAGAGAACGATATCAATACCCGTGGCTTACCCTAATTACTACACTACAACGATTAGGTTCACTGCCTAGGGTGTTATAAAACTTGCTCGAAGAAAAGGAAGTTCCTTTGACCCCGAACGACGCGTGTAGCGTTATCAGGTCTAAACTCTGGGTAAAATTTACTTTTACTTTCAAAAGCCCATAAACAATTTAATTGTACCCTAATATACGAGGAGTATAAAAGACTTACATAACTCATATCATACCTTAATATTTCTCACTTGTGTGTGCAGATAAATAATACTTAACCCAACCCTAAAACTTCTCTCAATCTAACGCCCCCTTATCAGTTCATCTCACCATAGTATACTAATCTCATTCACAAAACCAGATCTAAATACATCATCTCAAAAGAGCAGCAAAAATTCACAAGCCAAATCTCTTTCATATCACCAAAAGTTACGAAGCATAACCCTAACCCTTTAATCAATTCAGTCCGCCCCTATTGTTTATCAAATCGAATAAAAGAAACAATCATCCCTTTAATAATAACAATACCAGTACTTGAGCACTTTGAGAAACTTACATGATAGCACCTCGCCACAGGGATGGCTCGAGGAGGTGACCTAGTATATTGACAAAGGCTTCAAGATCAATAAGGGTCTAAGGTAGGTTTTATTTGTTGTTTTGGTATGAACGAATTTAAAGAAAAGATAGTAACATAATTGTTATATATCTTATCCTTTTTTTTCGGATATTGACTTGGAAGTATTATCTTCAAAACAAATAGATCTGTGATGTAATAATTTTTTTTTCGTGTATACGACCTTCAAGGTCAGGTTTTCTTTGAATAGCACGAAAAGATTCTGAGATTAATTGAAAGTTCGTTATGAGTCTTGTTTTTTATGGATGGTTAGAGTTAGGATGGTTTGAGATTATTTGGGTTTAGAACGAGTCATTTGGCCAGTTTCAACTCGAAATAGTGGGTACTCCATGGACTGATGAAGTTTGTTAAAACAAACTGAGGTTGAGTCTGAGTTAAATGGTATTTGGTATATTGATTTTGTGGTCATGGTCTTAAAAATCAAACCTTCTTCATCCTTTCTGTACCAAGTCACTAGCCAAAGTCTTGTGTCAAGTCACTAACTCAGTGACAAGTCGCTATGCTAATGACAAGTTGCTAGCCTTATTACAAGTCGCTAACATTTCAGTTTGACTCAAAAGTCAAACCGTCACCAAGTCGCTACTACTTTTTCAAGATACAAGTCGCTACTTTATGCACAAGTCGCTAATAACCTGAGTTTGACTCAAGAGTCAACTCGCTAAAAACAGAAGTGACAACTCGCTAGCAGGAATTTCACATTTTTCTGGTGTTTTATTCCGACTGAAAAAAATCATTCAGCTTCAAAGTTACCCAGAAAAAGAATATGGTTTTCTTCATTAATGCCCAGTTTGACCAAGGTATGACCACAGCTTGAATCTGACCATATGACCACTACTTACACTGAAATGATACCAAAAGTCAAAAAAAATGATACGAGATAAATCTGTTGGATAAGTGATACAAAACAGACATGCAACTGTATAAAAGCTAGGACTTTTGGACCAAAAAGATTACTAAAAACATGAGTGAACAGTCAAACCACTGATGGACATGGACTAAATTAAAGGATGCAAAACTTGTGAAAACAGTTGACCACAATAAACAGAAAACAATATTTTCCGATCAAAAAGTACAAATAACAGTTAACACAAGTATCAAAAACCACGAACAAATCATTAAAACACAAAAACCTTGGCTCTGATACCAATTGTAGGATCGTAATATTTATTGTGTTGATGATTCGGGGGGTCTTGGATGATCAAAATACATGTTAGACATTTTAGAGAGAGAAAGTAGAGAGAGGGAGTTTCTTGGTAGAGACTTGATGAACAAAATGTGAAAGGTTAGATTAGAAATCTCCACCCCTTCCATGGATGGAAGGGGTATTTATAGTTACAATGAAACCGTCCTCCTATCGGACTGTGGATCAGGGATACAGTGGGTAAAGACCCGTCCTTCCTCCACGGTGTTACACTAAACTATTCTACGCTACTGACTAACTAATTAACTATTAAATAACGTAAACAATGACAAATCTACGAGCTAACATATGCTAGACCATTATTGGGGTGACCGACACTTTAACATGGAATTTCCAATTCCTAACAGTTGTAGTGTAGTATTAGGGTAAGCCTCGGGAATTGATATCGTTCTCTATGGGAATAGGAATGCTAGTGAGAAATTACTACGCTAAGGTTGGGGTTGAGGAAGATTATTTTTTATCTTTTTTATATTTTTTAGAAAATGGAAAGGTAAGAATCTCTAAGTATTGGATTTGGGGGGTTGGTATTTCTACCGATTACTCTACTTATCTAATTATCTAAACTAAGGTGAGTGTAGTCTATGTCTATTGTTGTGTGCTCTTATGATGATTAAAAATGTGTTTACTTAGATGCTATTACTTTCTAGTTATCTCCTATTGATGGTTGAATTGTCACGTCCTTATTCTTAACGCGTTGTGTCTTCTAAGGTCGTAGGTTATGCGTTTCTCCCTAACTCTTTAAGTTTACCTTAAGGTTATTGCCTACGAAATCTCTAGGATTCATAAACTAACTCTAAGGTTATCTTTGGATGTTTAGACTACAATAACTCTAGGTGATTATAAACTAATGTTCACAAAGATTACTCAAGCATTAAAAACACAACGAATGACCTATCGTAATACTAGGCCAATCACAATTAAGATAAGAGACAACCAATCAATATTCAATACCTAGGTTTCATAGATCTAAGCAAACACACAAGTAAATTAGCCGGACATGGAAAACATGCAAGCATACACACAAACAATTGAAGACATAATTGAATCAATGAAGTAAATCACTTATCTTGTTGTAAAATAGGGTATGGAACCTAAGATCTTGCCTAAGACAACCTATGTTCGGTTTAGGTTTTACTCCACAAAACTACCTCTCTAAAATCTGAAAATTCAATTCTATATATAGAGTTACAATATGCGACGGCCACTCTTTAATTGTGGCGCGTCGGTCGCACTCATTAGGTTTTGTCTTGGCCACGTTAACTCTGTGTGGCGTCACCTTATGCTTGTGTGCCGGCTTCAACCTCGGACGCCGTCGGGATCCAAATCTAGGCCGTGCGAGTTGCGGCGCCTACTCTTTTAAACTGATGCCGTCACTTGTAAAATAGCAATTTGCTCTCGAGTCGTCTCAAGGTGTGTCGCGACGGGCGTCGCTATTAAGCTATGATTGTCCCCTTGATTCAGCTTGAGTGTCTCGATTCTTGACTTTGGCCATTTTCTTCATATATTCGCGCCTTTTCATCCGAATAAGTGTCATTCCAGCAATTTGCCTTCAAGAGACCTAAAAAGTGAAAAGGAACGAAATTAAGTAGTAACGGATACAAAAGTGATCAATTAAGGGCTTAAATGACCCCTCAAAAGTGTACCTTTTAAATCCTTATCAAATATCCCTACACTTGGTATTTGCTTATCCTCAAGCAAATGTGCTTTTAGCCAATTAATTTATAAGTTAGGGGTCATGAAGCATTAGTTTAGAACAATTCACAATACGTATAAGCCCCGCAAAAGTCATAACAAGCACGTAAATTACATACTAGCACCTCACAAGTGGTGTTTGGATACTCTCATCTCTCGGGTGTATATGAAATATATCAAGTTAGAAATGGAAGATAAACACTCATTAACCGGTCCTAGTACATAGATTACCATAGGCTTGAGACTAGATCAAACCTCCATCGCTTTGGCGTAAGCACCTAGTAAAACTATCCAAGAGGTCTTTTAAAGGGTTGTAACGTTAGGCATACGGTAGGGAAACAAAGGGTTTGGTGGGATAGGCGATTTAGTGGTAGCAAGTCAAAAATCTTTATGTTACAAGCATGAGAAGAATGGCGTTGCTAAGCCAAGACTCGACACTCTAAACTCTAGATAACTTGAAACAAACAAACATAAATTTAAAGATAGATGTAGGATGGTAGCCCGTATGTTTTTTCATTATTTATTTATTTATTTTTATTTTTTTGAATCACTCTTTTTTTTCGATTTTTTTTAAATCACTTTTACTCTACCATCCTCTACGATAACATCAAAATAATAGGGATTTATAGGCACATCCCTACACTTGAGTTTTTATTACTCTTACACTAATTTGACCCGAATTGAAAAGATCAATACACTTGGAGTACATTATTACATAAATAAAGGGAATTTGAATTTAACGTTCCTTCCCGTCACTTCATAAAATTTAACTTTTCCCATGAGTCCCAGTTGTCCCAAAACTGTGTACAAAGGATATGACTCGACTTAGCAAATTATGCAAGCAACTAGATAATTGAACTAAGGGTTTAGTATGATAACAAAAATGCACTAAAAGTGAGTGCATACAAGGTAGGCTAAGGCGATTTGGGTGTACATTTGGGGGTGGATTGTAAACAATACTCTTCATTGATATTCCGAAAACGAAACATCACGAGAACCGCGAAAAGGATAGGCTACGAGGGTTAACTAGGGGTATCGTGTACTAAAGATGAGTACAACGCAAGGGTGTGGGGGAATTACTCAACCGATGTGGAAGAAGTAATTATATTACGGGTATCAAACAAGGGTTATCATAATGCCTCTTATCATTTAGTTATTCCTAACTACACAAGTGTAGTCTCACTAGCGATCTCGGAATGCATCACAAAACAAGTTCTAGAATCTATTATACTACCGGTACACACTCGAAGCATTAAAGTGGAATGCTTTAATTCCTACAAATCTAAGGGCGATCCTCACATTTTGGGTGGAATTTAAGTGGTAAAGGGTTTTTGTGCTAGTCATATGACTTCCTATCCATGAGACGCTTTATTAAGACTAATGGCCCACTCCTACATATCATGAAAAATTTTAAATTTGGTGCCAAAATTACCCTAACCGATATTTCTCATGGTTTATTACACAAATGAAATTGGATAAGGCAAATAGTCAAGGATAAGCATAGTTTCAAAGTTCCCGTTTTATTTTTCCTCCCTACACTTAAACTGAACATTGTCCCGAATGTTCCCCGAAAGTATCAAAGTTATGATAATGGAAGGTAATTAAAAATGAAAGAAACTAGTACTCCCCTGATTAGCTCGATAGGATCCGTGTGAAGTAGTGGTTAAATCTTTCTTCAAGAAGAATGTATGCGTGAAAAGCTCCTTCCAATCTTATGTATCTTCTTCTTGATAAATAATACCTGCACACTTGAAGAAAACAAACAAAACCTTTGCGTAAAATCGGCGGTAACAATATATATATATATATGACTCTACTAAACTAGGATATAATGCTTGTGGAACAGATGTTTATAGATTTTCTGGAAAATTAAGACCTGGAAAATTCCAAAATTTTATAAGTAGCTCAGAAAACGAGAAAAAGTAGTAAGCTATTTCTACTCCTCCGGCGCGTCGAGTTATCTGACAAACTGATGCGATTTTACGGAGAAAATTCGGAAAATTTTATCTTTAGAATCGGAAAAATTTCACCAAAACATCCATTATGACTCGATACAAGCATTTGACTCGAACAAACACACATGTATATCTTTTAAATAATCGTAATTCTTATGTTCACGTTCTTTTTGAAAACGTATGTAATCCTCCCTACACTTATCCCTTTTGTAAAATACCTTTATATGTAATTATGACAAAGTTAAAGACAAAATAAAGCATTTTTACAAATTTAAACATGAGAATAAACAATCAATAAAAGATATACGACATACAAACAAGCAAACAATTAAGCATGAGTTGCCTCCCACAAAGCGCTTTTCTTTATTTATGAGTCTTGTAGCTAGACTCGAAGTAGTGCCCCTACGTGACTTCATTACCGTCATCTTCTTCCTCATGATGGTCTCTATTGGGGTTTTTCTTGTTATAGTAATGCCCTATTATGCATCTTTCTAAGAAGTCATCTTCTCCCCAATCTATTGTATATTCCGGTCCTAGTTTCAAAGAATCCTTTTAGAACCCGAAGATCTTATTCATCACATAATCAACTCCCTTCTCCTTATCTTCCTCATTCCTATAGTAGACCGATAGCTTAAGTTCTTTTTCATCATTGTATAGTGATGAAAATTTCTCAATCTTAAAGGGCATTTGGTAGGCTACATCATCGGTCTCATCCTTGAATCTCACTATTCCTAACGACGGATCATAAGTCATCCCGGTGTTTTCTATGAAAGGCTTTCCTAGAATAACGTGGGACAAGCTAGGATCTATGGCCGTACTAATATCATTCACAACTATGAAATCCGTAGGAAAATTGAAACTTCCTACATAGACAGGCAATCCCTTAACTCTACCAAGAAAATTGCAACTAACCCTAGGATTATAGGGATCTTGCCTAGTTGGGATATGCCTCTTCATTACCCAATTATAGTAGGTGCTAGTCATGATATTTATCGGGGACTTGCGATCAATGTAGGCCTTTGCCACAAAAAGGTGTCCTATGCAACATGGTATGTTAAGATTCCAAGGGTTCCCAAACTTGATCCTAGGGCTTCTCCTAACATACATGTGACGGAGGTCTCGTACTAAGTGTGGGTGGCGAGAGAGTTCTTCTTCCGTAGGAAACTTATTGAAATAGTCATTGCCTACTTCATCTACTTCCTCGGTTGTTTCATTCTTAGGAGTTTCACTAACCTCAAGCACCGTCTCATGGTTCGCTTCGTCATTTGTTCTATTAGGTTTCACTAAGGTGATAGTATTGACGAATTGAACATGCTTAGCTAACTTACTTGGGTCCTTAATTTCTACACCGGAAGCTTCGGGAGTTGAGATAGCGTTAACCTTCCTATCACTATTGGTCATGGCTTTCAAGAGGTTATCTATCTTCCTATCCATCTCGGGATGTGACTAGAGCTTAGCTATTTGAACTTCTTGGGATGTGACTAGGTGTTGCAACATCCCTTCTATGTTTTCTTGGCTAGGGCCATGAGATGGGGGCCATGAGAAATCATTAGATGTGAATTCTTTGGTTTGTCCCTAATAGAAGTCGGGTGTGCCCTTCCACGCTTCTCGGGTGTCATTGAAAGTCCTAGGTCCGGGTGTTGTAGGGAATCTTCCTCCCGTTCCATTGGAACGCGAGGATGCGTAGTCAACGGAAGCTTGTTCGGGGAGTCTTGTGCAAGTGCGAGTGTTATGAGGACCACTACATGGCTCACACAAGGAAGAAACTTTGTTCACTTGGCGTGAAGACTTAGGATTTTCGTAGGAGCTCATTAGGAATTTAACTTGATCTTCAAGCTCGAGTGATAAGGTTTTAAAAGGTACCATTTTGAGGGGTCGTTTAAGTCCTTATTTGATCACTTTTGTATCCGTTATTGCTTAATATCGTTCCTTTTCACTTTTAGGTCTCGTGAAGGCAAAATCTTGGAATGACACTTATTTAGACGAAAAGGCGAATATATGAAGAAAATGGCCAAAGTCGAAATCGAGACACTCACGATTCTTTGAATGTAGAAGGCGGCGTCGGGTGCTATTTGCGGCCGTCGGAGAATTATTGTGACGGGTCGAACTCAAAACTCGTATTTTCAAGAGGCGGCGTCTAGTGGTGAAAGAGTAGGCCGTCGCTACTCGGGCGGCCTAGATGCAATCCAGACGGCGTCGAGAAATTTGAAGAGGACGGCGTCACGGACATAAGGTGGCCGTCGCAAGGTTAACGTGGCCAAGGCGAAACCCTAATGGCGGCGACACGGCGTCACTAAACATAAGGTGGCGCCGTCGCAATTGTAATCTTATATATAGAATCCGAATTTTTCGGTCTTTAAGTGGAGAGTCTTTGGGTAAAACCTAAAACCGAACCTAAGGTGTCTTGTACGAGTATTTTAGGGTTTTAACCCTATCTTACACCAAGATAAGTCTTTGCTTCATTAATTCAATTATGTCTTTGATTATTTGTGTGTATGCTTGCATGTTCTCCATGTCCGGCTAATTTATTTGTGTGTTTGCTTAGGAAGTATGAAACTTAATTATTGAATATTGATTGGTTGTTTCTTATCTTAGTTGATTTATGATCTAGTAATGCGATAGGCCATCCGTTGTGCATAATGCTTGATTCATCTTTGTGAACCTTAGAGTATAATTACACGAGTGATTGTAGGCTAAAACATCCGAAGCGCCTTAGGTAGGAGTCTATAATCTCTAGTGGGTTTGTAGACAAGACCCTTTGGTAAGTTCAAAGAGTTAGGGAGAAGCATACCCTACAACTTTAGAAACACAACGCAACTAGGAATAACACGTGACACTCAACCATCAATAGGAGATAATTAAGGAGTAATACAAACTAAGTAAACACATCTTTAAACTATCATACGAGCACACATTAATTAGACATAGACTCCCACAACCTTAGTTTAGATAATTAGATAATAGTAGAGTAATCGGTGAAATACCAACCCCCAAATCCAATACCGAGATTCGTACCTTTCCATTTTCATAAAATATAAAAGATAAAAAATAATCTTCCTCAACCTTAACCTTAGCGTAGTAACTCCCTACTAGCATTCCTATTCCCCAGAGAACGATATCAATACCGTGGCTTACCCTAATTACTACACTACAACGATTAGGTTCACCGCCTGGGGTGTTATAAAACTTGCTCGAAGAAAGGAAGTTCCTTTGACCCCGAGCGACACGTGTGGCGTTATCAAGTTTTGGCGCGCGGCGGGGAATAGAATAGCTAGTTAGTAGTCCACCTCGTTTAGGTTTCTTTGCTTGATTCCTATCAAGTAAATTTTTCTTATTTTTTAGATTTCTCTTAGTCTATCCCCCTTCTTCGTGACCTTTGTTAGTAATTCCATCACTTTTCATCATGGAAGGTGATAACCCACTACCCTTCATCAACCCACCACCAAATGACCCGCCAAGAGCCCGTACTCTTGGTGAATACTCAAGACCAAGCCACTTAGGCTATAGGAACACCATTGAGCTTCCGACCAAGCCCAAACTACGGCCTGCGATCCGACACCATCCGGTTGGTGCAAAGCGGATGTGCATTCCATGGACTTCGTTCGAAGATCCAAATCGACATCGAGGATTTCCTCAAAATCGTCGATTCCATCGACCTTGATGCTACTACTCGGGAGACCAGCGCTGCGTCTCTTCCAATTCTCTCTCGGGACCAAGCTAGTAATTGGCTTGAGCGACTTCCCGGCTCCATCTCAAGTTGGGATGATCTTACTTCTCGCTTCCTTGCTCAATTTTTCCCACGGGAGAACCACTAAGCTTAGGAATGACATCTTGATGTTCCAACAACGTCAAGGTGAATCTCTCTGAAGCATGGACCCGATTCAAGGACTTACTTCATAAAGTCCTCATCACGGCATTGATCTTTGGCTCCAAGTCCAAATCTTTTATGATCATGTCAACTTTCCCACTAAGCGATCCATTGACCAAGCGGCGGTGGAAAACTTAGTGATCTCACCGCGAGAAGAATCATGGGAAATAATAGAGGACCTCGCCCTCTATGACAACGAAAGTTAGGATGACCCCGTGAGTGCCCAAAACCGTCAAGGCAATCTCCTTGCCTCCTCCCGACCGTGGGATGATCGAACTTGAAGATCAAGTTAAATTCCTCATGAGCTCCTACAAAATCCTAAGTCCTCACGACAAGTGAATCAAATCACTCTACCTTGTGAGTTATGCAGTGGTCCCCATGACACTCGTGATTGCACAAGGCTCTCCGAACAAGCTTTTGCGGACTACGCCTCCATACGTACCGACGGAGCGGGAGAGAAGTGGTACACTTTCAAACCCGAACAAAACAACTTAGGAAACTCATACAACCCCTCATGGAGAAATCACCCTAATCTTAAGTGGAACCAAAACTCAAGCTCACCCCAAAGCTCATCTAGTTCGCCTAATAGGTTCAATTCTTCTAATACCGGGCACCCTACTAATCTTGAGGCAATTGCATCTAGATTTTTGTCATCTCAAGAAACTCGATTGAATAAGCTTGAAGCCGATTTTAAGCAAAAACAAAGCGAGATGACAACCAAGCTTGATGCCCTCTTAAAAGCCTTCAATGAGCGGGAAGTTGGAGCACTCCCAAGTGATACTATAAAGAACCCAAAAGTGAATTCGATTGCATCGACTTCATGTTCTCGTTCACCATGGGAGAATGCACATCCATGCCCTCTCATCCAACGATTCACTCGGTAAATGCTATCAAAAGGGTTCCAAGCCATCCAAGAGATACCAAGGCCCGACACCTTTGGAAAAGCCTACTCTTGAGAAACCCGTCGACCAAGAATCCAAACCTAGTTTAGAGGAGGAGTACAAGGAACTCCATCAAGAAAACCGATTCTTGAAGTCTTAGCTCATGCACCTTATTATAATGCTTTAAAGAAAAATATGAGTTAGAACTTAGGCTTGGAAAACATGGGTCCGCCTTTGTGCGAAACAACTTACCTAAGAAGTTAGGCGATCCGGGCTATTCACCCTTCCGTGTAGACTTGGGACTTCCAAGCCACTCGATGCTCTAGCCGATTTAGGATCATGCATCAATCTCGTTCCGTTGTCCCTTCATAGAAGCCTCAACCTAGGTAAAATTGAACCAACGAAACTATCTTAGGTCTAGCGGACGGTAGTATAGCACGTCCGGTAGGAATAATAAAGGACATGGTAGTACATGTTGGAGAGTTGACTCTTTTGGCCGACTTTCATGTACTAGACATGAATAAGGACCCGACATGCCCATTACTAGTTGGAAGAGGATTTTTGGCTACCGCTAGTGCCATCATCGATTGTAAGATGTCCAAAATAGTGGTAGGAGAGGGGAGTGCTAGATCCGTTTACGATGTTAAAAAGCATACATACTATAAGGATGAGGAAATTCCACAAGAGATAGGGTTGGATAGAGAGCCTTCTCGATATGGACCTTGGATTGATAAGAACATCATAGGCCCCCAAAGGCCTTTTTACCTAGATAAGGCCTTTGCTAGTGCAGCAACTTTCCAAGAACAAGAAATGGCTAGGGACATAGAAGTGAACCCGTTCGAGGCGCTTAGTATTTAGGAAGATGACCGAGTTCTTAGGGAGCTTGCCCGTTAACCTTGTCATGAATAAATGGATAGTTGAGAAATCCGAACACATGTGGAATTGGAATAGACCGCCTAGTGATGGTAATGGAAGGTGGCACATTAGGATACAAATCTATGATCCCGATGGTGAGATGTTTGAAAAGGAATATTTAACCGAGCGTACTACTAGGAACTTGAATGATAAGTTTGATCCTTACGACATTGTTGAGGATAGACTTACGTATATCGATGCGTAGGGAACACGACTATGAGTCTAGCTACAAGACTCTTAAATAAAGAAAAAGCGCTTAGTGGGAGGCAACCCATGCTTAATTGTTTGCTTGTTAGTGTCATATATCTTTTATTAATTGTTTATCCTCATGTTTAAATTTGTAAAATGCTTTATTTTGTTTTAACCGTCTTAATTGCATATAAAGGTATTTTACATAAGGGATAAGTGTAGGGAGGATTACACACGTTTTCAAAAGAAACGTAAACATGAGAATAACAATTAATTAAAAGATATTTATGTTTGTTTGTTCGAGTCAAATGCTTGTATCGAGTCATAATGAATGTTTTGCGAAATTTTCCGATTCTAAAGATGTAAATTTTCCGAATTTTTCGAAAAATCGCAGACCGGTTTTGTCGGGATAACTTTGACGTCGTCGAAGGAGTAAAACATCGATTACTTTTCTCGTTTTCGAGCTACTTATAAATTTTGGAACTTTCGGTCTTAATTTTCTTAGAAATTCAGTAAACATCCATTCCACAAGCATTATATCTTAGTTTAAATCGAGTCTTATATATTATTACCGCCGATTTTACGCGAATGTTTCGTTTGTTTTCTTCAAGTGTGCGACTTTAGTTTGTCAAGAAGAAGTTACATAAGATTGGAAGGAGCTTTTCATAATAATTCTTCTTGGAAAAGAATTTAACCACCACTTTACGGATCCTACCGAGCTAATCGGGGAGTATTAGTTTCTTTCGTTTTAATTACCTTCCATTATCATAACTTTGATACTTTCGGGAACATTGGGGACAATGTTCGGTTTAAGTGTAGGGAGGAAAATAAAGCGGAACTTTGAAACTATGCTTATCCTTGATTATTTGCTTTGTCAATTGTGATTGTGTAATAAACCATGAGAAAATGTCGGTTAGGGTAATTTTGGCACCAAATTTAAAATTTTTCATGACATATAGGGTGGGCCATTAGTCTTAACAAAAGCGTCTCACGGATAGGAAGTTGCATGACTAGCACAAAACCCAAATTCCACCCAAAATGTGAGGATCGCCCTTAGATTAGTAGGAATTAAAGCATTCATCTTTAATGCTTAGAGTGTGAACCGGTAGTATATTAGATTCTAGAACTTGTTTTGTGATGCATTCGAGATCGCAAGTGAGGCTACACTTGTGTAGTTAGGAATAACTAAATGATAAGAGGCATTAGGATAACCCTTGTTTAATACCCGTAATATAATTACTTCTTCCACATCGGTTGAGTAATTCCCCACACCCTTTGCGTTGTACTCATCTTTAGTACACGATACCCCTAGTTAACCCCTCGAGCCTATCCTTTTCGCGGTTCTCGTGATGTTTCGATTTTCGAATATCAATGAAGAGAATTGTTTACACCCCCCCAAATATACACCCAAATCGCCTTAGCCTACCCCTTTATGCACTCACTTTTAGTGCAAATATTTGTTATCACCCTTAACCCTTAGTTCAATTATCTAGTTGCTTGCATAAGTTGCTAAGTCGAGTCATATCCTTTGTATCTGATTTTGGGATGATTGGGATTCATGGGAAAAGTTAAAGTTTATGAAATGACGGGAAGGAGCGTTAAATTCAAATTCCCTTTGTTTGCGTAATAATGTACCCCAAGTGTTTTAATCTTTTCAAATCGGGTCAAATTAGTGTTAGAGTAATAAAACTCAAGTGTAGGGATATGCTTATAAATCCCAAGTATTTTGATGTTATCTTAGAGGATGGTAGACTAAAAGTGTATGATTAAAAAAAAAAAAAAAAAAAAAAAAAAAAAAAAAAAGTTAGAGTGAAAAAAAAAAAAAAAAAAAAAAAAAAAAAAAATACGGAGCTACCATCCTACATCTATCTTTAAATTTATGTTTGTTTATTTCGATTATCTAAAGTTTAGAGTGTCGAGTCTTGGCTTAGCAACGCCATTCTTCATATGCATTTAACATAGAGATTTTGACTTACCACCACTAAATAGCCTATCCCACCAAACCCTTGTTTCCCTACCGTAAGCCTAACATTACAACCCTTTAAAGACCTCTTTGATAGTCTTTCCTAGGTGCTTCGTAAAGCGATGGAGGTTTGATCTATTCTCAAGCCTATGGTAATCTATGTACTAGGACCGGTTAATGAGTGTTTATCTTCCATTTCCTATATTGTTATATTTCATTTATACACCGAGAGATGTGAGTATCCAAACACCCCATGTGAGGTGCTAGTATGTAATTTCCGTGCTTGTTATGACTTTTGGGGGCTTATATGTGTTGTGAACCGTTTTGAATTAATGCTTCATGACCCCTAACTTATAAATTAATTGGCTAAAAGCACATTTGCTTGAGGACAAGCAAATAACAAGTGTAGGGATATTTGATAAGGTTTTAAAGGTACCATTTGAGGGTTGTTTAAGTCCTTATTTGATCACTTTTGTATCCGTTATTGCTTAATATCGTTCCTTTTCACTTTTTAGGTCTCGTGAAGGCAAAATCTTTGGAATGACACTTATTTGGACGAAAAGGCGAATATATGAAGAAAATGGCCAAAGTCGAAATCGAGACACTCACGATTCTTTGAATGTAGAAGGCGGCGTCGGTGCTATTTGCGACGCCGTCGGAGAATTATTGTGACGGTCGAACTCAAAACTCGTATTTTCAAGAGGCGGCGTCTAGTGGTGAAAGAGTAGGCCGTCGCTACTCGGGCGGCCTAGATGCAATCCGAGACGGCGTCGGAAAGTCGAAGACGGCGTCCACGGACATAAGGTGGCGCCGTCGCAAGGTTAACGTGGCCAAGGCGAAACCCTAATGGCGGCGACACGGCGGCGTCACTAAACATAAGGTGGCGCCGTCATAATTGTAATCTTATATATAGAATCCGAATTTTCGGTCTTTAAGTGGAGAGTCTTTGGAGTAAAACCTAAAACCGAACCTAAGGTGTCTTGTACAGATATTTTAGGGTTTTAACCCTATCTTACACCAAGATAAGTCTTTGCTTCATTAATTCAATTATGTCTTTGATTATTTGTGTGTATGCTTGCATGTTCTCCATGTCCGGCTAATTTATTTGTGTGTTTGCTTAGGAAGTATGAAACTTAATTATTGAATATTGATTGGTTGTTTCTTATCTTAGTTGATTTATGATCTAGTAATGCGATAGGCCATCCGTTGTGCATAATGCTTGATTCATCTTTGTGAACCTTAGAGTATAATTACGAGTGATTGTAGGCTAAAACATCCGAAGAGCGCCTTAGGTAGGAGTCTATAATCTCTAGTGGGTTTGTAGACAAGACCCTTTGGTAAGTTCAAAGAGTTAGGGAGAAAGCATACCTACAACTTTAGAAACACAACGCAACTAGGAATAACACGTGACACTCAACCATCAATAGGAGATAATTAAGGAGTAATACAAACTAAGTAAACACATCTTTAAACTATCATACGAGCACATTAATTAGACATAGACTCCCACAACCTTAGTTTAGATAATTAGATAATAGTAGAGTAATCGGTAGAAATACCAACCCCAAATCCAATACCGAGATTCGTACCTTTCCATTTTCATAAAATATAAAAGATAAAAATAATCTTCCTCAACCTTAACCTTAGCGTAGTAACTCCTACTAGCATTCCTATTCCCCAGAGAGCGATATCAATACCGTGGCTTACCCTAATTACTACACTACAACGATTAGGTTCACTGCCTAGGGTGTTATAAAACTTGCTCGAAGAAAAGGAAGTTCCTTTGACCCCGAACGACGCGTGTAGCGTTATTATCGAGCATCCTACGGTCGGAAGATTGTGAGTCAATGGGAGGCAAGGAGATTGACTTAGGATTTTCGTAGGAGCTCATTAGGGTAAGCCTAGGGAATTGATATCGTTCTCTAGAGGAATAGGAATGCTAGTGAGAAATTACTACGCTAAGGTTGGGGTTGAGGAAGATTATTTTTTATCTTTTTTATATTTTTTAGAAAATGGAAATGTATGAATCTCGGAGTATTGGATTTGGGGGGTTGGTATTTATACCGATTACTCTACTTATCTAATTATCTAAACTAAGGTGAGTGTAGTCTATGTCTATTGTTGTGTGCTCTTATGATGATTAAAAATGTGTTTACATAGATGTTATTACTCTCTAGTTATCTCCTATTGATGTTTGAATTGTCACGTCCTTATTCTTAACGCGTTGTGTCTTCTAAGGTCGTAGGGTATTCGTTTCTCCCTAACTCTTTAAGTTTACCTTAAGGTTATTGCCTACGAAATCTCTAGGATTCATAAACTAACTCTAAGGTTATCTTTGGATGTTTAGACTACAATAACTCTAGGTGATTATAAACTAATATTCACAAAGATTACTCAAGCATTAAAAACACAACGAATGACCTATCGCAATACTAGGTCAATCACAATTAAGATAAGAGACAACCAATCAATATTCAATACCTAGGTTTCATAAATCTAAGAAAACACACAAGTAAATTAGCCGGACATGGAAAACATGCAAGCATACACACAAACAATTGAAGACATAATTGAATCAATGAAGTAAATCACTTATCTTATTATAAAATAGGGTATGGAACCCTAAGATACTGCCCAAGACAGCCTATGTTCGGTTTAGGTTTTACTCCACAAAACTACCTCTCTAAAATACTGAAAATTCAATTCTATATATAGAGTTACAATATCGACAGTGTCACTCTTTAATTGTGGCCGTCGGGTCGCCGCCATTAGGTTTTCGTCTTGGCCACGTCAACTCGCGACGACATCACCTTATTCTTGTGACGCCGTCGGGTTCAACCTCGGCGCCGTCGGGATCCAAATCTAGGCCGTCGAGTTGCGACGCCTACTCTTTAAACATGATCTTGTCACTTGTAAAATAGAAATTTGCTCTCGAGTCGTCTCAAGGTGTGTCGCACCGGCGTTGCTGTGTCTGTGGCCGCCGTCCCTTGATTCGGCGACTTGGTGTCTCGATTCTTGACTTTGGCAATTTTCTTCATATATTCGCGCCTTTTCGTCCGAATAAGTGTTATTCCAGCAATTTGCCTTCAAGAGACCTAAAAAGTGAAAAGGAACGAAATTAAGTAGTAACGGATACAAAAGTGATCAATTAAGGGCTTAAATGACCCCTCAAAAGTGTACCTTTTAAATCCTTATCAATAGGTTATGGGTCATGGGTCCTAGACTTTGTATCATGGGTATCCAAGTAGATACAATGTATCTAGAAGATGCAATGCATCTAGTCCATGGGTTATGGGTTAGCTCCATTGGTCATGGATAATACCTATTATGACTTATGCATGATGTCATGCAATGGGTCATGGGTTATGCTCTATGGGTATGGGTCATGGACTTTGGGTTTTACCCAACTACATTCAATGTATTAAGTCAATGGGCTAAATACTTAAACTTCTACCCATTATAATATATACTAAGTATGTATATATCTACCCAATATGTAAATACTAGTTGTTGTACATATGCGTAACTAAATAACGAAAGCACTATTACTTGTTTAGTGATTATGAAAATATAAGTATGTTAGTAAACTATTGGCTCAAACCATTTACGTATTTTATTTGTTTTGTAAAATAATTTTACGTTTGTTATCGACAAAACATTTAGAAGATCGTAAAATATAAATACACGTTTTTACGGCTTATTTGTATTAACAATCTTCCCTTTTTGTTGATGACAAAACATAAGATTATTTTAAGAAAAAAACTAAAATTCGTAAAAGTTTGAATTGGAGTTGAGTTTTTACTCTCTTCTCCCACTTTTTGTCGAAACAAAAAGAGCGTCGAAAAGAAACTAACACATTGTTTTAAGAAAAACATGTGAAAAGAAAGGAAAGATGAAAAATGGAGAGTAAGTGAGGAGAAATATTCTCGACTTAGCTCTCCCTTGACAAGTCCATCCCTTTGTGAGGGCGTCAAGTAAGTAGAAATACTAAACTAGTGCATTGCAATTAGGTTTGTGAATGGTTTCGTCTTTTTGACAAATATGCTCCCCCTTGATGATTGGTCCTTTGAAAGGAGGACGTTATGTAACATAATCCTATGTGAATGATATTGCAAATGATTTTGCTATGTATTGCTTTGACAAGAAACTCCCCCTAGCTAAGGGTGTCAAAGTCTTCATGTGTGTATTGAAAATCTACAAAACAAAGGTTAGGAAACAAGTAGATAGAGCATAATTTCCTGCAAATAAGACTCAAATTAGTAGTAAACAAGTCTTCTGTTTCACGGATCCCACGGTTCCCTCTTTGGAGGGATCCGTCTAAGCTAAACTGAGGGATCCGTCTGTCTGTAGGCTTAAGACAACAATGGTGATGTAAATGTGATGTTAACATCAAAATGAGATATGTATTAAGGCACCAAACATATTCTCAAGACAATATGACATATAACATGTAATTTCATTCAATAAAAATACGAGAAATGATCTACATATTTCTAAAACTAAGAGAATTATTTAACCATGTAATATGATTCCTAAACTATCTAAGTTAAGCTTAAGACTAGGACACCACTTGAATCCTTAAGCTCAAGGTTGTTTAGGTTTGTTGATCTCGTCAAAATGTTCGAGGAGGTGATAAAACATGAAATGTTGATCTTCACGTACTTCATGTATCAAGCTTTCAACATGTTGACAATAATAACAATCTTTGTCATGGCTCGGAAATGGTGGTGGTAGAAATGGAATGGCTAGAGATGGAAGGTTTGGTTGAGATTCCACAAAAGAAGGAGGAATTTGTGGAGGTATATTTGGAGGTGATTCAACCAAAGGTGGTGGTGGTGGAATATATGATGAGGATGGTGGTAGAGAGGTATCTACTTCCATGTGATCGGGTGGTTGACTTTGATGATTCCTCATAATCTAAAAGGGACTATTTGAGGGTGACGGAGATAAATATGCCGGGGCTAGTGTTGATTCAACACCTTGTTTTTGTTGCGCTATTCTTTCTATTGAGGAGAATGTTGGCAATGGTGGAGGATGAGATGGCCTAGGAGGCAAGTCCTCTAGATTATAGAGGTGTGGTGATGAGAGTGGAGTGGTGAATGATATGGCTCTAGGCACTAAGGGCGATGGTTTAGTGGAAATATGAGTGTTTGGTTTAGGGGGTATGGTGGTGTTTGGCATTGGTAGTTTTGTGGGAACAATCCTTTTGGGGATTGGTTTGATAGGTGGAGGGGAGATCCTAGCATTTGTGGATTTAACAAGAGATGATTAGGTTGAAGAAATTTCGTGAATAACACGAGCAAGTTTCTTGGGTGGTCCTTTGGTGGATGAGTTACCACTAGGAGCTTTCCTCATGATGAGATGATTAGTGATGTAAAGGTTTCTAAATGCTGATAATGAGGTTGTAGATGATGACTTTAGGAGTCTTAACAAGATGGTTTATAAAGGGAAGGATTTGCCAAGTGCATTCAAGACTTACGCCACTAAGATCCTTTGGAATGTGATGATTTGCATGCACAAGAGTCAACTTCAAAGTTGCGCTGATCTAGGAGTTTAATTAAGACAAGATGGAGTGTTCCAGTTAGCAAGGAGAGCTTGAAATGATTGTTTTAGCTAGGATTAGCTGAATCTGTCAGCCGGTTCCCACGGTTCCCTCTAATGAGGGATCCGTCTAGGCTAATCCTAGGGATCCGGCTCTCAGTAGCCAAGAGAAGAGGAAGATGACGTTTTGTAAGGTCTAGTACCTATACATTTTGAGTGTTTCAGACTTCCTAAGTGTCTTAAATGAAAGGAGACTTAAATGATCAAGGGCAATGAGTGATGGTAGCTAATGATTGCTTTTTATGGAAGAAGATGGAACTTTATGAGTACCAATGAATGTGTTAGGAATTAGAAAATTCCATAGTGAAGAGTCGGTCACCCCTAATATTATCTAGCATAAGTTAGCTCGTAGACATATCTTTATTTACGTTATTTAGCAGTTTATTAGTTAGTTATTAGTTTAGTTTAGCGTAGTGCAACACCGTGGAGGAAGGACGGGTCTTTACCCACTGTATCCCTGATCCACATGCCGATAGGAGGTCGTGTATTTGTAAGTATAAATACCCCTTCCATCCATGGAAGGGGTGGTGCTTCATTCAATCTAATATTTCATACTTTTGTAAACCTCTAGCAAGAACACCCAACTCTCTAACTTTCTCTCTCTAATGGCAAACATGTATTTTGATCTCCCAAGACCACCCGAATCATCTAACACAATAAAATATCGATCCTACAATTGGTATCAGAGCCAAGGTTGTTGTGTGGTGTTGATTTATTGTGGTTCTTGAATATTGTTTAAGCTGTTTTACACCATTTCTTTTGGTTCGGAAAATGTTTTTATGTTATTTGGGTACATCAGTTATAAACAGATTTTCATGTGTCTGGTTTGGTCTAAACATCTCATGGTCCATCAAAGTGCTCAAAATCTGTCTTTTCTCATGTCCATGTCCAAGTCAGTATTTTTGTCCAAATATGTTTTGAACATGTTTGTGTAAAGCTTTGTCCAAATGCCTACTCTTTGTTTATTTCATGTGGTCAAACTGATAATGTCTCGTGGTCAAAACTGGTTAAATATGGATGTCTTGGTAATACTTTTCTGGGTTTTATGAATATGGGCAAATCTATACGTGGTCATACATGGGTCAAAAGCAGTTATATGCAGATTTCTGGGTTTTGTATGAATATGGTCGGAAAATTAGTCGGAAAACTCATCGGATAATATCTAAATCTTGCTAGCGACTTGTCAAAATTGTCCAGATGCAATGTTTTTACCTAGCGACTTGTCTTTACAAGTCGTGGCGACTTGGTCTAGCGACTTAGTCGTGGCGACTTGGTCTAGCGACTTAGTCGTGGCGACTTGGTCTAGCGACTTAGTCGTGGCGACTTGGTCTAGCGACTTAGTCGTGGCGACTTGGTCTAGCGACTTAGTCGTGGCGACTTAGTCTAGCGACTTAGTCGTTGTGACCCTTTGACTGATGCATATTGACACGACAGAAATGATGAAGAAGATGGAATTGACCTCGACCAATACCTTGTACCAAAAACGACTAGACCTCAGTGCTTAACATCATCAGTCCTTATAGTACAACACAAAACGAATTGAAAAAAAACTACAAACAGATTCGACTCATACCATATTCAACCACTCGACATACCCTATAACCAACTTCAACACTATCAATATCTCATCTCATCCATCAACTACAACATATTTATCCCCTCTCCTTCCAAAAGACTCACGAATTAAAATGAAAAACATTATTAATTACATGTGATCTCAGATTTAGTTCGTGTTAATTAATGAAACATCAAGACCTTGGGGGTCCAAATACACGAACCTAATATCATCATAGATCAGTTACAAATCCAATACTCAATGTTCCAATACTCAAATGGACTCTAATATTCGAAACATAATAAGAAAAAGAATGTAACAATCATGTTATTTCTATTTCTGGTTCGGTTTAGCTAAGCACCAAAGGATTCGATCTCGACTTGTTCATCTTTGTGAATGGTTCTTCAAACACATAGATCTCGAAAGATCTACTCACTGATGAACGTGTGCTTCATGGATCTAAAAGTTTTTTGTTAATGTCCGAATGTAAAAAGGAATCGATAACAACTATGTTAACACTTCCTCTTTGATTCGTGTACATCATGAAAGATTTGAAACGTACCTGGGTTTGATTTTGAAGCTTCATTCATGAATATTAAACCATCCCTGTGGCGTTAATAATTTGCTCTAACCATCCCTGTGGTGAGCAAGTTCTAATCGTTTTGTGCATATGAATGATGGCTGCTATGCGAGAATGAATGGATTCGTTGATATGGTTTTGGTTTGAGAAGCAGTTTGTCATAGATGGAGTAGGATTGAAAGGTTTGATAGGCGTACACTATAAGCAGAAGTGGGAAAGTGAAGAAGGGAGGTTGACATTATGAGAGTTTAGGGTTTGTGTTTGTTGTGTGTGATTTAGTCACAGAAAGTGGCGGATGAGAGATAAATCAGGGTTAGCAAAAGTGAGTATTGTGTGATGTTAAATACTCAAGTTATTAGGGCAGTCAATGTAATGGATTGGGTATGACAATTATTCACATGGGCCAATTCATTTTCTTTGTGATAATGTTCGGGTATAAATTTGTTATCATGGGCCGATTCATCCACATGGACCAAACGAGATTATGGTCATTGGATTTGCTATTATGAAATTTGTTCTATCCAACTTTTTGACATCTCTAATAAAAATTGGAGATATTTGTCTCGATATTTCTCAAGCATGAGTGGTACTTTGGTCTTCATTGATTTGTATTTTGGTTACAAAACTTTGTTATATTTCACGGATAGACCTTGCAACGCTTATCAACTGTGTCTACTGTAATAACTCGTTTTCTTCGGGGCTTGAGTGATTTTTTTTTATGTAATGGACCGGGAGGAGCTTAATTGGGTCACTAGATGATGATTTGGATTTAGTCGTTGGACTTGGATGATTGGATTTATTGTCATGGTCTGGGCCTCGATTATTACAAGTAACCATGTTTGGGCCGTACACATAATTGGGTCGGATGGTTGTCTCAATATTTGGATTCGATGAGATTTGTTATGAGATTTTATTTGAGACGTGCAAATTGTATGATGTTGATGAGATTTGGGTTGATACTGAAATTTGTTGGGCTATGCGACTTGGTACTTTGGTTTATACACATTTCCACAGAGAATATTATGATACAACTTGAATCGTTATTAGAACAATGTTGACTACGGGGTTGTTTGGACAATATTTCTTATTTGGACTTGAAGTGAGAATTGTCCGGGCGTGTTTACTTATTTCGTCTTCTTTCTTTCTACCCTTTCGCGAAGATGACTTGTTTGGGCATTTATAGAGTGTGATAAAGACTTGGCTATTTAATTACGTTTGTGATTCTTTCTCGCTTAACCCACAACGTAACTATCACTTCGGTGTCTCACATAGTTGAGGATACGTCAAGAGGTTTAGTACATTGGGTACACCGTTTCTTTTTCACGAGGATGAGTACAAGTTTAAGTAACAAATCTGGGGGATTCTACTTCATGATCAAGTTTGGTATATCGGGTTTACTTCTCCATGTGGTCACTACAATAGCCGACAGAATGCTTGAATGTTGTGTTTACCAAAGTGTTTATTGGATGGTTGGTGATATTGTTGATGTTGGATAATGAACCGTTGATGAACCATTGCAATTTCTCCTAAAAGCAGATATTCACGAAACCTAAGTTGCCATAACACATTCAAGTTAACATTGTTTACGGTTTTGTCTTGATTTTGTAAAATCCAGCGAAGAATCTACTTCTCGGTTTAAATCATAGACTTGTAAAATCCGTGACAATGGAAACATCCTAGTAATAGTAAAGTGCATTTCGGATCTATCATACGGTTTATTCTTGGTTTTGTAAAATCCCGAAAAAACTATTTCTCGGTTTAAACTATAAATTGTAAAATCCGTGATGATGGAACCATCTTGGAGAAAGGAAAGCGTATCTCGGGGTCTTCGATCTTTGGTGTTACGGGTTACATTTGAAGAAGGATAAAGGGTGTATTTCATAAATTGGATATGTGTTTGGATATTCGTCATGGCGGTTTGGTTATTACATGGTTTCACGGGGTTATGTGCTTTTAACCATGGTCGGATGAAACCATTATCGAGTTCATTTAAATGTCAAAGAAGGCTAGATTTGAGTATTAATCGAGAAGATGTGACAACGGAGTTAATTCACTATTATTTATTTGAGGTTGAAGTGAATTATCACGGTGAGTGTACTTAGTATCTGAAGGTATCGGGGATGGATGGATGAAGATTCTTCGAGATCCTTGTTCTAGCTTATTATCAAAAACGAAGACTTGGAAATCTAGTTATTGTTGGGTGTATTTTACCTTTTCTTTTACCACTTGGGGGAATTGGGCTCTTATCACCTCAAAATAACTATCACTTAAAGGAGTTACGTTGTAGTGCTCAGTGTCACATTCAATTGCGGATTTTCAAGAGGTGATATACGTCTTATACTCGATGGTTGGTTGGTTGAAGAGTATATAGTAATTAAGAGATTCAATGGAGCATGAATTCTCTGCACCGCTCTTTGTTACACATGTGCAAGTTTAAGTCACGAGTTCGGGTTAGTTTACTTCAGGGTCAAATTCATTATATTGGGTTTTCTCCATCAGCTGTCACAACAAAGAGCCTACTGAATGATAATGGGGTTGATAACATGTTTTGCCAAAAGAGATTGAAAAGAGAGAGATTATGACGTCTGATCACATCAGTTCAGGCCTCGTTCCTCACAGAAAAGAAAAGTGTACGTGTCAGTGCGCTTTATCTTCGAAAGAAGAGAAATCTTCTCATTAATGACCATTCTCATCAACATGCTTCATGCTTTTTCCATGCGCTTGAGTCTTCAAGTGAACCGGGCTACCACTGATTGTTTTCTCATTCCACTTGCTCGATTATAATGAAGATGGCGACATCACGTGCTTATTTTATGGGAAAGAAGTGTGAATAGAACATTCGGATGATTTTCACTTATTTAATCAAGAATGGCATCTCCGTATGCAATTCTTGAGGGAGAAAAGTGTGAATTTTTGCATGATTGATTAATATTTGAGAATATATGGTCAACGGCTCTAACTCATGTAAGAACCGAGCTTCTTCTTATCGGATTATCTTTACATGGAGTTTCTTCTAAGAGTCGTTGGTTGACATCTTCACTCGGATTGATGAGTTTATCGACAAAGTGCTTCGGTTAATGCTTCGTATACATCAACATGATGATTCGAACAATCTCTATGTTCTTGTTTGATGTGATTGGTAGTTTGGTGTTACCATCTTGTGTGTTCGTTGCGGCGATTCTTGATTTCCTTGATGAACATCTTTACATTCTTGTTTGATTGGGAGGATTTTAGTTAAGAGATTTGCAAGATGTAAGTTAATTGGGATGCTTTTGGTGGGATGCTTTTGGTGTGAGTTGAAGATGTTAACTATCTATTCCCAATGAACAATCTTGAAGAAGGTCGAGTCTGATGCATTCTACATTTTACGCTACATGTTAGAAGACTAAAGGCGAGTTGCATTTAACGATCTAAAGACTTCTTCTTAATGCAGGCATCTATCAAGCAGTTGTCGGTTTAGGGATAGCACTAATTGGGGAGATTTAAATGCAGATTCAATCCCAATTAGACTTGCTCATATTCTTTAGCGAGGATTCCTCGAGGCGTTGTTATTGACTATTTCACGTATTGGACATTTGACACAAGTTGATTACTTGAGTTAATCATTTATCACTTATTTGAGATTGAAGTTGACTTTCACAAAGGCGTGTTCTTATTTGATAACTTGCTCGGGCTTAAGAATTTGAGTTGAAGACTTGGTTTATCTAGTTACCGGTGATCGGGTGGATGGTTGAAGACACAGTTAACTATCACTATTAGGAGTTACTTTGTTTTACTCGATGTCACACGCATATGACGGTGTGGATAATCGCAAGAGGTGTTAATGTCTCATACTTTGTTTGGGTAGTGAGTACTTAGAGATTTGCTTGAAGCATAATTTCTCTACCGTTCTTCCATCATTGGGTGCAAGCTTAAGCTACAAATGTGGGAAGTTGACTTGATTTCAAGTAGGGTATATCGGGTTTTCTTCTTGATTGTCACTTCAAATTGTCTACATAAGGGTTGATAAAATTGTCGAGTGAGTCTTGACAAGTTGATTCTCACAAAGACTTCAAGCGATCTTCTCAACAAATTTCAAGTATTTGGGCATTCAAAGAGTTCTTGATTACAAGTATCAAAACTAGAAAGGGGAAGGAGACAAGCATCTAAGCGAGTAAACTTGATGTACTTAATACTTCTAAGAAATTGAAGATATCCGGGAAGACAAATGTTATTACATGAGAGAAACTCAAGGTTTGACTCATGACGAGTAAACTTGATGAACTTAGTTCTTCTAAGTGATTGAAGATATCCGGGAAAACAAATGTCATGACCGCAGAGAAACTCAAGGTTTTACTCATCAAGGCGTTTAGTGTTTTTATTCCAACTATGTGGGGAAGAGATGGAAGAGTTAGTTTCGATGATAAAAGAGGTACACAAGTGTGTGATGATTTCGATGCTATCACAATCATCGGGGAGAGATTGTGTACATTGGGGATGCTCATTGTTTTACTTGAGGGCTTAATCGGTGATTCGAGAGATATAATCACTTATTCGGTGTTGACATCCGCAGATTGTCACCCGAGAGATAATCGATGATTCGGCTGCTTCTTCAATGTTATCGATTATTCTCTCTTTGGGCATTGGTGCCGGGTTCTTGAGCTTCATACACTTTCTTGGGGAGAAAAGTATACATCGGGGTTACTCTTTGGCTATTGGACTTAATCTGCTACTTGATGGTATAAGTTTCTTTGTCTTGGTATGTGTATTCGGGTTCGTGAGCTCTAGTCTAAGAGGCCGCGCATCAATTCAACTACGTGGGGAAGTGGTCTCGTGACACCTTTTGGAATGGATTGCTTGACTTGATGAGAATGAAACTTGAGAAGATTATTTAAATGTGGGATGATACGTTGTTGTTGTTCTTTTGGATGATATAACCTCGAGCGAAGAATCACGGTGATTATTCTTAAAAGGAGCGACAAGTTCGATGATAATGGTGTGCTTCTTTGTGCGTCGCTAAGAGAAGCTTGAAAGAAAGCTTTGAATCGCTCATTAAAGGATTTTCGGTTTGGGGGAAGTCGCCAAAGTCTCACTTTCGGTGGTTCAATTTCTTTCTTGATTCAAGTGTCTGGAAGCTTTGGTGGTGAATGTTTAAGAGTTGATGACTTCTATCTTCTCTGACGTCTTTCGTTATCCTTATCTCGGTACTCGTATCATCATCTTCTTTAACTATATCATCGCTCTATCTTTGTATATATTTATCGAAAAAGCGAATACAAAATTATAAAACCAACAAAAGAAAATAGAAAATATAAAACCATCAAAACAAAATAGAAAAATATAAAACCTTCAAAATCCATAAAAATCGAAAACTTAAAAATACCAAAAATATTGTTTTATCTAGACATGTCTTACGGTATCGATAACATCTACGGTCTTAGAAATGTCATTCAATAATGGCACGGGACTTTAGATGAAGTTCGAGCGAGAGGTGTAAATATTTCTTTTTAAACATGTCTCAAAATATGGCTTACGATTACTTGATTGTAACCGTGCTTAAAACTATGGCTTGCGCTTACTTGATTGTGACCGTGCTTAAACTATGGCTTGCTATTATTTACGATAGCAACCTGTTTTTCAAAGAAAGGAAAGTGCTACGCTAAACAATTTTCAAATATTTCGTACACTTATCCTAAAACAAATGAGGAAAGTATGTCGAAGGATTTGTTCTACTCAAATATTTTCCGTCTATAAATTCTTGAGAAAAATATTTGTTGTTTTCTAAAATGGTGGTAAATGAGTTGCTTGTAAATCTATCGATTCGAGTTTTTGTGAAAATTGAAAACTCAATCAATGACTTCAGCTTTTAATCTTTTGGAAAATAAGTCATTGATTGAGGGAGAATGTTTTCAAATTTATATCATCTAACGGACTTTCTTAATTATCCTCGTGCTTATCTCGAAAAATATAA
Organism: Chrysanthemum lavandulifolium; assembly: GCA_022545495.1. Lineage (NCBI taxonomy): Eukaryota > Viridiplantae > Streptophyta > Magnoliopsida > Asterales > Asteraceae > Chrysanthemum > Chrysanthemum lavandulifolium. The sequence continues at coordinate 218,626,893 of CM040241.1, forward strand.
TTGCCTATGTTGAAGGACTAGGTTTCTAGGATATGATTGTTAGGTTTAGATGATTAGAGTTTGAAAACACATTATTCCATACCTTACATGATCGATTGATATGTTGGATTGACTTTTATTAGTCGATTCTTTGTTTGGGTGTTGTCGACCACCATATATTTGTATGTGCTCACTAACATATGAATGTATATTGGTATATAAGAATGTTCCCGATCCGGATCCCACAAATGAACATGATTGGATGCATGAAGGAAAGAATAACGATATCTTGGGTTGACAAATGAAGAAACGGAGCTTAATTGGACTTCTATGGAGAGTTGGCATAAATGCAACGTAAGAGGTCTCCTTGCATCGCAGATGGTTTTCTTCTAAGTGATTGAAGAAAGCGAGCTTAATGGACCTCGGTTGGCATTCAAATGCAACATAAGAAGAAGTCTCACTTGCATATCTTGACGGTTTTCTTCAAAGCCCTCGGCAACAACAAAGCTTCTCAACCACCTAACGTATCTTTATGCGGGATAATCGTGATGATACCATTTTTCTAAAACTTTGAAAAATATTGTTTTGAAAATGGAAAAATATTGTTTTTGAAAATATATTGGACTAATTTTGAAAATCACCGGACTTCATGTTATCAAAACCTAAGTCACTCAATTATTGACTTCATCATGAATTGAGGGGAGAGTGATTTAAAATAAAATATTTTCAAACGATGTTTCTTCACAAAGTTCCGTCTTGTACGATAATAAGTGGTGATCTAAAGATTTAATGTTATGTCATGGTATGATTTTTCTTTAGAATCAAGGTCTTTCAAAATGAAATTTTTACATTCTTGTTTGATTGTGAAATTGTTTTGTTTTACTTAAAGATCTCTTAAAACTATCATACGACACTAACAATCTTTAATGTCTTAAATTGGTCCTTATCATCATTTTCAAAATTAAATCTTGCCACGTCTTTCCCCAAAATGTTTTAAATGATTTAAATCAATTGGGATCACAAATCTCAAAAGGTTTGAAATTTTTGATCGGGTGAGAGATCGTGATTTAAATCTCATATCTGTTTTAACGGAATTGGTTTTAGTCCTTCAAAGGCACTCCTGCCTCCATGTGCCAAACGATTTCAAATACATAATGCACATGTTGAGGAGGAGGATTTATCCAAAAACCATATGAGTATTTAAACAAGGCCACATTTTCTCCCATGTTTTCTAAACCTAATTAAATCACTTGGGATCCAAAATCTCAAAGGATTTGATATTTTTGATCGGGGTAGAATTTGTGATTTAATAATGAAATTTGATATAAGTTGATCGTTTTGATTCAGTTGTGCAGTGCTCTCATATGTGCTAAACGCTTTCGAATCTCGAAGCACATATTGAGGAGGAGCAAAACCATCGAGTACAAAATTTTTAAAAGAGATTATAAAGTACCTTGATTGTGTTTTCAAATGGTTTCTTAATGGATCTTGTGATTGTGGATGTGCTTCAAAGAACTCTTGCCTCTATGTGATAAAAATGATTTCAAAATCCTATGCACATATTGAGGGGAGAATTTTACCAAGAAAATCAAATGGCTTTTCATATGAAAATTGTGATCAAAGAAAATATTTCAAAGTCCTCTTGCCTCCATGTGCCAAACAATTTCTAAATCACACGCACATGTTGAGGGGAGGTTTTCTAAATGATCAAAACTATTAAGGTACAAAATGCTTTGATCTCGTATCACAAGTACCTTGATTGTTTTCCAAATGATTTTCAATTGGTTTCATGAAGGAAAGAACAATACCAAAAGACCGACCAATTTACTTTATGCATGGAGTTATAAGGATGGTTAGGTTAGGTATTCGTTCCCACGATCCGCCAAAACCGGAGGGATCTTCGAGGACAATCCACTAGATAGTGTAGAGTCCTTAGGAATATTGAAAAAAAAGGAGAAAATGAGGAATGGGAAGAGTGCGGATGAGACAGCTAATCTTGGAATAAACCCAACAAGGTTCTAGTAATGAAGTCTCGGTAAGCCTTGAAGGGGTTGAAGAATGAAAAGAAATGAATATGAAACAGGTGAAAAGAAATAGCCCTCAATAATTCAACCTTAGGGCGATGTACGGGTTCAAATTCATATGCTACTGGTGTTTACTAAGGTAACATCGGTATTGAAGACAAGGCGTCATGGACCCGATGGCGATCTGCACTAAACTTCCCATGCCACTCAAGTTCCTCTTAAAAGGGCTTGTTTCATTCTCACGGGAACCGACATTATCTATCGACTTTCTCTTAGAGATTGTTGATATTGAAGAAGAGACCTCTCCTAGTCTCCGACACAGAGAACCAAATGTGCACTATTGAGTCTAGAGCCAAGAGATCATCCACAATATCTCGTTAGGACACTAAATTCATGAAGACTTGCTTGTTTCACACAATGTGGAAAGTAAGTATATATTAAGAGTCCCTCGCATTATCCTTGTGGTATTGCGGAACATCCGAGTGATATGTAAAAATATTCACAATGAAGATGGAAATCCTTCAGAGCCAACATCTAACAAGCTCTTGGTGGGTGACATGTGAAATCTTGCAAAGATCAAGCTTGTGACAAGCGGATAGAAACGATGGGAGATTCATTCTTGAATCAACCTTGGTCCGAGAATGGAATTGACGAATACTTTTGGAAAAACCGTTCGATGTGCAAACCTTCTTTTCTCTAGCACGTCGAATGTGTAGTCATTTCAAATTCAAAAGTATATCGATTGAAAATACTTTTAGAAAAACCGTTCGATGTGCGAATCTCTTCTTTTAAGCTAGCGTCGAATGTGTACTCATTCTCTAATACAAAAGTATTTTGATTGAAGATTGATCTTTCTCATAAAACCTTCGTCGTATTGCAAAACTCTTTCTTCAAACAATACGCGATTGTTTTTCAAATCATTTTCATCAATCGGTGAATCTCAATTTCTTGGTTTACTCACTCCGTGTTGTCTTCTTTGAGGCGTTCGGTTTGAAACGACTAGAACAGTTGCGAAACCACGTCAAGGAGATTCTTAGGAATCCTACACGATCACGAGCGGTGCTTGTCTTGATCAGCGAGGAACCGTGGGTCGTGTACCTCAATTCAACGAAAGTGGTCAAAGACACTTTCGTGTGTTTTATTGCTAGCGTTGTTTGCGGTACATTTGACGGTTGCGGTGATCGAATTGAGGCGTCAATCAAAGCCGCATGCTCACAAAGATCCACACTTAATTGAAGAAATCATGGTGGTGCATATCTACATAACACGGTTACGATATTTTATACTATGCTTCGCTTTCTGTTCTTGCAAATATCATGAACCGATGAAGGCTTCCGCTACTACGATGGAAAGATGTCATGATCAAGCGTGTGAGCATGTCGGTCCGAAAGTCACAACTTCACATGATGGCAACACAACAAAGGGTGATCCGAGATTTCTTGTGGTGATGATCTCAATGAAGCTCAAAGATCATCAAAGATGTGGATCGGTTCAAAGACCTCCACCGAAAGTACAATGCACTCGGTTTTGAAGTTGCACTACAAAAGCACAAAGATTGCGAATTGAAGAATTGAAGTCTGAGCTCAAGAACAAAGTCAAGAATAGAATGCTAGGATTCAAAATGTAAAATATGGGGTGACCTCCCTTAGGGGGAGATTGTTAGGAATTAGAAAATTCCATAGTGAAGAGTCGGTCACCCCTAATATTATCTAGCATAAGTTAGCTCGTAGACATATCTTTATTTACGTTATTTAGCGGTTTATTAGTTAGTTATTAGTTTAGTTTAGCGTAGTGCAACACCGTGGAGGAAGGACGGGTCTTTACCCACTGTATCCCTGATCCACAGGCCGATAGGAGGTCGTGTATTTGTAAGTATAAATACCCCTTCCATCCATGGAAGGGGTGGTGCTTCATTCAATCTAATATTTCATACTTTTGTAAACCTCTAGCAAGAACACCCAACTCTCTAACTTTCTCTCTCTAATGGCAAACATGTATTTTGATCTCCCAAGACCACCCGAATCATCTAACACAATAAAATATCGATCCTACAGAATGATCAAAGATGACTCTAGGAAATTTGAGAGTGTCAAGTGGTGCTAAATGATCCTAGAGACCAGATAGTAACTTACGATAATTTTGGAAAATTCCTTAAAAATTATAAGAAATGAAAAACTAGTTTTTAACCAATTTTTAGGTAAGGATGACTCAAATAAATTTGCTAAAATTAAGAGAATAATAAGACTCGATGTGTTGAGATGTGAGAAATGATGTGAGGGTATTGGAGCATAAGGATGATGAGTTTTGGTGAAATGATAAATCAAAAAGCACCTTGAGTGTGATCTTAGATTTACTATGAGTGAGTGTGATACCTACTGATCTTGAGGAAGATTTAAGTGGTCTTAAGACATTATGTTTAACTAGCATGAAGTGGTCTAAGGTAATGGTTTGATGTATGGAGATCTGCAACTGCATTTCTGTTTGCCCGGATCCCACGGTTCCCTAAGTGGAGGGATCCGTCTAGTACAAAGTGAGGGATCCGTGTCCTGCTAAACAGTACCTTCACATAAGGCATGCAAAATTTGCACAAGGTATCGTATTTCAAAACCAGTGTTTTCTAAGGAATTTGAACAACTATATAATCGAGACATCTAACGTTAAATGTTTTATTTCATGAAAATAATCACATTACCATGATAAAAGATGAAATCTAAGGATTGAACCTATTTGGAAAGGAAACTAAGTTTCTTGAGCGTTTTTGCTAGATGGATCATCAATTAGATGATGAGTATTTTCCGATTCAGGGATGAAGAAAGACTTGACGTGAGATGTGTTTAGAGGTTCCATCATCTTATTCACAAGTACGTACAACGGACTTTGAAATTGAGGATGGAAGTACATGATATGATGATAAAGGTGTGTCAGGAACATTCCATAAGGGATTAGCTTGTTCTTGTTGCCTTGAAGGTTTACAATTCATCTTGCAAAGAAATAGGCGAGATTGTATGGTTGTTGAGTTAGCAAACAATACATTATGTGAGCACAACAAGCGGGAAGAATTTCTTGATTTCCCCTAAGACTCCAAAAATTTTCACGTAGAATGACTGCGAGAGGTTTAAGATCATCTCGGATATTACGTGTATAGATTATGTTTGGATCAGAGTAATAGGGTCGAGGTTTGCATAACATGCGAGTTAATTCTTGAGGGGAAGGTATGTGTGAACAATATGGACTATTTTCTTCACGATGGTTGAAGAGAGAATCAAGAGACCAATCTTCAGTGAAGGCACATTGTACATGATTTTGAATTCGAATAATATGAGCAAATTGCCCAAGGGTTAAGACAAACTTTTGGTTTTTGATCCAAAACCAAAGTGATAGAGAACGATCCTCGTTACGAACGAGTTCAACTTGACGGAAGAATTCCAATACAAACCGTGGACAGATTTTCTCGTTAATTTTGAGAAGGCCTTCTAGTCCTATGGTTCGGAAAAAGGTATTGATACCTTTTTCGTATGGTAGAGGTGTGTCAACAATACGTCCTTCATGGAAGTGGCGAGTTTCGAGATTATTGAACCACGAACATGATTTCCAGGTGTGTTGGGCTCAAGGGAGATATTAGGAATGTAGACGTGAGTGAGTTGAAGGTCGAATTCATACTCATGACTCATGACGAGACCTATGGAAGTGAGAAGTTAGTATGAGGAAATGCATCGAAGGACATTTGATAGATGAAAAATGATCTCCTAATGTTTTTACTTGATTTTTATTAATAATGACAATTAACTTACTTAGTACTAAACATTCCGGTGGGATTTTTCCTTTTATGGTAGATTTTTATGAAATGATTTTTATGTTGCATGAGATTCTGTTTCCCAGTTCCACGGTTCTCACTGTTCCTTTCCAAGAGGGATTCGACTAGTTAAACTTTAGGGATCCGTGGATCTGCAGTGACAGAAAATAGGTCTTGACGTAAAATAGATTTTTGCAACTTTTAGTTTTATAAAAGGGAGGTGTGTTCTAGCCAATATTTACTAGTTAAGCATGCATTGTAGGTTTCGAAAGTATGTTAAGTTGAAAGATACAAATGAAAAGAAAATGATAAACACATAATGAAAAACAAACGAGAGAAAGAACTAAGACATTAGTAATATTTCATTTCAACGCTAAGAGCGATACAAAGGATTGGATATATGATACAAATGTAGATTAACAACACAAAGTACATGTCTCCATGAGAAAACTTGATCATGGGATACACGAGAGCGATGAGTGTTAAGACGATGATCATGAAGGCGATATAAACGATGATGATGAACTTCTTCTTTGGTTTTGATTTGAGATGAGATGAGATAAGAGGGAAGATGAAGTTTGAATGAGATGTAATTTTTGAAAGTGGAAGATTTGAAAAATGAGGTTTTGGTGGAGTTGACGAGCCGAGGGAGATTTATGGGGAAGGAGGAATTTTTGAGATTTGTGTTTTGTTTTATTATTAGAAAGATTTGATTTTTGGATTAGGAAAAGTAAAAACACATGTATATAAATCTAGACTATAGACGGAAGAGTAACATGTATGCAAGAAAAGTTTCCGAACGAAGCTACGAGTAATACATGAGTAAGTGAAAAAAATCATATAGGTTCCTATGCAATCATACTTATTCTAATCTAATGTTATTTAGAAATAAGTCAGAAAGTCATACCTCTAATGTAATTATGAGTGTCTTTTTCTTTTGACAAGAAAAATGTCAATAGACAACTCCGGTTTCTTCGTGATCTAGATGGTAATTAAGATACCTTCTTAGGAAAGGTAATCTTGTTACCAAGTAATTCCTACGGATTGATAAAAAAAAGCTTTAACTAAGCAAAATGACAAGAAGGGTTAGTGCAATTTAATAAGATAAAATAAGAGATAAAAAATATAAAGTTGTCATCTAATCAACATCCTACAAAAGTGTTTTTAAGACATGGTGTTTATTTTGTAAAATACCTTCTTTGTAGTTTTCAATTATACACGGATCGTGTCAAGTTTTTAAAGTACAATATACTCTAAAAACTTGGTAACGAAGATCTGGTACCAATTGTGGAAAACTAGAAGGGGGTTAAATAGTTTTACCGATTAAAACTTGGTTTTAAACTATTTAGATTGACTTATGTCAATCTATTTAAATGTGTGTGTTGGATGTTGATAGATAAGCATATGGAGAAATAAAACTAAGATAAAGAGTAAGAAGCACAAAACCACAAAGCGAGTATTTATAGTGGTTTGGCTACAAGGACACCTTCCTTGCCCTACTCCACTCCCCGAGTCACCTACTCGAGAGTTCGTAATCACTACACAACACAAACTCCTTGTGGCGGAGAAGCCTTCACAACGTCACCTACTCTTTATCCGGTACAAGGCTAGACACTGGGTTCTTCCACGAGGTAGAACCAAACCTATCACAACATCGCCTACACTTTATCCGGTACAAGGCTAGATACCGAGTTCCATTACAAAGGAGAAAATACTACCCAACACTACACAACACCTATCACAAAAAGGAGATCCACTCCTTATGACAACATCAACAAGGATATCAATATCCTTTGACCCAATACTAATCTATCTTGTACATCGACACACCATATCAAATGTACACCCTAGGCACCTTTCACTAATGCCGTTGACTCGACTTCTAGGCACCTTTCACTAATGCCGTTGACTCGACTTCTAGGCACCCTTCACTAATGCCTTCAACACGGACTTTTGGCACCCTTCACTAATGCCTTCAATATGACTCTTCGACACCTTTCACTAATGCCTTCGTCTTGACCCTTTAGACATCTTTCACCTATGTCTTCGACACAACACTTCTAATGAGAAAGGAAAGAACTGTCAACAAGATACCATCAGTAGTCTTGATGATGATGAAGCTTGGCAACCCATGGACTTGAGCTTGCTCGACTTCAAGAGGTGGTGATCTAGCCTTTAAGAGGAACCTAGAGAATCACACAAACACAAAACTACATAGAAAGATCCCTTGGATATGAGGTTAGAGAGTTTAAAACACTAAGAGAAAATGTGTGTGTAAGGGGTGAGGCACAATGAAGAAATGGCTCACTATTTATAGACAACATATGCTACTGTTCCACGGATCCCACGGATCCCTTGTTGGAGGGATCCGTCTAGTGTATCTTGAGGGATCCGTGAGACGCTCCTCATTACCCATGGGTTATGGGTCATGGGTCCTAGACTTTGGACCATGGGTATCCAAGTAGATACAATGTATCTAGAAGATGCAATGCATCTAGTCCATGGGTTATGTGTTAGCTCCATGGGTCATGGATAATACCCATTATGACTTATGCATGATGTCATGCAATGGGTCATGGGTTATGCTCCATGGGTATGGGTCATGGAATTTTGGTTTTACCCAACTACATTCAATGTATTAAGCCAATGGGTTAAATACTTAAACTTCTACCCATTCTATTACCCATTATAATACATACTAAGTATGTATACATCTACCCAATATGTAAACACTAGTTGTTGTACATATGCATTACTAAATCATGAAAGCACTATTATTTGTTTAGTGATTTATATGAAAATATAAGTATGTTAGTAAACTATTGGCTCAAACCATTTACGTATTTTATTTGTTTTGTTAAAATGATTTTACGTTTGTTATCGACAAAACATTTAGAAGATCGTAAACGTTTTTACGGCTTATTTGTATTAACACATTATTTTGGGGAGCAAACCCTAGTTTGTTTAAGGTCCAACTTGGGCAGTATTTTAGAGTTTCAAACCCTCTTTTACACTTAAAGATAAGTTTGTTTATCCAATCTATCACCATGTTTCATCTATGTTTGATTGTTTTCTTGTGTTCTTGCTTATCTATCATGCGTAACTAAATTAATTAAGTGTTTGATTAGATCCAGTGAAACCTAGTTATTGATTATTGTTAGGTTGTCTCTTGTTCTAATTGGTAGACGCTAAAGTAAGGAAAACTAGCTTCTTCTTTAATTGTTGCGAGCTTGAACGTCCTAAATAGCAAAAAGCTTGAGAGTGAACTTAGGCCATCGTTGTGTTTATTGCGTGAGTTGTATCTTAAGGATAATAGGATATTCGGGGGAGATACTTCGGTACTTGGCAATCCCGGATGTGCTAGAGGAGAGTTATGATTCATAAAATTGGGGAATTAGGCACCACCCTATGACTACCACGGAATGCAACGCATCAATTAGAATAAGGATGTGACAATTCAAGCGACCAATAAAAGATAACTAGGTTGTAAGATATAACTTTTCACATACACATCAAACCATAACACAAGGTGGCGAATAAGATGGAATTCTAGAGAGAAAGTTAGAGGTTTAGGGAACTTAGTGAGAGAAAGTGAAAGATATTATTATGAGCTCCAACTCTACCTTGGAAGGTAGAGAGTATTTATAGTCTTACATAACTCGCCACACTTTGGGGCATGGATCGGGCATACTGATGGGTAAAGACCGTCCGTCCTCCACGGTGTTACTTAACTAAATTACTACTTAACTTAAAGAACTACGACTACGAGCTTTCTAACGATTACATATACTTGAGGTGACCGACTCTTTAATCTGGGAATTTCTAATTCTAACAATCTCCCCAAAGGAGGTCACCTCAATAATATACCAAAATTACATTGAATACAAATAGATATGACATTTAACAATTGATCTTGCATTCTTGATGTAGTCCTTTGCTCTAAGCTCGTAGTCATTGATTCTTCACAATGCATGTTTGGTTATTCCAAGTGGAGGTCTTTTCTTGATCCGCGTGATGATGAGTTTGAGCCATCTTTGGAGATCATCGGCTATCAAAAATCTCGAGACATCCATTGTGGTGTTGTGACTTTGGGACCGACATGCTCACATTACGGATCATGATATCTTCTCATCGAGTAGCGGAAGCATTTGTTGAATCATGATATTGGCGATGGCGTGGCGAAACATGGAGTGAAAATATCGAGTCATTGATGCACTAATCATGATTTCTTTTGAGATGAATGTGTTAAGTGAGCATGCGGTGTGGATTGACCGCTTCATTACGATCATTTGCAAGCGTCGGGCGTACACGCATACAACGATTAGCAACAAATCGCACGAAGTGTCTTTGATCACTTCGATGAATTGAGTACTGCCCACGGTTCCCGTTGATCGATACAAATCTTTTGTGATCGGTAGGATTCTAAGAATCTCCTTGACGGGGTTCGCAATGTTCTAGTTGTTCTCAAACGGAACGTCTCAAAGAAGACAACACGGAGTGAGTGAACGGCGACTTTTAAGTTCACCGATTGATGAAAAGAGATTTGAAAACAATCGTGTATTGCTCAATAGAAATTGTTTTGCAATACAACGAAGGTTTTATTGAAAATCAATTATCAATCATAAAAATACCTTTTGGTTTGAAGAATGAGTACACGGTCGATGTGCTAAAGAAAAGAGTTTATAAGCACAAAGACCGGTTTTCAAAGGTATCCGTCAATCCCAACTTTGAACGAGTTTGATTCAAGAGAAATGAATCGCCCATTGTTTACATTCGGTTGTCACATGGTTGATCCATATAATAGATCTCACATGCCACCTACCGAGAGCTTGTTTGATGTTGGCTCGAGGCTTTCCATCTTCATTGTGAATATGTAAACACTTCACTCGGATGTTCGGCAATACCACAAGGATAATCGTGGGACTCAAGATATAATCTCTCTTCCACATTGTGTGAAGCAGAGAGTCTTCATTGAAAGTGTCCTAGTGAGATTAATTGATGATCTCGTGGCTCTAGACTCAATTTGTGCATATTTGGATCCTATAGCGGAGACTAGGGAGAGGTCTCCTACTTCAATATCAACCATCTCTAAGAGAAAGTCGATAGATAATGTCGGTTCCCGTGAGAATGAAACAAGCCCTTTTAAGAGGAACTTGAGTGGTTTGGAAAGTTGAAGTGCATTGCGTCCTTTGGGTCCATGACGTCTTGTCTTCAATACCGATGTTACCATCGGTAGCATATGAAGTGAACCGGTTTACGCCTAAGGTTGAATTAATGGAGGCTATTTGTTTTCACCCTATTTTCATTCAATTCTTTTAATTCTTCAACCCCTTGATTGCTACCGAGACTTCATAGCTATTACCTTGTTGGGTTTATTCGATACTAGCTCGGTCTTAGTCCGCACTCTTCCCATATCTCACTTTTCTCCTTTTATCATCATACCTAAGGACTTCTACACTAACTAGTGGATTGTCCTGGTAGATCCCTCCGATTACGGCGGATCATGGGAACCAATACCTAACCTTATCATCCTTATATCACCGTACATAAAGTAAAGTTGGTCGGTCAATTTGGTATTGTTCATCGCCATTGGATTCAATTGAAAACCATTTGAAAATCAATTCGGATACTTGTGATATATTATCAAAGCATTTTGTACTGAATTGTTTTGATATTTTAGAGCGAGAACTCCCCTCAACATGTGCATCAAATATTTGAGAAATGTTAAGCACATGGAGGCAAGAGAAAAATTAACTTCTTTGATTACAATTTTCTAAAGATATCAACATCACTTCCTCAACGGATCAAGTGGGTATAACATTTAGGGAAGGATGAGGTTTCCATGAATTTTGCTCCCCTCAATATGTGCCTCGAGGTTTGAAAAGAGTTTTGCACATACTAGAGGAACACGCACATTGGGATAAATGATCACGTTTCAAATCATAGGTTTAAGATAGGTGCTCCCCTCAACATGTGCATTGAAAAATTGAAATCGTTTGTCACATGTGGGAGGGACGACATGTTCATTCATGTGAAACCATTTACCTTAATATCGGTTTAAATCTAATTTAAATCACACATTCTCCCCGATCACAATTATCAAATCATTTGAGATTTGTGATCTCGTATAGATTAAATTGATTTTGAAAGCTTTTAGGAGAATTGTGACTTGATTGTGAAAGCGTTTGAGCGATAAGGATCGGATTTTAAGACTTTAAACTCCATTTATAAAACATGCATGTATATCTTTTGAAAACAATTTTAATGCCAAATAACTTTTAATTTAATTGAAATCATTCTCCCCTCAATCAATGGCGTAGGTTGTTGATTGAGAGATAAGATTTTGACAAATAAGTCGATGATTATCAAAAATAGAGATTGAGTTATTTTTCAAAGCATTTAGTTTTCAATGAGATAGGAGTTTATAGAATCGAGCATAAGATTTGAAAACTTGGAAAACATGGCTCTGTTCTTTCTTTAAAAGCGGGTTATTGCACGAAGATGACAATAAACCATTTTTCTCTTTCTCCCAAAATATTTTTGATTTTTGAATTTTTTTTTTTTTTTTTTTTTTTTTTTTTTTTAATAAAATTGAACAACATCTAAAGTCCGTGTCATTCTTTGAATGACAACATCAAGACCGTAGATATTATCGAATCGAGAGAAACATAACAAAATGACAATATTTTTGAAGATTTTTGAATTTTCAAATTTTTATGGATTTTGAAAGATTTATATTTTCTATTTGATTTTTTTTTTTTTTTTTTTTTTTTTTTTTTAATAAATATTTACAAGAGATAGATGAAGAAAGACCTTTACTCCTCGTCTTCCTCCACGAAGGCGTTTGAGAGTTTCGGTTGAAGGCTTTTCAAACCAAGGCGTGGAAGAATAAACTCAAAACGTTCTCTTGGAAGAGCTTTGGTGAAGATGTCCGCTAGCGATATTCGGACCTCACAAAATATAGTTCCACTACACCTTTTCCACTTGTTCCCGATGAAATGATGTCGAATGTCGATATGCTTTGCTCTTGAGTGTTGAGCGTTGTTGCATGAGAGAGCAATAGCACTTTATTATCACGATCTGAGAGGATTTTGTTGAATTCAAAGCCATAGTCGGATAATTGAGATCTCATCCATAAGATTTGAGCACAACAAGATGACATGGCTATGTATTCAACCTCTGTAGAGGAAATAGAAGTACTCATTTGCTTCTTTGAAGACCACTCACAAGCTTATCACCCAAAAGCGAGCACCTCAGGCGTGCTTGACGAGTATCTTGACAACTGCATGATCGGCATCTGCATAGGCCGTTAGTGACATACCGGTGTCCTTGGTGCCATAGTCCCATATTAATGGTTCCTTGGAGATACCGAAGACCCGTTTAAGCGCTTCAAGGTGCTTTTAGTAGGCAGCACGGTATCTAGCACACATGCACACGAGAGAATAAGATGTCGGTCTACTAGCGATGAGATACATCGGGGATCCAATCATACTCCTATATTTCGTTTGGTCAATCATGATCCACGAGAGGTCCTCATCTAGTTTGGTTCGGTCAATCATGGGGGTGTCAACGGGTCACTTGAATCAAATCCAAATTTCTTTAAAATCTCATTGCATATTTAGATTGATTTATGAAAATGCCTCCGGGACTTTGTGAAATTTGTAATCCCAAGAAAATGACATTTGTCCCATCATTGACATTTGAAACTTTGAACTCATTTCATTAGAAAACGATCACATTCCATTGGGTCGATCGAGGCAAAATAATATCATCAACATAAATTTGAACATGAGTTAAATGTTTGCGACTTCACGGTGAACAATGTAGGATCAAGCGCTCCTTTCTTTGAATCCGGTTGAAAGAAGAAACTTTGAGAGTGTATCATACCAAGCCCTTGGAGCTTGCTTTAAACCGTAAAGAGCCTTCTTCAAGCGATAAATGTGAGTAGGATGCTCTTGATTCACAAATCCTTGAGTTGGTGGCGTGAGCGACTTCTTTAAGATCTCCGTTCGAAATGCCGTCTTTACATCCATCGATATACCACCATGTTCTTACTTGCGGCATTAGCCAAAAGATTACGATTGCCTCGATTCGAGCAAGCTGGAGCAAATGATTCTTCAAAGTCTATACCCTCCTCTTGGCGATATCCTTTAGCAACCAATCGAGCCTTGTTTTCAACACATCACCATGCTCATCAAGTTTTACTTTGAAGATCCATTTTAGAGCTATAATCATAGCACGATCGGGCGGTACTAACTCCCATACATCAAGGCGATCAAACTCATGAATTTCATCTTGCATAGCATTGAACCGACTATCTTCATTCATGGCGGTTTAACGTCTTTTGGTTCGATCTTAGATAGTGCGGAGTTGAAGAAGCACCATAAGGCATCGGTTGCGAGTTGCTTCGGGTTGATCTGAGACGAGAGGATTTCCAATGATGTTGTCTAATGGATGATCGTGAGTCCATTTTACGAGGTGTTCATGTGGCATTTGTTGAGGCTGAAGTAGGCGAGTCGATGTCTCTGAAGAAGATGGTTACGATGATGATACGAGTAGCAAATATGTTTTCAAATGGAGCATCTTGAGGAGTTGCAAAGGGATTAACTTCATCATTGGTGCGAAACATTTCCATGATGTACATTTGAAGAGATGATTTGTTGATGAGGCGAAGGATCGGCGGGTGCTTCTTGACTTACGGATATAGAGGCGATGAATTGACTTCATTCAACGGAATATGAGCATCCTCTGTTGTAGGGATCGGCACCTCATTAGTAGTAGACTCATACAGTTCATCAAACATGGGATCAAGCGGTTTCTTTACATCATCTTGGATGGAGGTACATATGGAGTTTCTTGAGAGGAGTTTGGAACAAGAGATGAACCAATAGGATTGTTTTGAAGTCGGGTCTGGTGGGTGTCCGGAGCCATTTGACCGTCGACTCATCAAATGTAACGTGAATTGTTTCCATGATATTTCGGGTTCTTTTGTTGTAGATTCGGTATCCCTTTTGTTGGGTGCATATCCTACAAATACTCCAATGTCGACTTTAGCTCTAAGTTTACCAAGTCTTGACCCTCATTAGTTGGATAGCACAAGGCACCAAACACGAAGGAAAGATAGATTAGGTTTCTGTTGTGGACAAGTTCGTATGGAGTTTTCCATGGTGGTGTGAATCGGGGAGCGATTTTGTGTGTAGCATGCGGTGGCAATTGCTTGACCCGGAGAAACATTGGAACCTTTGAGTAGATCGGCATTGTTCGCGGCTTCAACAAGAGTACGATTTCGTCTTTCAACTACACCGTTACATTGAGGGGTTCGTGGAACACTTCTTTGATGGTGATTCCAACGCTTTCATAGAATTCACTAAGTTGTTTGTTGACAAACTCGGTTCCATTATGCATTACGATAATTACGGCGGTTTTGTTTAGTCTAACTGCAATTTGTTTGATGAGTTTGATGATGATATCGGGAGTTTCATCCTTTGTCCTTAAGAACTTGACCCGGTGAATCTAGAATAATCATCAACCACAACTAACACATATTTCTTCCCAAAGATATTACGCACCTCATTGGTCCATAAATCCATATGAATCATATGAAGAACTTACGTGACGAGTTAGTAGGTTTGGGTTTATGGGCATACTTCTTGCTTTTTCCCAATTGACATCTTGAACAAAGATGATCCTTTTCATACTTTAGTCTAGGTAAACCTACAACTAAGTCCTTTACGGAAAGATCGTTGATGGTGCTTTGAAGTTCAAGTGATTGAGGCAGCGATGCCATAGCCATGACTTTGTTTTGAAGCCTTTGATAACAAGCAGTTGGTGAAGCTCTCATCATGTCATCGATAGAGATAGTGTAAAGGTTTGAGCCACGAGTTCCTTTCAGCAGTTCCTTACCATTTAGATCTCTAACAAAGCGGTATGTTTTACGAAGGCCACTTCTAGATCGAAATCACGAATTGACCAGCGAGAGCAGTTATGACCTAAACCTTCCACATAATACACTCACGGAGATGACACTATCACCAACAACATAATCTCCATAACCCATAATAGCACCGAAATGATCATTACCAAATCTAACGATCCGATGAATTTGCTCACGAAGTTCATGAGCCGTGACCGGTCTCAGTCATATGCTTGGAGCGACTGAGTCCGGTACCACGAGCGATTTGAGCGATCTGCGGTTGAACACGAGACAAGAATGGATAGCGGATATTTGGGATCCCCATGCAAGAATGGGTTCCATTTGGTTAGTAACAGTTGGACCACCCACATCGAAATAGAAGCATTCATATCGAGACGGTGAAGTAGGGGAATCATTGTGAATAGATGCAATACTAGTGTACGTATTAGTCCTATTCTGATGTGACCACTTCTTAAGGAATAGTTCTACCGGTGAGGCATCCATTTTCTAGTGGGCATTATCGATTAGTCTTATGACCAACGGTATCCAATAAAAGCCTATTCTGCAGAATGTTCTTCTGTGGGTTTCCATTGTTTTCTAACTCTCTTTCGCTTTTGCCTTTTAGCCTTTTTAGCATGAATTTTAGCATTAACAACATTAATCGGACAATTAACATCATTAGGCGAACATTAACATCACATTCATGATTAGAAGCGAATTCAAGCAATCATCGGTACAAGGTTTGCAAATAGCATCGAATTGAATTAATTACGATGCGCTTATGGCTAATACTAGAATCAACACGATTCGTTTTATTCGATTCAAACTTAAGGTTCCTAGATTGTTCTTCTACTCTCTTCGGTGCACATTTTTAGCTTGAGAGGTCCTATCATTCCTTGTATTGTCTTGAGACTTTGACTGCTCCCTTTAATGTCACGATTACTCTGTAGAGGAATGGGAACATTAGTTTGTTTTACTACTCTTTGCACCACTGTTTAGATGTCTTTGGGATCGAACTACATGCGGTGCACTATGGTTCACTTTCTTAACATTAGAGTCTTGAGATTAGTACTCCTAGAAGGCACATTTGAGTTCACTTTCCTAGTATTGACGGATCTAAAATCGAACTACTCACCGGTGCACTACTCCTCACATTCAAACCATTGGGAATCGAGTGCATGTCATGTTTGGCCTTAGGCATTGAGCATGGAATCAAGGGTTAACTCTCTCACCTAATGTCTTTGGGCATATAGTGATCAAACATTCTAAGATTTCTTGAGATCGTTTGGCATATAAGCATGCATGTCCAATTGCATTATCATGAGGTTTCTCTAGCTTATCCTCTTCAACAATCTCACGCAGCATTCTAAGCAATCCTTAAGGTATGAGAAATATGTTTGAATGGCAAGTTTGTTGTTCCTTAGGTGAGGGGACATATGTCACGAGATAAAGTAGATTTATTCCCAGTGAACCTTAGATACAACATTCTCCTCATTGATCATTGGCATTTTCCTTTTACGACTCTTGATTCTCAATTTCCTTTTGCAATGAAGTTATTTGTTCGTTGTTTTTGTTCTGAGTGACTTTAATTGATTCAAACAACTCATTGAAATGACGTTTAACCTTTTCATTCTCTTCTAGAAAACTTTCGTTTTCCTTTTGTAAAACATTTACTAGGTTTTGAAGATGAAACGTTTGAGAATTACGAGAATCTAAAGAGGAGGCATTTGGGAGCTGTCATATTGTTCGTTTGACCCTTTAATTGAGAGATTTGGGCCTTCAACTTTACGATCGTGTTGGTGAGCTTGAATCATTCATCACGTTTGTTAATTGAAAAGCGCATCAAACTCGGAGCATCGAAGATGTCTTGATATTTGAAGTTTTGACATTTTCTTTGAGATGTTGATATTTTAGTTGTAAATTAAAATACTCAACTTCTAGTTTAGAAAAGTGTTTAACCAACGTGTCGTGATCATCGGTTCAATTTTCTCGTTTAGTTTAGAATTAGTTTTTCAAGCTCAATGACACGATCATGGGAGACTTTCGAGGCCACAGATAATTCATGAAATTTTGAAGCATTAATGGAGCAATTTGAGCGATGAAAAACACATCTTGAGCAACACATTCGGTAATAAGATTCTCATTTAATGTATGCAAGTTCTTTCTCTCAATCTCATTATATTTTAGTGCGCTCTCATAATCACTAACTTGACAACCATTGCATCAAATTCCTTTTCCATACCCTTAATATCGACTTCTACCCCTTTTAAGACTCTCAAAGTGATCTTTTAGAAGTTTAAAGAAAGGCATGACCTCGAGTTAAATAACATTCTTTCATTTGTTCAAAACCTCTTTCACCTTGATTATACGGTGGGAGTGATCCTTTTCTTGCAAGTTTTTCAAAATCAACAAATAGTTGGAATATAACGTATTGGCTAATTAATGTCTTGCTTTTAGTGGCAATTGTTCTAGGTACAAGATGCATAGGTGTATTAGGAGGATACACGGTTGCTCTAGGCATTTTCGAAGGGAGGTTTGTTTCTACAATATTTTCGACTTTACTTATCTAAATCCATTTTCGAAAGACTTGTTCGGGTCAACAAAGTCGAGGCTTAAACTTGTTTAATGCAATCCAGTTTTCCTTTTGTAATCGTGAGGAGAGATAATTATTTTTTCTCTTTGCATTTAGGGTCATCTAGTTTTTGTTCATCCTTTCCTAGTGACTTCATCGATTTATTGTCTTCCTCGGTGCACTCAACGCAACTAGGTTTACGCCTAGGCTTAAGAATTTCATTACCATCATAAATCACCTTATGAGCATTTCTAGCCTTTTGATTACCTCTGGATTTGGTTCCTCAACAAGGGAATGCTATGCTTATCGCTTAAGACTCGATGTTTGGTGACCATGTGAGCGATCGAATGGTGTTTCCTTGTATGTACAACTTGTTTTCAAGTTTGTTTTCAAAGTTTTGATTAGAAAAATCTCTCAAGAGTTTTGATTCCTTTGCATTGAATTCTTGCTTAAGCATTTTCACGTTTTCTTGAAGTTCTTGTTTTGCTTAGGCATTGTTTTAGAGTTTTTCTTGCAAAGAATTTAATTCTTGTTTCAATACTTCTTCTCTAAATTACTTTTCTAATTCTTTGTCGCACTTGGTCATCCATTTCACGCTCACGGTGGTCAACTCAAATTTTGCACGTTGTTCATAAATGGCAACACGTTCCTTATAGGCATTAAGTTCGAGAGATAATGGAATCATCGAGGAGCACATGCGGTGTATTCATCAAAGACATAGTCATTGTTGACTGCGAGAAGATGCATCACTAGGTACAACTTCACTTTCACTTTGTTTCACGTATTGATCATATGGGACAATATTGATATTACCGTATTTTCAATATTTGATTCAAAAGTTTCGGTTGGTTGTACTTTGTCATGCATCTGTTGCACATCGACATCATCATATAGCTTTAATACCTCGAGAGATGAGTTTGTCCTTTGATGGGCCGACTTGTGGTGAAGAAGTGACCTTGGGAGACACCATGGGAGAGATGCTAGCCATAAATATTGTGTGTGCGATGGGTCCATCATCCACATCAGTCGTAAGCATCGCGATCACCGACTTGAAAGGCATTTTGATGATTGTGACCTATCTCACAGATGGGCGCTCATCTACATCGCATCATAGGTCTTGGCATTGCCTTGACAAAAGCAATGATTCCTCTTCATTCAAAGTAGCACCATTGTCACGAGCTTGAGCCGGCAACATCTTATCTCGAAGTATTCGGCATTTTGTGGGCGCTTTGGAGATGTGCAATTCCTTACAAAGTGTCCTCACCACCACGTTAAAGCATTTGATTGGCTTAGCTTGACACAGGTTACCATTCCTTCCTCGATTACGGTTTCCAACATAACCTCTCCCGGCTCCACCTCGTCCTGTTCATCTTGTCTTTCTGAGCTGGTTGCACCGATCCTTCCATCTTTAACGGTGGCTTGATTATGTGGGTTAGATGCGATTCGAGGTTGTTGTTGGTTTGTGGAAGAGAATTCATGTTTTGACTAATGAGAAGAGCAAGTTGATTAATGATGTTACCAGCGTGTGCATCGGCATCGACTTGTTTGAGCGAGGATCGAGGATGAGTTTGTGATTACCATTACCCAAGGGTATGACTTGTGATGCTTTGGTTGTGATTCCAATGTTTGAGTAGAAGGCGGTTGAATCATTAGGCGAGCTTGTCTCTCACAGGTTAGTTTTGAGCGATTGAGAATCAATTTTTCAAACATGGCATGTCTTTCATTACGAAGGAGGAAGGCATAGAGTTGCTCATAGTTTGTGTTCTTCAATCCTTTAGTGAGCTTCACGGTAACAAACTTGTGCCATTCGGGTTCATGTTGTTCACAAATTTTGAGTTCAAGCTGAATGTTAGGCATAGTCATCTTGATATTCCTCATGTCATTCACTAACTTATGAAATCTCACATAGTACTCATAGACACTCTCATCGGTTTCATCTTGAAGTGCTCAAATTCATCATAGAGTTGGGATTCCACTGTCTTCCATAGTTAATTACGAGCACGAGAGAAGCATCTTAACGTTATCCCAAACGACCTTTGCATCGGTGTTATGATTGATCGACTTGTAGATGTCTTTAGGAAGACCTTGAAGAACAATGTTTGAAGCCACGATATACGCATCGAATCTCTTTTCTCCTCATTATCAAGCTCATTGTACATCTTAGGTCCATCCATTCCGTAGATAGAGTACCATCTTCATTAGTATCAAGTATGTCTCTAGTCGTTTCAACCCGATATGGTCCTTCATCAATGGATTTGAGAATGTTTACACCATTTTCCTTTCCAAGGCAATACAATCGATTCGTTGAGCCCAAGAATCGTAGTCGATTCTGTCAAGCATTGGTGGGCGAGTATCTGAGCCAGTGCTTGAACATCCTCGACAGCGATGGAGATGGCGGTGGGAGCGGTGGGAATGTTGGTAGACATGTTAACAGTTATCACGGGATTTTATAACTCTATGATTAAGCGGGAAATAGATTCTTTCACGGGTTTTACTAAATCAAGAGAAACCGTAAACAATCACTCAAGTTGCTAGATGATAAAGTGCTAACTCGCTGCCAAATAATGCACTAAGTCGCTAGAAATTAGTGCACTAAGTCGTAACCCTTAACTCGCTACCGTCTAAGTCGCTAGAGTCCCAGTCGCCAGCGGAAAAGCAAGTCGCTAAGTAGTAACTCGCCACGAGACTAAGTCGCTAGCCAAATTTGTGCGATGATTAGCTACACAGTCGCTAGATATGCAAGTCGCTAAAGAGCAACTCGCTCTGGACTAAGTCGCTACCACAGTCGCTAACCGTAGTGGAGATTCCACTACTTGTGCTTTAACTCGCTAGCTCTAACTCGCTAGATTTTATAGCGTAAGTCGCTACAAAACTATGAGTAAGTCGCTACCAAGAAAACAAGTCCGAGAGCTAATTCGCTGGCTTGAAAAACCAAATAACCTTCACTTTTCAATCCAAAACAACCCAACCAAGATGATTCAAGCTTACCAAATGAAAACCTAAACACTTTTGATGATTCTAAACATAAAAGTACCAACAAAATTCAAACTTTAACACAAGAAATCAACCAAATGATGCAAAACCACTAAACTTTTCAAACTCAAAACCACCTAAAACCACTATAAATCCAAAGATGTGCAAGATATGATCTAACCATGGCTCTTGATACCAATTGTAAGATATAACTTTTCACATACACATCAAACCATAACACAAGGTGGCGAATAAGATGGAATTCTAGAGAGAAAGTTAGAGGTTTAGGGAACTTAGTGAGAGAAAGTGAAAGATATTATTATGAGCTCCACTCTCTACCTTGGAAGGTAGAGAGTATTTATAATCTTACATAACTCGCCACACTTTGGGGCATGGATCGGGGCATCGATGGGTAAAGACCGTCCGTCCTCCACGGTGTTACTTAACTAAATTACTACTTAACTTAAAGAACTACGACTACGAGCTTTCTAACGATTACATATACTTGAGGTGACCGACTCTTTAATCTGGGAATTTCTAATTCCTAACAAATTCAAGCTAGATTTATAGATACTACCTAGCTTTAACACTATTGAAACAAGGGTGTCTACGAATAGGCAATGAAGATGTCTATATAGAGAAACAAAGATAAAGCACACAACAAAAACTTGGATTAACATTAAGAATGAATTCATCGAATGATCCAATGTATAGCATAATTGAATCCAAACTTGAAATAAACTAGAATGATTTCTAGTTATTGGATCTCTATATGAAACTTCTTTCTTCCATCCTTCTAATCCTTCCATTTGTTTTCTAGGGCTGCTTACCTAGCTGAGGTTTGGGAAAGGGGAGATCATTTCTGATGCAGAATTCCTTGAATATTTATAGACACCAAGTGCATGGCTTTGTTACGGCGTAACCTTAAGTGAGGGGTTACGCCGTAACCTTTCTTTAGTCTAATCTTATCTCTAATTCTATCAACACTTACGGCGTAAGTAAATCGTCCCGGTTACGCCATAATATCCATACTTGGTCAACACGTTAGTCAACTATGGCGTAACCTCAAAGGTAGGTTACGCCCATAAAATGCTTGTAAACTTTTCTTCCATATTTACGCCGTAACCCTATTGATCAGTTACGGCGTAATCTCCAAAATGCTATAATGTAGCTGAGTCTTCAAATATCTACGGTATAACCTTAACGATCAAGTTACGACGTAACCATTGGTCTTGTTGCCTTCGTCTTTATGCATCATTAATGCATAACTTTGTCTGTTTTGTGCCAACATTTGCATCTATTTCGTTCCAATGTTCTTTTTCACCCTGAAATGAAATAATAAGAAATAAGAGCATATTCTAATGTAATATTGCATAATTAATCAACACTATGGGGGAAATTGACACTTAGAATATCAGGACTATTTGATGTTATCAAATATCTCCTCACTTAAACTCTACTTGCCCTCAAATAGACCTCATTAGTATCATTCTCAAAAAGATATCTCCCAAGTTAGCTCGTAAGATATGAGTTGAAAAACTTCCTATGCTAGAATAATCAAAGCCGAACACCTCACGAAATGGGGAACAAAACACTCGTACATTCTCTAATCTAAGTGTTCTATTTCGGGGTGATCACTCTACGCACAATCATAACATGTAATCTATCGTAGGCTTGGTGGTTACACAAAACTCCACTACTAGAGCTAAGGCCAAGACAATCCTAAAAGGCAATAATTGGTGAACATATTTATAAAGGGTTTGGGGTGAGTTGTTCTTTAAGTCATTACTAATGTGCTACGGCGAAGGGGAAAAAACCAATGATGCATGACCAAATCCATGCCCAAGACACCAATGATTGCTTGCTTCCTCACCTAAGCTCGAAGTATGAGATTAAAGGACAATAAGGGTAGGTAAAGACATGGGATGCACATATTAAAGGTGCAAAAATAAAAAATAAACAAACAAATAGTCTTAATCCTATAATCAAGTCATGACCGCCCACCGTCCATCTAAAATCCAAGCTTAAAATGCGGAAACCGGATCATCATGTAGCAAGGTAGCGCGCCATAAGTAGATGTCATAAGGAAGCGCACACTAACTTGGTCTTCAAAATGCTAGTTGGTGTAATCACATCACCAACTTGTACCGTCACATGTGAACGAGGCTATTTCCCCATTACTGGACCAATAAGTTCCATCATATGTATTACGGATTAGTGCTTATAATGTTTACACTAACCCTTTCTTCAACAATGATTAACAAACTACTATTTTTTCTGCAAATACAAGAAAATAAATACAACATCCCCCCACTTGAGATGAATCATATATGAAGAATATGAAGGGGGGTCTTCAATGATCTTCAAAAATGTGTCTTCATCGTAAGCGTGATTCTAGCATCTCTCAACCCAAACCTTAAACTTAGGAAAACGGCAATTTACCGATCACAAAACCAAGACTAAACGGTCGGTTAAGGTGAATAGGTATATACGAAACAATCATTTTATGTTAAGAAAACGAAAAATTGGTTTGGAAGGGTATATCTAGGGGTATCTTGCACTAAAAATGAGTGCAACAAAAAGGTTTAACACGGGGGGTCGAAAAGTCGAGGTGACTAATCGATAAACACACACAATGATAACACATATGGTCTATTTGGTGTAAATCCTAATGTATTGTCTTCTCGAACTATCTATCCCAAGTGCACCAAGCGAACTTAATGCACTACTCGTCTATGGTCTCAAAATGATGTAAAGGTCAAGTTATAAAGTCTATAATATTACCGGCACACTCAATATTTAGTGGAATAAAATATGGGGAAATTGAAAGGTTATCCTCACCAATGGAATTAAGGGTTATTGTGTGCTCGGCTAAAATCTATAACATGTCAAAAATTTAAAAATGGCATAAAATTTTCAAAATAAACTAGAAAAACGAAGGAAAGTTAGCTAAGTATAAAGTTTGATCATTCTTATTCCTCCCCCCCCCCACTTAAGTTGTACAAAGTCCCTTTCGTACAAATTTAAATCATTAACAAGAGGATAGAAATGAAAAAAAGAAAAGAAACTCCCCTCTAAACCTCGCATCAAGGAAGTCCAAAAATAATTTCCCTCAGGGAATAGTTACGGCGTAGGTCCATCGACCTATTTTCGCCGTAACTCCTACCATCTCTCAAATCCTCTTATGCTAATATCAGTACTATGACCCCTGGTTACGGCATAGTTTAAGTACCCAGCTATGCCGTAGATTCTGCCTGTAACAGATTCTGAAATCTAAACATGAAAATGATCAATATCGCAAGTACTAGATAATCATAAAATAAAAAGTACATCCTAATAATTAAGTTATTACATACATATCACAAATAAAAATAGTTCAAAGAGACATGGATAAATTGTTCATGAAACCAAAAAAAAGAGATATCACTCCTGATCCATCGGGGTGTGGAACTATGAAGGCATGCCGTAGGGGTTGGAGGTGTGGCTGAGGTGATTCTAGGGAATGATTGCTGAGGTGCCATAAAGTTGACCCCCTGATGGATCCCCACATCAGGTATATCGGGTACGTAGACATAAGGGGGCCCGTTCCAGCGTAGGGGTCGAGGTGCATGTGTGCGAGCGTCTGGCTGGTACGATCGGCATTCCATTGGAAGTACTCCTGTTGTTGCACCTTCATATGCCTAAAATCATTAGAGAACCCGTCAAAATAGTAGCTCAAACGAGACACAACGACTGTCATGTCATCCATGTCTTCTACATATCGGGTCATGCTCCCGTCCATGTTCCCCAGCCTATTATCCATCACCCTAAGCCTAATAGTAATGCTCCTGACTAGACGTGGCCTAGTACGCTCCTCACCAGCATTTCCCTGGCTACTACTAGCCTGGGAGCTCATTACCCCGACTGCTGCATCACCCCCAATCATGGGCTCCATCTCTGCCTCTCCTGCTCCATTAATCCTACAAATACCAAAGTCTACCGGCTTATTAATCCCAATCAAGCTAGTATATTGTCCCTTGGTCACAAGGCTCAATCCTGCTGGGGTAATCAAACCTTATTCCCTAGCCAACGTACCAATCAAATGAGCCCCCTGAATGAAGCTCTTTTTCTAGAAACCCTTAGCTCCTCCAGACATAAACTTGGCCAAGTGCCAAGGGACATCAACCATATATCCATGCTGTATAACAGAAAGATATCATCAACACTGACCTTATCCCTTGCAGAATCCCTAGCCTTGATAGAAATATCAATGAGCCTATGCACCAAATGGTAGAGTAGGCTCCTGATGGTGTCGTAGGAAGGCGGGCTTTGAGAATCATAGTTCAAAGATGTGGAGATTGGGTCAAAGTAGAGCCTTGGGTTGTAGTTGTATGTCCTATCTCTTGTATAATTTCCATAGAACTCAGCAAAGATGTTGGAGTTTAACTCCCTCACAGTGTACAAACCCATAGCCAAAATAAACTCTTTCATCCTCAACGCCCTCACCCCTCCAAGTTGGAAGGTGAGCACTCCAGCCTCGTTGAAATCAGTTATGTGCTCCCTAAACTTCATAGTAGCCAAAAACTCCCTCACATACTCATAAATCACTGGCTCGTTAATTTTGAACACCCGCAACCAATCCGAGCAAGTAAACTTCCCATTCTCACTTTCATACACCACCTTACAAAACCTTTTCAATGCCTTCCCGACATCCCCATTATTAACCGTGTCAAACTCGATGAAATAAGGGCTCCGGGCCCCTCAATCTCCTTTTGAAGTAGCTGTCTAAGCTCATTCCTACATTATCTCCTAGTCTCGTTCTCGTATTGGTTGAACCTCAACCATTCCCTGCTGTTGTTCTTGTCGTTGTTCGCTGTAAAGACAATCAAGAACTTCTTATTAGTTTGATAATCAGAAACAAGTTATGGCGTAACCATGTAGGTTACGTCGTAGGATCTATCTGTAACACGGGTACGGCGTAACCCTATTTACTGGTTATGCTGTAGTATCTATATTAACTGCAGATACCCCGTTTTACCAAATCACAAGTTACGCCGTAACCCCAACATTCTGGTTACGCCGTAGGATGCTTACAGGAAGTAAAAATCACCTATGGTTACGCGACATTTAATTATTATGCCGTAACCATTAAAAGTTTACCCAAAATCATTTTTAGAGAAACCAATTTACTCTTATCCTAACAGCGAAAGCAAGTTTAGAACAATTGATTTTATCAATTTAAATATTAATCCAAACCTCCAATTATAATCAAATAATTCCTAATTAGATATTTGAAACACGAATAATCATGACATAGGAATCAATAACACAACCAATTGCTACATACGAATCATATAGACCTAAAACCCTAAATAATCGATTGAAAGAAATCCCAATCAAAACCTAAATTACAAATTGAAAATAAAGATAGAGTTTAGGAGTGATTACCCGCCATTGGAGATCCTATGATTTGATTTAGAAAACACACAGAAAAAATTCTTCGAAATTTTTTTACTGTAGCGGTGGCGGCTAATAATTTCTGGTAAACAAGCCGGAATAATATATTTATACCTGCTAAAAGTTACGGCGTAACCCTATGAACTAGTTTCGCCGTAATCCAACTCATGAAACCCTAATTTTATTATTTTAAAAATGCCTACGTCGTAACCCTATCGAGTTGGTTACACCGTAGGGTTTCCCGTCTTTTTGTCACAAGAACATGGAACTTATCCTTGAAATCTTTTACATAACGAGAGAATGAATTACGTACCTTTAGATCCATGCAACTTTTACGAGTCATTCTTAAATTAACCAAATAAAACTGCTCCCCAGCAGTGGCGCCAGAAACTTGATGTGTATTTTTCATCCTCTTTTGATTTATAAACCAAGACATACTAGGACTAACACATATTAACGGGTAGTGTACCCGGTCATGTGAAGCATAGCTTAGGTAAATCTGAATGTCTTCTCAAGAGATGTTGGTCTAGTGAAATAAGGTGTTTTAATTGAATAGATTGATTAAGGTGAAAGTTGTTTGATTATAATATTAACTTTAAACTAACAAAATTAAAATGTAAGGAAAAAAGGGAAAATGATATGACTAATCAAGACTTTAGGTGTACTAAATCTTGTTCCTTCATTTTATATAGTGGTTAAGTATCGCTAGACTCCTCTGTTCAATTCGCCTAGCCTATAATCCTAGATTCCTACTCTACTGTATTTACTCGATAGAGGTCTTGGGTAATCTATTTTCAGTCGTTAAGCACCATATCTAATAAACCTATTCTTAGTGGATGAAGCGATAAACCCGACATGGTTCGCTTTGAGGTCCCCTAATTTCTTAAGTATCGCCACTAGGTAGGTGATCCTATGGTCAATTCTCACACAAGGAAGTGGTAGCCCTATGCTCAGTTCTTACCACCCCTCGCAACCTACTCGGCTAGGGTCCTATGGTCAATTCAAGCTAGATTTATAGATACTACCTAGCTTTAACACTACTGAAACAAGGGTGTCCACGAGTAGGAAAAAAAGATGTATATATAGAGAAACAAAGATAAAGTGTTAATACAAATAAGCCGTAAAAACGTTTATTTATATTTTACGATCTTCTAATGTTTTGTCGATAACAAAAGAAAGATCATTTTAAGGAAACAAATAAAACACGTAAATGGTTTGAACTAATAGTTTTATAACACACTTACGCTTTCACATAAAACACTAAAACTAGTATAAGTGATTTTATGACTTAGATACATATGTACAACAACTAGTGTTTACATATTGGGTTAAACATATACTTAAACTAAGTATACCAAAATGGGTAAAAACTAAGTGTATGCTAAATTGGGTAAATACAAGTATATACAAAAAGGGTAAATACTAGCAAATGGTTTTGACCCATAAGCCATGGTTTTATATATACCACTTAACCAAGTACATTGTATCTAGAAAAAAACCATGGATCAACCCATGACCCATGACCCATAACCAAAAATACCCATGGGCAAGAGGAGCGGACCACGGATCCCTAGCTTTGTGCTAGCGGATCCCAAGTGGAAGGATCCGTGGGATCCGGGAAGCGATGAGTTTTCCTCTATAAATAGTGAGCCATTTCTTCATTATATCTCACCCTCTCAACATACTTTCTCCCACAGTTAAATCTCACTAACCTTAGATCCAAGAGATCTATGTTTGTAGTTTTGTTTTGTGTGATCTTTTAGGTTCCTCTTAAAGGAAGATCACCACCTTTGAAGTCGAGCAAGCTCAAGTCCATGAGTTGCCAAGCTTCCTCATCATCAAGGCTATTGAAGTCCTCTTGTTGATGATCTCTTTCTTTCTTCAAAGAAGTGTAGTGTTAAAGACATTAGTGAAAGATGTCTCAAGTGTCAAGACGAAGATATTAGTGAAGGGTATCTATCGTCTATAGGATAAGCACTTGTGGTAGGTGCTTAGAAGTCAAGACAAGAAGCATTAGTGAAAGGTGCTTAGAAGTGAAGACACAAGACATTAGTGAAAGGTGTCTTGTAGATCTAATCAAAGACATTAGTGAAAGGTGTCTTGTAGATCTAATCAAAGGCATTAGTGAAAGGTTCCTTAGATGTACATTCGATATGGTGTGTTTCGATGTACTAGATAGACTAGCATTAGATCCAAGGATATTGATGTCCTTGATGATGTTGTAAAGGAGTAGATCTCCTTTGGGATTAGTCGTTGGTGTAGTGTGGTAGTAGTTCCTCCATTGCAATGGAACTAGGTGCTTAGCCTAGTACCTAATAAAGGGTAGGCGACGTTGTGAAGGTGTAGTTCACCTAAGGTGTGAAGGAACTCGGTGGTTAGCCTAGCACCGTATAAAGGGTAGGCGACGTTGTGTTAGGTGTGGTTCGCCTTGGTGTGAAAGAACTCGGTATTTAGCTTTGTCTGGAAAAAGGTTAAGCGGCGTTGTGAAGGCTTCTCCGCCATAAGGAGATTGGTGTAGTGATTACAAACTCTCGAGTAGATGACTTGGGGAGTGGAGTAGGGCAAGGAAGGTGTCCTTGTGGCGAACCACTATAAATACTCGCGTTGTGGTTTTGCTTCTTACTCTTATCTTTTCATTACATATCTTTATATGCTTGTTTATCAACATCCAACACACACAACCAAATAGATTGACATAAGTCGATCTAAATAGTTTAAAGGAAGTTTTAATTGGTAAAACTATTCAACCCCCTTCTAGTTTTCCACAATTGGCATCGAGCTTAGTTACCAAGTTTCTTGAGGTATATTGTACTTTAAAAACTTGATACGATCCATAGTTAATTGAAAACTACAAAGAAGGTTTTCATAATAACAAACACCATGTTTTTCAAAAACTATATGTTTGGATGTTGAGTTGATAACAACATCTTTTATATCTTTTCATTTAAATGCACTAATCTTCTTTGTGATATTGATTAGTCAAAGCTCATACCCACCAAGCTTTAGGAGGCGCTTGGTAACAAGAATACCTTCCTTAAGAAGGTATCTTAAGCATAAAGGAGCGGGAATTGTCCAAGTGACATTTGTCATTTGTAAAGACATTCCTAAGTGCACTCGGTATGACTTTCCACTTATATCTAAATGATATTAGTTTAGTAAATAAGTGTTATTTGTTAGGAATTTATTTGAGTAGATTTTGTGTTTACACATGATTTACATGTAGCTTCATTAGGAAGCCTTTCTTTCACATACGTGTTATATTTCTCGTATATATAACTTATGTTTTATTTCTTCTTAAATCCAATAATAAAACAAAACACAAATTTCAAAATTCCCTATTTATACTCCCACGTCGACCCTTCTAAATCAAACCTTCACTTTTCAAATTTTCTAATTTCAAAATTCCCTCTCATTTAAAAATTTTTTTCATCTTCCTCCTCATTTCATCCGAAACCAAGAAGATCCGTCATCAACATGGTTTACATCGCTTTCGTGCTCATCGCCTAACACTCATCGCACTTGTGTTCCCTATGATGAAGTTCACATACGGAGACATTTACTTTGTGTTGTTGATCTATATTGGGGTTATATACCCAATCCTTTGTATCATCCTAAGTATTGAAATGCAATATTATTAATAATCTAGTTTATCTATATTATTCTTATCATAATGTGTTTATCATTTCTTTTGTTTTATATGTGTTATATTCCTTCGTGATACATTAGAAGTCACGTATGCATGCTAAAAGAAAATGTAGGATAAAACATATTTAGTGGTATAAAAGCATAAAACCTATGTTTTATCAAATCATTTACATTACTACGGATCCACGGATCCGGAAGATATACTAGCGGATCCCTTTTGTAAAGGAACCGTGGGATCCGTCCTCTTGGAAAAGCAGTTTTCTTGCAAGATTAATAACCACTATCTTTCTAAAAGTAATAATCCACTAAATTTCAAAACCATGAGTTAGTTAAGTGTTAAATACCATTGTTAATAAAATCTAGTAAAAGCGTTAGATTTTTATAGGTTGATCATAAACATCACCTCCTATTAACCCTTCACCTCTATAGGTTCAACTATGACGCATGAATCGAGTTTGATTTTTCACTCACTAGCGTCTACACCCCGAACATCTCCTTGAGCCCAACACACTGCAATCATGTTCGTGGGTTCAATAATCTCGAAAACCGTCACTTCCATGAAGGACGTGTTGTGAACACCTCTCTACAATTCGAAGAAGGTATCAATACCTCCTTGAGCCATAGGACTAGAATGTCTTCTTGAAATCAACGAGAAGATATGTCCAAGGTTCATAATGGAATTCTTCCGTCAAGTGGAACTCGTTCGTAACGAAGATCGCTCTCTATCTCTTTGGTTTTATATCAAAACCAAAATTCACTTTAAGCCTTGGGCATCTTGCTCACATCCTCCGAATTCCAAACCATGGACAATGTGCCTTCACGAAGATTGGTCTCTTGATTCTCTCTTCAACTTTCGTGAAGAAAATAGTCCATATTGTTCACATATATCCTCTCGGAAGATTTAACGCGCATGATATGCAAACCTCGACCATATTACTCCAATCCAAACATTATCCATACACGGGATATCCGAAGAGTACAAGCACTGTCAGCTCTTATTCTACGTGAAAATGTTTGGAGTCTTAGAAATCGAGATATTCTTCCCGCTTGTTGTGCTCACATGTTGTCTTGTTTGCTAACACAACAACCATACAATCTCGCCTACTTCTTATAGCGAATTGCAAATCTTCAAGGCTCCAAGAATAAACTCATCCCTTATGGAATGTTCTTAACATGCCTCTATCACAATGTTATGCACTTCCATCCTCAATTTCAAAGTCCGTTATGCGTGCTTGTGAACAAGATGATGGAACCGCTAAACATATCTCTCATGAAGACTTTCTTCATTCATGATTCCACCAATACCCATCAATCACATAATGATCCTCCTAGTGAAGACACTCAAGGAACCTAGAATAGTCAAATAGGATCAATTCTACTCTACTCATTATTTATCAATGTAATCCTATCTCTTTCATGAAATAAAACATCTTACATTTGATATCCTAGTTTTAGAACTCCTTTAAACAAAACTTGGAATATAATGCATTGTCAAAGATCATTGCATACCTTTAGTAAAGGTTACATCTAGCGAGATAGAGCGGATCCCAAATGTTGTACTAAGCGGATCCCTACATCTAGGGAACCGTGGGATCGGGAAAAGCAGAAAATGCAATTGCAAGCATTATATGTCAAACACATCCTTAGAACACCTCACACTAAGCTAAACATAGTGTCTTAAGGTAGATTAAGACTTTATCAAGATAGGTTGATCTTTCCTACTCATTCCAACTCACATAGAACACACTCTAAGATATTCATAAATCTATCACTTTGTTTTAATCCATCACTCTTTCGCTCTCAAAACTCACATTTCATTTTTTACTTGATCCCTCACAACTAGGATAGAAATCTTTCGATTATGACAATATTGATCATTAATCAACCTCACCTCAAAATTGATCAAAGTTGATCAAATTCTTTTCTCCATCTCAAAACCATTAGGATATTTTCCAAAACACAATCCTAAGTCACCACCTGATCTCTAGGATCACTTAACTTCAATTAAACACTCTCATCTTTAGTGTCATCCTTGAACACTCATTGGTACTCATGAAAGTTCCAAATCCTTCCATAAAGACAATCATTAGCTACATCACTCACCACTTTCAAGTACTTAAGCACCCTTCATTTAAGACACTTAGGAAGACTGAAACACTCAAGACATTATAGGTCTTAGATCTTAGAAACATCATTTCCACTTTTCATAGGCTGCGATAGCGGGATCCTAGGATTAGCCTATACGGATCCCTATGAGAAAGGAACCGTGGGATCGGATGACGGTATAGGTCAAGTCTTGCTAAAACAATCATTTCAACTCATCTTCCTAACTTAAACACTCCATCTCATCTTAAATGAGTTCCTAGATCGATCCATCCTCACGAAGTTGACTCTTGTGCATGTCAATCATCACATTCCAATGAATCCTAGTGGCTTAAAGCTTAAATGCACTTGCCAAAACTCTTAGTTTATAAACCACCTTGTTAGGACCTCCATAGTCATCACTCTCACTCTAACTTTCAGCTCTTGAAATCATTTCATCATGAGAAAAACCCCAAGTAGTAACTTATCCACCAAAGAACCACCCACGAAAAGGGCCCGTGTTATACACGAATCTCTTCAACCGAAACATCTCGGTCGAGCCAACAAATGATAGGATCCTCCTCTTCCAATCAAACCAATTCCTAAAAGGATAGTACCCACAAAACTACCAATGCCAAACACCACCATACCTCCTAGGCCAAACAATATCATCTCCACTAAACCATCACCATTGGCTCCTAGAGCTATCTCATTTACATCCCACAATCATCACCACACCTCTACAATTTAGAGGACTTGCCACCTAGGCCGTCTCATCCGCTTCCATGACAACATTCTCCTCATTAGGAGGAATAATGATTCAAAATCAAGGTGTTGAGTCAACACTTGCTCGGCTTCCTTTTCGCCGTCTCCATCATATAATCCTATTTGGATTATGAGAAATCATCAAAGTCAACCACCCGACCTTATGGAAGTTGGCACTTCCTTACCACCACCATCATTCTTGGTGAGGCATTCTCAAATGCACCTCCACCAATCCGCCATCGTTTGAAGCTCCATGAAGCCGCCTCACTTGATCCTTCGCATCAAGCCATTTTATTTCCTCCACCACCACTACCTAGCCATGACAAAGATTGCTATCATTGTCAACATGTTGAAAGTTTGATACATGAAGTGCGAGAGACCAACGTTTCATGTTCTATCATCTCCTCGAGCGTTTCGACGAGATCAAACCTAAACAAAACTTGAGCTAGAAGATTTTAGTGGTGTCCTAGCATCAGCGTTAGATAACCTAGAAATTCCTAGTCATGTATTGTCTATTTTCTTATTTTTAGAGTCATGTATATCATAACTCTTGTTTTATTAAATTGAATTACATGCTACTTGTTATTTTTACGAGAATATGTATTCATATCTCATTTATGTGATAACATTACTTGTTATATCACCTTTCTTGATTTTAGTCATCGGTGACGGATCCTCGATGTGCATAGGCGGATCCCTACTAGGAGGAACCGTGGGATCCGTGAAGTCGAATTTTTTTTCTCTTTATCACATTTGCGGAAATTGTGAATTATACTTGTTTTCTAACCTTTGTTTTGCGATTATTCAATTAACACATAAAGTATTTGACATCCTAAAGCTAGGAGGAGCTTGGTGTCAAAACAATACATTGCATAATTACTTGCAATATTTGATTTAAATTTCATGACTTCCGTTGCAAATATTGCAATCATCTAGGGAGCACACCGTCACATTGACGTAATCTTTTGCATAAGTTAGTTGCAAATGAACTAGATTAAATTAGTTTCTTGGCGCCTTACTTAAGGTTGGACTCGTCGAGGGAGCAAAGACGAGATCTATTCCGTTACTTGCTCTTTATTTCTTCTTTTATTTTTCTTTCACATGTTTTTTTCTTAAAAAAATGATGTGTTGCTTTTCTTCAAACACTTTTGTTTCGACAAAAGGGGAGAAAAAGTAAAACTACAAATTCAAACGTTTACAATTTTAGCTTTTCCTTAAAATAATCTTATGTTTTGTCATCAACAAAAGGGAGATTGTTAATACAAATAAGCCGTAAAAGCGTTTATTTATATTTCACGATCTTCTAATGTTTTATCGATAACAAAGAAAGATCATTTAAGGAAACAAATAAAACACGTAAATGGTTTGAACTAATAGTTTTATAACACACTTACGCTTTCACATAAAACATTAAAACTAGTATAAGTGATTTTATGACTTAGATACATATGTACAACAACTAGTGTTTACATATTGGGTTAAACATATACTTAAACTAAGTATACCAAAATGGGTAAAAACTAAGTGTATGCTAAATTGGGTAAATACAAGTATATACAAAAAGGGTAAATACTAGCAAATGGTATTGACCCATAACCCATGGTTTTATATATACCACTTAACCAAGTACATTGTATCTAGAAAGAAAACCATGGATCAACCCATGACCCATAACCAAAAATACCCATGGGCAAAGAGGAGGCGGACCACGGATCCCTAGCTTTGTGCTAGCGGATCCCAGTGGAAGGATCCGTGGGATCCGGGAAGCAGATGAGTTTTTCCTCTATAAATAGTGAGCCATTTCTTCATTATATCTCACCCTCTCTAACATACTTTCTCCCACAGAGTTAAATCTCACTAACCTTAGATCCAAGAGATCTATGTTTGTAGTTTTGTTTTGTGTGATCTTTTAGGTTCCTCTTAGGGAAGATCACCACCTTTGAAGTCGAGCAAGCTCAAGTCCATGAGTTGCCAAGCTTCCTCATCATCAAGGCTATTGAAGTCCTCTTGTTGATGATCTCTTTCTTTCTTCAAAGAAGCGTAGTGTTAAAGACATTAGTGAAAGATGTCTCAAGTGTCAAGGCGAAGATATTAGTGAAGGGTATCTATCGTCTATAGGATAAGCACTTGTGGTAGGTGCTTAGAAGTCAAGACAAGAAGCATTAGTGAAAGGTGCTTAGAAGTGAAGACACAAGACATTAGTGAAAGGTGTCTTGTAGATCTAATCAAAGACATTAGTGAAAGGTGTCTTGTAGATCTAATCAAAGGCATTAGTGAAAGGTGCCTTAGATGTACATTCGATATGGTGTGTTTGATGTACTAGATAGACTAGCATTAGATCCAAGGATATTGATGTCCTTGATGATGTTGTAAAGGAGTAGATCTCCTTTGGGATTAGTCGTTGGTGTAGTGTGGTAGTAGTTCCTCCATTGCAATGGAACTAGGTGCTTAGCCTAGTACCTAATAAAGGGTAGGCGACGTTGTGAAGGTGTAGTTCACCTAAGGTGTGAAAGAACTCGGTGGTTAGCCTAGCACCGTATAAAGGGTAGGCGACGTTGTGTTAGGTGTGGTTCACCTTGGTGTGAAAGAACTCGGTATTTAGCTTTGTACCGGAAAAAGGTTAAGCGATGTTGTGAAGGCTTCTCCGCCATAAGGAGATTGGTGTAGTGATTACAAACTCTCGAGTAGGTGACTCGGGGAGTGGAGTAGGGCAATGAAGGTGTCCTTGTAGCCGAACCACTATAAATACTCGCGTTGTGGTTTTGTGCTTCTTACTCTTATCTTTTCATTACATATCTTTATATGCTTGTTTATCAACATCCAACACACACAACCAAATAGATTGACATAAGTCGATCTAAATAGTTTAACAGGAAGTTTTAATTGGTAAAACTATTCAACCCCCCCTTCTAGTTTTCCACATAAAGCACACAACAAAAACTTAGAATAACGTTAAGAATGGATTAATCGAATGATTAAATGTAAAGCATAATTGAATCCAAACTTGAAACAAACTAGAATGATTTCTAGTTATTATATCTCTATAAGAAACTTCTTTCTTCCATCTTTCTAATCCTTCCATTTGTATTCTAGGGTTGCTTTCCCCATACCCTAGCTGAGGTTTGGGAAAGGGGAGATCATTTCTGATGCAGAATTCCTTGAGTATTTATAGACACCAAGTGCATGGCTTTGTTACGACGTAACCTTAAGTGAGGGGTTTCGCCGTAACCCTTCTTTAGTCTGATCTTATCTCTGATTCTATCAACACTTATGGCGTAACTAAATCATCTTGATTATGTCGTAATATCCATAGCTGGTCAACACGTTAGTCAACTACAGCGTAACCTCAAAGGCAGGTTACGTCCGTAAAATGCGCGTAAACTTTTCTTCCATATTTATGTCCTAACCCTATTAATCAGTTACGTCGTAATCTCCAAAATGCTAGAATGTGGCTGAGTCTTCAAATATCTACGGCATAACCTTAAAGATCAAGTTACGCTGTAACCATTGATCTTGGTGCCTTCGTCTTCATGCATCATAACTTCATCCGTTTTGTGCCAACGTTTGCATCTATTTCGTTCCAATGCTCTTATTCACCCTTAAACGAAATAATAAGAAATAAGAGGATACTCTAATGTAATGTTGCACAACTAATTAGCATTATGGAGGAAATTGACACTTAGAATATCAAGACTATTTGATGTTACAATAACGCCTATCATCTCTGAAGCGACAACAACCACCGTCTTCCCTGAGTCTTCCTTCACTACACCGAATCAAATTGACAAAGGAAAGAAGATCAAGGAAACTGAAGACTCACCCCCTAAACTTATCAAGGCACCAAGGATGTAAGACCAGATCCTGATGTAGGAGTTCTTATTGAAGTCATATTACATAGTGGGAAAGTGTTCAGAGGAACAAATGATCTGGTGGCTGTTGTACTGGAAAGAGAAGAAAAGATAAGGAACAAAATTCTGAGCAGACCTATTATTGCTGAAGTAGCAAAAGAAGAGATCCAAGAGACTAAAAAGCCCATCAAGGGATAAGAGTTTCTCAAACTTCAAGCTGATCTCTTCAGGGAGCATAATGAAAAGGTCAGGATCAACAATGAAAGGAAGAAAAAGATCTATGACAAGTATATATGGACCATGACTCAGACCAAAGGTGAAGGACCAATCACTAACATGATCATTCACCCTAACACCAAGCCAATCTCAATCATCGTAAAGAGAGGTGAAAGAGTTTATGAGAAGAACACACCATTCAGATATTAAGAGTATGGAGTCAAGGGATGGGATATGATGGGTCCCATACTAAAGAAAAATAAAAACAAATGTATCCCTAACTTGCTTGAAACCCTAGGGAATAAGTATGCTAAACTTGAAAGGGTTGCCAAAAGTCTTGGTATCAACCAAAACCTACCCCTTACTACTCAGGATCCCACAATTTCAAAAACTACAAGAAAAAGAAAGGTAATTGAACTTAAGCATGAATAGTTCATTGTTGGACTACAATGCACGAGAGATCATCCTCAGGGTGTTCCATTCGTCAACAACAAAGTTATTGAGGAGCCTAAGCATGGTATCTTCTTTATTGATAAATTTGATCATCAAGCCTTCCAGAGAGTCAGTGACATCCATCTCGTTGAAACCACAACCTTCCTGGATTACAAGAGAATGTCAAGACCACTGAAAATGAAAACATCATGAAGCTTATGGGAAAAATGATGAGCAAAAGGCTTGACAAAAATCTGCTGATATCCAAGAAAAAAAAGCTTGAACTCATGGGATTTAAAGAAGTCTAAGTATGTAGCCCTGAAAGCAACATGTAATAACTGATAGGACCTTTTGTAACTTTTGAATGAATGATGTTTTATGTTTATCAGTGTTTTTTAGTTACTTTATAGAATCCTCGTAAGAAGACCTTTGCTCACTTACATTGAGCAAAACATTTAGGCTATATTTATATCCAAATAGGCAAAGAATGTTGGGTATATTCAGTACCCAAGTAGTCTTAATCGAGGATTTGAATAGAAAATAACCTAAGTATTATATAACCTAAAAAAACATTCAAGTAACTAAGTGAACAGTCACTCAGTGAGTCACTTTTAGGAAGCTTAGGACGAGCTCAAGAAGAAAGACTCTCCATTTAGTAAGGCGGGACTCAGTGAATGATACCTGAAAGGAGAAGGTGATGGGTTCAGGAAGTGATGACAATAGCTCACTGAACCCCAAGTCTCCTCAACAATAAAAAATTCTGAAGACTTAGAGACTGAAGGAAAGGTGAGACAAAGCGGGATAAGTTTGAAACATATAAGGCCGAATCCTTATCAAGCAAAGGTCGACTTTCCTAAAAGGTTAAAGATCAAAATAGTGTCATCAATGTTCCTCAGAAAGCGTTGTTGTCCTTTACTCAAAGTAGAAAATTGTAACAAAGACAAAATACGTAAGTATTTTGTCCAAACTAGCTTAGATCATATTTATCTTCATTGTAACGGTTGTCAAACATACATGTGTATAAATAGATGCATAAGGTGGAGTAAAAGTTAAGTTTGTGCCCTAAATGCTTAGTCATTCACAAATACTTTCACTCCTTCAAAGACAACTAAGTCTCTGAGCTTAACTCAATTTGTTAGAATAGTTGTACTCAAGCTTAGCTTGAGTTTAGAGAGGAGATTATATCATACTTGTCATTTCAATTCCAAGCGTTGTTCTGCAAACACTTAGGTATAAATTCTTTGATTTACTTCTAATAAAAATTTAAACGTTGAAAAACTTTGTGTCTATTTACTTTAAGTTTTTATCTCTTATTAACAAGTATTTCATTACAACACTTAAACATGAAACATGGGTAGATTAATTTTCTACTTAAACTAATCGTGTGAAGGGAACAACAAAAACCCTAAATCTATTAAACATTGATATAACCTAAAACTAACACAAATAAAGAGTGTTTAGAATACTTACTTGTTAATCCTGTTATATGTAAGCTTCTTTGACCTTATCAGCTGCACAAAACACTTTCTTGAACTTCATGCTGCCTCACGGACACTTTTAGGGTTTCTTCGTGAATATCACCTTTAGGGTTGCGTCAGGTATCTACCGGTACTGAACAGGTAGAACTAGGGCTCCGAACCTATAGCAAGTTAGGCGAGTAGAACTTTAGTAAAACCCTAATCGACTAGTAAAGTCGACTAGGGTAAGCCGACTTATGAAAGTCGACTTTGGGTCGACTTTCATTGATCGACCAAAGATTTTTCAAACCTTTTGGTGGGTGTTGCGATCGTTCGAACAAAGAAGGAGAGAGGAAGGAGATTTCTAGGGATATTGGATGAGTTATGAAAACCATTAAGGACCAACTATATTTATAGTGTCTTAAGGAAGGTTCTAGAATATTTGTTGCACAAGTATTCGAGTTTGTTAAGGAAACAAACACCCCTTTGGGTTTTCGGTCGATCGAACCAAACAAACAACCCTTAGGGTTTTGTTGTTTTTGGCTTTTGTTATTAATTACCCTCTAATATTTATTCTGGATAAATATTAGACTTTCGTGTAAGAACTGTTTAACCCTCAAATGAGAATATCGTCGTATTTTCATTTCCTCTCTAACCTTGTTTCATTTCGTAAACTCATTTCTTATTTTCGCTTGCATTGTTCTGTTTAGTGTGCACTGGTGTGGCTTCGACATTTCTGTGAAGGCACGTGTAAAAACCGTTATATTGTTTGCACACAAACCCTTCAAACACGACCACAGTATGGTAGTTCGCACAATAAGCTGTAGTTATCGTCTGTAACGCACCCTCACCAGGTGTTCTAACTTCTAAGTATCATGATCACATAGTTAAAATGATTTGTAGACACAACTTTTTATATTGTCGTTAACAAAATACCAAAATCTTCAAAAGAAATATCATAAATTCGAATCAGGCCAATAACTAAAAAAAAAAAAAAAAAAAAACTAGCACATCATCAATTTAAAATATATCGATACCTATTTAAGTGTTTTTGGACTTTTTCAATTTATTAATTGACAAATAAAATATCTCATTTGATTTATACACAAATTGTCAAATAAATTATTTGTTAAATGATTGAGTCTATAGATCACAGCTATAAACCGTACTATCAAGAGTCGATTAAAGCGCCGTCTTATCAGTACGCACTGTACGGAAAATTTAATTTACCGGTTTAGCCGGTTATAAGTCAATGCCACCGATACTATCTGATTATCCCCACGCGCAATTAGTTTCCACTCTTCACGCGTATACACTCGCTCACCATGTTCTTATCTTTTAACAAATTTAAGTGGGTCCCATGTTAAAAAAATCATTTTATGTAAAAAATAATGGTTTTTATGATATTTAAATATTTATTTCACCGACCAAAAAAGTTATTTATGTTTGAAAGAGTTAAATATACTAAGGTTGAAAGAATCTTACTTGTTTGTTCAAAAAAAAAAAAAAAAAGAATCTTACTTGAATTATAAATATTTAAGCTAGGCCATTCGATGATGTACAGAGTGACATGCCAATTGTCATATAGATAAAGGTAATCATATGGCAGTCGAACAAGTTGCATTACTAGAAAAAGAACAAGTTGATAATTAGTACTGTAGATGAGAACGATTACTATAACAGTAACTCTTTGTATTTGGTTTTGTTGAACTAACTTTAGCCTTACTTTTCTTTTGTTACTTTTTTAATCTTATCGGGAGAAAGGTGTTATTATAGTTCTTTTTGCACTATGTAGCTAGCTTTTGGATCCAAAATATGTATTCCTCTATCTTAATAAAATAAAATTTCAACATGGTGTGTCCCTCAACCATCTTAATCGTGTTTGCACGTCCTATAGACCCTATCCCAAAGCAACACATGTACCTATCATATTCACACAAAACGTCTATATGCAGATATTTTAAAACGAAATTTTCTAACTTGTGCCATATAGGCATATGTTAAAAATGATATCACAACCCGAGTGTTAACTTTTGAATGATCAACAACTATTGATTGGTTCTCATTATTTTTAGTATCAGATCCCACAATCATTTACTGCTTATTTAAAGAATGACATTCAGACTGTGAGACCCTCTTTAACATGTGCCTTTAAAACACAAGTTAGAAAAATCTTATATTAAATTCAACTTGATTTATTAATTCATGGTTTTAAGTCATCGTCAAATCACTATAGCAAGGAT
The DNA here is from genome assembly GCA_022545495.1 of Chrysanthemum lavandulifolium. Taxonomy (NCBI): domain Eukaryota; kingdom Viridiplantae; phylum Streptophyta; class Magnoliopsida; order Asterales; family Asteraceae; genus Chrysanthemum; species Chrysanthemum lavandulifolium. Next base: position 218,668,271 of record CM040241.1, read on the forward strand.
GTTATTTGCACACGCTTTATCCTTTGTGATTTAACAAAGTGCGAACAGCAAGATCACTTCATCCATGCTTATGGTTGTGTACAAGTTATATGAGTGTGGACAAATATAAAACCAAAAAAGTTGGCACACTTATGCTTATTTCAAACAATGTTCACACTTATTAACCTGTCCAAACATAAATTTGTTGGCACTTAGGGCATCCACTATGGTGGACCTTTTAAAAGGTTTATAAAATTGCCACCTCTTACATTGACATTAATTCTTAAAACTTTTCATATTATGAATCTATTCCCACTATGATTAAAGCTTTAAGATTTATAAATTGTTCAACATAATTTAATGCTATTAAAATCAAAAATGATAATAAACACTTTGGGCTCTCTAAAATCACTAGGCCTTTTCGTATCGTATGAGCGTGAAATGGTTCTCATTATAGACAAAAATCTTGGGCCTCTTCATAAATTTTTAGGCCTATTCTCGAAACACCATAGTGGATCTCTTAAAAATGTATAATCAACATGTAACGCATAATTTAATTCACGCATGAGAAAGCGTAAAAAGAATGGGTATCATAAACTTGTAGACATTTTAAGTGTTAACAGAGTTTATATTGTTAATTCTTATAAATGCGATTTTTCTTTTCTTCACAATCTTATAAATATGTTTGAAGGTGCGACCAATTTAAACAAAAAGTTCACGCTTTTGAAATTGACACGTTTGATGTAGTTAATATTTGATTTAAATAAATATGAGACTCAATTAACCTTACATACTTCTTCTTTATAACTTTCTTAGGGTGGTGCCATGCCTAACAAATTTTTTAATGCCTAATCACCCACCAATAATATCCTTTCATCTCATCTCATACCAATCTCATACCTAACAATATATTTTTAGTGGCAACCATGCCTAACTCATACCTCATCTATTTTTTTTTTTTTTTTTTTTATTAATACTTTAGCTTTATATATACTGTAGTGTGTACTATAAAGTGAGTAGAACTTTGAATAAAAAAACCATAAAGACAAACTCATTTTAAAGGCTGACACACAACTTATGGGTTGTCTTCTCCGACCAAACCAAACCAGATCTCCATTAGTCTCCATTAACTGCATGTTCAAGCTTTACTTTTTTTCTAGAATAAAAATCTTCTATACACATTTAATGGCCAAGGTCTCTTTTTTAAATGCCCCAACGTATACATTTTGGCCATGCCAAATCGGGGTATATTGCCGATTCTACATTTGCTCCCACCATGCCGCCTGATGCCGAATCCCAGGCAATACCAATGCCGATCGGCATGGATCAAACCGAATGCCATACCGCATTCGTTGCCAGTACCCTTATGCTTTTAGTTGCTCAAATTACAACTCTACAGATGTGTGTTTGGCAAAAGTATCAGTAGTAATGAATAGTAGCAGTAAGCAATAGGAGTGAGTAGTAGTTGTAAACAATGGTTATGAGCAATAGCTATTTATTTTTATAAAAACGTTTAGTAACATAATTGTACGTATAATCACAATGTGTAAAACATCTCCTAAAAATCCAACGCTCCTAAATGCTACTTAATGGAGCGTTAGAAAATGAGTATTCCAAAAAATTAGATAAAGTTACTTGTTGTTTGCTAAACGAGCATTAAAAATCACAGCGTTCAATGTTCATCGCTCCTAAATGCTTCTAAACGCTCTTCGACAAACGCAACCAACGATCAGTGAATCGTTTGACGAAAAGTTTAATCATTCATTCACCAAACGATCATGAACTTGCTTTGCTTGTCTAATTAAATCAAGAGAGAGCACTGACATGTGCCTTTTATGTGTCAGTTATTTTCATATATGTTCATTTGTTGTTTATTTATGGTAGGGCAAGTGCATGTGACCAGTGGCGAAACCAGAAAATGTCATCGCGGGTGGCATCGAGCAATACAAGTGGTAAATCGTTTACCCGCTTAACATGTCTAGTTGAATCGGGTCGGGTCAAAGATTACTCAATATGTTGGGTCGAGTCAAGAATACAACAGTCATTACATAAACTAAGATTTTTAAGTTTAAAGTTTCACTGCCATGAAATTATTGTATCAAATATTTAAAATACTATTGGTATTAATATACCAAAACATAATGCATACACCGGAGTCATCCTAATACAAAAAATACTATTGTAATATGATTTAGTTGTAATATGCAGAGATTATAATTCAAAATAATAATAATAATAATAATAATAATAATAATAATAATTTAAAATTAAAAAATAATAAAAGTTAAATTTGATAAAAACTAAATAATTATTAATATAACAGTAATAAAGTATTTAATTAAAAATAATAATGATAATAATAATAATAAAATATTTAATACAATAATAATAATAATAATAATAATAATAATAATAACAACAATAATTTTCCAATTATTGTTATTATTATTATAGTTATTATTATTATTATTATTATTATTATTATTATTATTTTTTTTTTTTTTTATAAAACATCACTTCATTAGAAAATCATAGAAATTACAAGAAATTAGTGGGGGTAGAAACTGGCTGGGCTCACTCTCTAAGAATAAAGAAACAAACCCTACTAAAAAAATTATTATTATTGTTATTATTATTATTATACGGTCTAAATTTTAAGATCTTAAAGCAAAATTGGAATATTATCAAATTTGCAAAATTGGAATAAACTAAAGGGTCGATTTCCTATGGCCTTAAATAATTCTTTCATTGTTCTTATTCCTAAGAAGTTGTACCTGTTGGTTTATGGATATATTTTATATATGTGTATGACCGGATTCGAACTCGAGACCACGGGATTGCACACTTTACGTATGAGACTCGATGTTTAAATAATTAATATAAAATATTATGTTTAATTATTAAATTCACAATAAACGACTTAACGAGCGATAAGTTCTTATCGAAAGTGACTATCGGTCGTTAAATGTCAACGGGATATGAAGAAAAGTAAACAAGCCAAGAGACGGTTTTAGGAACCCTCTTTGGGCTTGTTTTGGCCGAAACTATGGAATCCCACATCGAAACCATAGTAAACTTGACATCTACCATAAGGCTATAAATACATTCCTTGTATTCATCCTTTGGCACACTAGATTTCAATAGAGGCCAAACTTCTTCTTTCTTCCCTTTTGTCTTGGTCGACGGTGAATCCCCATTGTAAAGGATTTACGGTGACCTTAAGCATAACAAAGATGTTTGGTTATTCTATTGTGATCAAGAACTAGCATTCGCATCGAATCGCTAATAGTACGTGTGTACAAAAACGTGGTGTAACACACTATCGTTACATCAATTGGTTTGAATTGAAAAACGGTAAGGGTCAATTCGTTAAACCACATAAACCCTAATTAGGGTTCTTGAATTGAAGAGATATAGCCAATTGCAAGAGGTATGTTACGTTTTACTTTCAGTTAATTAATTGTTATTATATTCTAAGTCTTCCGCTGTGTACTCTGTGATGTCTACATGTTATTATTTGTATATCATGTTTCTTAAACTCAATAGTGGCATCACGAGCCTTGTATAACAAGTAATTAATTACTGAAACACATAAAATAAATAAACATGATTTTGTTATTAATTGTATGCGTAGATCTAGGGTTTGCAAAACCTAAACCCTAATTTTGTTGGGGGGCATTTTTTGGTGCCCTAATTAGGGTTTTGTAAACTTCAGTTTTAATTGGATTAGAAACCCTAGGTTGCATGCAATTTTATGTGTATTAAATTGCGTAACTCTGTTTAATTGCATTAATTGTTAAGTGTGATTTATATCCATGATAAATACATGCATGTTTTGTCATGGATCTGCTTTTATTGTATGATTTACTTGGTCAAGTGATATACACTAAAATTATGATAGATCTAGAATTGGGGAAGACCTCAATTATTATTATTTAATCAATTATGTGCTATGTGGTATGTGTTTGATTTTGACTCACGCAATCGATGAATCGATGCATGTGGCTCACTTTGTACATTGCTGAAAACGGGTGAGAGTCTTAATTAAACATATACATATTGACAGATCTAGAATTGATTATTAATATGATTTATCAAAAGGTTTGCATGTGGCTATTTGATATGCATGACTTATTATTAAGTTATGCATTCATTGTTTATTTGTTTATTTTTAAATACTTGCTTGTTTGTTATATGTAACAAGGGTATTTTGATAAGAAAAATAAACTGACCTAAACAATGGTGAAACATGTAATTTTTTAAGCATAGTAATCGTAATCGTTTAATTGATTGATTTTTATGCACAAAATAGCTAGAACGGCTCACCCATTATTAACAAACTTTGTGCGTCTTAATGGAGCTACCAAGTATTCCTATGAATGTGCATAAAATCTTAAGGGTGAATTAACCTAAATTCTACGCGCCACTTTTGTGGTAATTATCCGAATAACTTGGGTCTTATGACTCATGCAGCAGTAGGATATAGTGGGATTAAAGGTAATTCTTTAATTGGTTTACCAATACCTCGATTAAAGTTTGATGATGAAAAGCTTAAACATTAAAACAAGAATATAAATGTTTTAATAAAACCTATGCTACGAAGATGAATGCATGACATCTTTGTACATATTTAATTGACATCAAAATTTATTACCCTTAATTTAAGTTATATGCCATCCAACGAAACGGAAACACACGAGATTACCTTTTATTTGCGTGAGAACGTGATTTAGATCGTAATCAAAGGGTAAAATATCCACGTGGCGTGAGAACGGGCATGGATGATTTTATTTCTTAAGTTGGACAACTTAATTGAGCTTTGTAGTGAGCCGACAACTCAATGCATAAGATGGGGATAAAACATGTTTACATGGCAATTGAAATTGGCTAAATGTAAATCCCATAAATCTAGGAATTGCAATTTGAAAATTGGCAATTGAGGTTCGACTCGTACCATCTTGAATAATTTCATTACTAGCAGATCAACTGATGTGATGAAACTATGTCAATTTGGATCCTAGTTTTCAAGTGAAAATTAAATGGTTATATGTTTATGAACCATGGGTATTTAATTTTCTTGAAAAGGTTAATTATCAAAAAATACTAAAATTGAATTTTGTAATTCTTTTGAATGTATTAATGCAACATTTAACCGTAACGTGGTTTAGTCTTTGATTAGTAAATTGAACCATTCTGCTTTCAAACAAATGTTTGATCGAGAATAATTTAGCGAAAAGATAAACAAAGTCTCTTTTCCATGGGAAAAGAATGAGGCTCAATCCTATTCCTTTTCATGAATGAGAAAGGTATTATAGGAACATTTGAATTGTCTAAATTCTAATGTAACTCATAGCAATGAATTGCATATCATATTTTCCATAAAGATTTCATTACCCTCATTTGGTGAATGAATCCTTTTGTAACAACATGAATGTTGGTTAACCTGAAAACATGTATATGAGTTACTAAATTAGAAGTTAGACTATTTACCGCGAAAATTGGTAAAAGGCAAACTAGCATTATTTATCTAGTTGTTTTGCTTTAACCTTTAAAGGTGCTACATACCTTTATGGGCATGGTAGGCTCATTAAGGAAGAAATTGCATACCCAATTTTCAAGTTAATAACATTGATGGATAACCCATCATTCACAGAGTAGAATACACCTTTTAGTACCTAAGTAATGATTACGTATGGTTCTTCAAAGGTGTAGGAAAGTAAAAAGAAAGCAAGTTGTTTTCACTGGTTATGCAACACTTACAATGTTGTTAGATTCAGTGGGAGCATTTGTGTTGCATTACTGAATAAGAAGTTGTTTTATTGATTTCTAATTCAGTGAGAGCTACTAGCCTTATTTCCTGTGTAGTCACCCAGATTATCTTCAAAGATAATTACTTTCCAATTGTATGCACTTATGTTTTAAGGAGAGTCATGTGCGTTTCCTTACTAATCAATATAGTCCTACATCTACTTGTTATATCTATGACACAAATCATATTAATCAAATAAACGAACGTGTATCGTGTTGTTTATCTGCTACATGATGTTGTTCCATGCAAAAGTGGGAGAAATCTTTATTGTGTGCAAGGTACAACACATATAAATATGATTTAAATGGATTTTCTTGACCGCAAGGTAAGAGAGTAACGTTCCAATAGGAATTATACATTTAAATGTGTATGATTGCCCCATTAAGAACATGTGTCAAGATGATAACAAAGACTACTTTAAATATTTATGTCATTTAATATTTAAGAAACACTTGTAGTTACAATTTATGTTACGTGAGAACGTGAACTAGATTGTAGCCCAAGGTAAAATATCCACGTGTCGTGAGAACGAGCAAGGATGATTCTGCAGTTTCTTACATTGAACATTTCATGGAATGACATAATTAAATGAAGTAATCTAATACTACTTTGAATTTGAGTATTCGTTGAATGACTTAAATATATGTAGTAAATATTAACTTGAAATATTAATTGAAACCCGAGACGGTGTTCATAATTACTTTAATTATAAATGTTTATGATTTTGTAAAGTCACAAACATGAAGTCTTTTAATACAAGACTTACAATATAAAGTAAGACGTTAACTTGCTATGTTTTAAGACATATGCATGAAGTCAATGAGTTGATCAATGACTTACAACGTATAGTGGGATTATAATCATTATGTCTTTTGACTTGGTCAAAATACTTGTGTTATAATGCCCGCAATTGACTTGGTAATTCTATTGTACCATTAAGTTTTACTTTGTTGGTAAATAGGTAAGCCAAATAGTAGATGGTTATCTTAAATATTGTTAGATTATCTTACAATATTAATTCTAATGAAATACCATAGACTTATGGTATGTTCAGTTAGAAGAATCAAAATCTATTGGCATGTTTGATTCAAGATAACTATAGTTTCTTCCACATGTTATCAAGGTTAGTAGATTGAGTATAGATTGAATATACTCAATAAGAATCCAACCTAGAAGATTGATAAGACACCATTTGTTTATGAAATGTGATGAATCACATTAAGTCTTATAATGAAGTTCTGAATTTGTTAAACTACTTGTAGAGTGGGTTGTAACAAACTAAAGTCAGGAACTGTCAATGTTTTTTGTAATATCCCAAAAGAGAACAATGTATTGTTGCTCTACTTGCTAAACTATTTAGAGGTAATCTTTAAATTGTTAAAGGCAAGTGGGAGTTTTGGTTTAGATCTTGAAAGATTAAATTTACAAAATACATAATCTTCTAAAATGCACTAGCAAATATCATGATGAGGCTAAACATGTAAATGATAGACCTCAATATGATGGAATTGTCATTCATAGATCCGTAAGGATATCTCGAGATATTTAATATCTTGAGGATTATGAGTTACGTGATCGAGGTAAGCTCGTTAATCATGATGATGAATTTACCAAATGTTGAATTGTGGTAAATCAATCATACTATGAATGTTGAGATGTTGTCCATAAAGATAATCAACTTTAGATACTTGGTTTATCTTAATGAAGATGATTTTCTTCAAAGGATGAAAACCCTAGTGGTTTAAATCTTTGTGTAGAAATCATATGGACAATATTGTACACGTATTTAATGTATGTCTAGTGATAATAATATTAATCATATTTAAGCAATTAACTATGATTGAATATTCTTTCTTAGATACATTAAATAGAAGTATAAAGATTATAATTGTCATACTTAGTTTCATTGATATGAAATTTTGACTATGAATATCAAAACTCTTTGTTTTGGAATTACTTTTGCGAGGACGATAAGTAATGCAAAGGAGTTTTATGAATTCAAATAATCTTTGAATATGTACAGACTGCAAGAATCCATGAATGGATATATGCATGCATCTAGGAGATGATTCTTATGTTTAATATTAAATACATGTTTGATTTAATAATTAAAATAAGACAGCTCATAAGTATTCCTGAAAGCTAGTGGGAGTATTTTTTTTTTTTAATTTTTTTAAATCTTATATGTTGTATGGGCAACTACATTCCACCTAAATTAAGTTTTAGTTGGGAATGAAACTTCGTTTGTAAGATTTGGAAATAAGACATACAACCTTGGAATATATGTTTATTGTTATAAACATATGCGGTAAATAAATGAGTCTAATAAAATATGATGAATACATATCTTTGACGAGATAGAATATGAATGAGATCTTAAAGTCTAACTTGAAGATTCATTTTGTACATCATATTGTGTATAAGGTTGCTGTATCATGCTTGATTACAAAATGATTTAACAACATTGTAATATTTATGTTTGGATAATTGTTATAGTCAACAAACTTGAAGTTTGAATGGCACCAAACAAATAATATTCAAAGTTTACGGATGTTTAAAGAGCATATTGTTGTACACAATGATGCTTGTATAATTGAGATGACAATCAATTCTAGTCATGGTATCATTGATAATGACCATGTTGACTAGTTATGCTCAACTAAGAGCATAGTTGCATTATATATTAAAGAATAAAGAATACTTTTAAACTTTAAAGTTTTGAAAGATGATTGTCATCAAGGTGGTTCTGGTTATCACGCACCTTATGGAATGACATGACAATATCAAAATATGTGTAAACACATACAAGAAATTCACTTATTGAATTCTTGAAATAAGTATTCTCAAAATTCCTATAGATCAAAGTTAGTTAAAATTATGTCCTGTCAACAAGTATGATTATCATGACTTGAGGCAAAATTCATTAACTAAGAATTATCATGCATTGATCTATTTAGTATTTGGATAAAGGATATTATAAACATTATTATTCAAATGAAATAAAGTATTTTGTTATGTTTATTATTCATTTATTATGATGTTATCCTGTATTTGCATGTTTAAATCCTTGAATAACGTAAGTTATTCTAAATAGTCCGTTGTCGATCAATAACATGGGAATGATATTGAATTAAGACAAATCTGAGTATTAGTTAGAATATACTTGAAAGTATATTGATGCGTAGCATGACTAATTTCAGATGATATTTAATGGATTGAATATAGGACTTATCCCAACCACATGATGGTACTTTATGGATCTTAGTCATTAAGTACATCATGAATATTTATCCTCGACTTGAGATACCGAGAAATGTCATGGATGTAGTGCATTTCGTGAGGCAATCTAACGCTATACGAATCGGTAGTTATAAGGGTTGTTTTCGAAGTGTTGCGAAATTTATGAATTAACAAGTAGTCAAAGCGGGTTTGTTTCCTTCAAATTTATTTTGAAGTATAATACTCTTGGGCCCTCGTAGGGTTGTCAAGATGTTTGCATGGCCATGCCCAAGGTCTTCGGAATATGTTCGGAAGAATTGGTAATCTTGATCAATCATATAAAGCGAGAAATGTAATAGTTAATTAAGAAATGAGTGAGATCCATATTCTTATTAACATGGTATTAGAAACAAAAGGATAAGTATGATGATGAATCAACAAAAGGTTTTTCCAGGAAACCATACTCGAGTTGTTCTGGGGTCATTGGTGTGTTGCTAGATGCTAACCAATGTCATTACGCATACTAAGATATCTCAAAGTGAGAGCTGTTGGTTTATGGATATATTTTATATGTGTATGACCGGATTCGAACTCAAGACCACGGGATTGCACACTTTACGTATGAGACTCGATGTTTAAATAATTAATATAAAATATTATGTTTAATTATTAAATTCACAATAAACGACTTAACGAGCGATAAGTTCTTATCGAAAGTGACTATCGGTCGTTAAATGTCAAAGGGATATGAAGAAAGTAAACAAGCCAAGAGACGGTTTTAGGAACCCTCTTTTGGGCTTGTTTTGGCCAAACTATGGAATCCCACATCTGAAACCATAGTAAACTTGACATCTACCATAAGGCTATAAATACATTCCTTGTATTCATCCTTTGGTACACTAGATTTCAATAGAGGCCAAACTTCTTCTTTTCTTCCCTTTTGTCTTGGTCGACAGTGAATCCCCATTGTAAGGGATTTACGAGTGACCTTGAGCATAACAAAGATGTTTGGTTATTCTATTGTGATCAAGAACTAGCATTCGCATCGAATCGCTAATAATGCGTGTGTACAAAAACGTGGTGTAACACACTATTGTTACATCAATTGGTTTGAATTGAAAAACGGTAAGGGTCAATTCGTTAAACCACATAAACCCTAATTAGGGTTCTTGAATTGAAGAGATATAGCCAATTGCAAGAGGTATGTTACGTTTTATTTTCAGTTAATTAATTGCTATTATATTCTAAGTCTTCCGCTGTGTACTCTGTGATGTCTACATGTTATTATTTGTATATCATGTTTCTTAAACTCAACAGTACCTCAGGATCTAGTTGATTTTAGACCAATTTCACTTATTAGTAGCATGTATAAAGTGTTGTCTGAAGTGCTAGAGGGGAGAACTAAAACTGTTAAGGAGTCGATAATCGAGCAATCACAGTTTTCTTTCATGAAGAGAAGACACATCATATAATGTATTTTAATTACTAATGAAGTTATCCATTCGTTTAAAAAAAATCAAAAGAGGGCGGATTAATTTTTAAGGTCGATTTTGAGAAGACTTACCATATGGTTGAGTGGATATTTGTGGATAAGGTTTTGGAAGAGATGAAGTTTAGTCAAAAATTGAGAAAGTGAATATCGTTTTTGTTTATCTTTGGCAAGAGTTGTCATCTTAGTTAATGGCTCTCCAATGGAGTTCTTTCCGATGAAGAGAGGGTAGAGACAAGGCTTCCCTCTATCTCCTTTCTTGTTTAATATTGTAAGTGAACGTTTAAATGTGTTGCTTACCAAGGTTGTTCAGGTTGGGTTGTTTACGGGTGTAGATGAGTACAACATTTTGTAATATCTCACTTACAATTTGCTAATGATACACTAATATTATGTAGCGCTAATAAAGAAAATATATTAAATATAAAGAGGTTCTTTGATGTTTTCAATTGTCAGCGGGGTTAAAGATCAATTTCTTAAAGAGCATGCTAATTGGAATTGGTATAAAGGAGAACCTGGTTAATTCATGGGGCAGTGATGTTGGTTGCTTGGTTGGTAGCATCCCTTTTCGATACCTCGGATTACTGGTTGGAGCTAATCCTATTTTTAAAGATTGGGATCCAGCTATTCAGAGACTACGATAGTGTTTAGCAAAATGGAAGTCTAGATTCATTTCAAGAGCGGGCCGAATTGTTCTATTAAAATATGTTTTTAATAGCCTTCCACTTTATTACTTATCAATGTTTTAGGTTCCAGAGGGCGTAGCAGATGGAATTGAAAAGATTCGCAAAAGTTTGTTTTGGGAAAAAGATCTGATGCGCGCGGAAGGCGCGTTCGGGGTCAAGGAAACTTCCTTTTCTTCGAGCAAGTTTTTCAACCTCCTAGGCAGTGAACCTAATCGTTGTAGTGTAGTATGGGGTAAGCCTCGGGGATTGATATCGTTCTCTAGGGGAATAGGAATGCTAGTAAGAAATATATGACGAGATGGTGAGGTTCAGGATGATTCTTTTTTTTTTTCTTTTTTTTTAATCTTTTTTATGGTTTTTTAGAAAGCTAAGGTAGATATCTCGGGGCAATTGATTGGGGGTGGTACTTCTACCGATTACTCTACTTTAACTAATTATCTAATTATCTAATTACTACGGATAGTTATGTCTAATTGAGGTGTGCTCGTATGATGATTAAAGATGTGTTCACTTAGATGATAGTACTACCTAGTTATCTTTTATTGGTTGGTTGAGTTGTCACGTCCTTTATCTTAACACGTTGTATTCCTAAAGGTCGTAGGGTATGCGTAGTCCCTAGTTCTTGGAGGTTATCTCTCGTATATGACTCACGGAGTCGGCAAGCCTAAGCTATTTCATCCATGAACCATATCATCATAAAGCATACTCAAGCATTAAACACAACGAAAAGTCTAGTTGCACTCCTAAGCCAATTTCAATTACAACAAGAAACAACCTAACAACAATCAATAACTAGGTTTCATAGATCTAAGCAAACACACAAGTAATTTAGCTAGACATGATAGACAAGCAAGCATACACACAATCAATCGAACATGGGGTAGACATAATGATAAATTGAATTAACAAACTTATCTTGATGTGTAAAATAGGGTATGGGACCCTAGAATACTGTCCAAGTCGGACTACAACTGAGTTAGGGTTTGCTCTCCAAAATTCGACCTCTTAAAATACAGAAAAATCAAATTCTATTTATAGATTTACAATCGCGACGGCGTCACCTTTTGCATGGGACGCCGTCAGGTCGCCGTCATTAGGGTTTTGTTTTGGCCAAGTCATCGATGGGACGACGTCACTTTAGAGTTGTGACGCCGTCGGTCTTTAGTTGAGACGTCGTCTTGATTCTAGATCTGGGCCGTCTGGAGTGAAAACTGTGAGTGACACCCTTCATATTTAAAGCATGACGCCGTCAGGTTATATGACCAGAATTTTCACTGAGCCGTCGCGTGCATGTTTTGATCAAGTCTTCATAGAGGACGACGCCCGCTTTGGATGGGACACCGTCGAGTTCTCATTGATCGCCTTGAGTGGCTTCGATCTTGACTTTGCCATTTTCTTCATGTATTTGATCTTTTTCGTCCAAATGTGCTTCATTCTAGCATTTTGCTTCCAAAAGACCTAAAAAGTAAAAGGGAACGAAATTAAGCATTAACGGATATAAAATGTGTCGAAATACGGCTTAAATGACCCCCTAAAAGCGTACGTTTTAAATCCTTATCAAATATCCCTACACTTGGTATTTGCTTGTCCTCAAGCAAATGTGATTTTGACCAATCAATTTATAAGTTAGGGGGCATGAAGCATTGGTTTAAAATAATTTACAACAAGTAAAAGCGCCACAATAGTCATAACAAGCACGAAAATTATATACTAGCACCTCACAAGTAGTGTTTGGATTCTCTCATCTCTCGGGTTTATATGAAATATAATATGAATGGAAATGGAAGATAAACACTCTTTACCTTGCATAGTACATAGATTACCATAAGCTTGAGAATAGATCAAACCTCCACCGCTTTGGCGTAAGCACCTAGGAACAACTATCTAAGAGGTCTTTACAAGGGTTGTAACGTTAGGCTTAGGGTAGGGAAACAAAGGGTTTTGTTGGATAGGGGATTTTTAGTGGTGGCAAGTCAAAAATCTTATGTTACAAGCATGTAAAGCGTGGCGTTGCTAAGCCAAGACTCGACTCACTAAACTAGATAACTTGAAACAAAACAAACATAAATTTAAAAACATAAATATAGATGTAGGATGGTAGCCTGTATGTTTTTCTTCATTTTTTTCATACCTTTTTACTCTACCATCCTCTACGATAACATCAAAATATAAGGGATTTATAGGAGCATCCCTACACTTGAGTTTTTATTTCTCTAACACTAATTGACCCGATTTGAAAAGATCAAAAAACTTGGAGTATTTAATTACGTAGACAAAGGGAATTTGAATTTATCGTTCTTTCCCATTACTCCATAAAATATTACTTTTTACCCATGAGTCCTAATCGTCCCAAAACTGTGTACAAAAGATATGACTCGACTTAGCAACCATGCAAGTAACTAGATATTTGAACTAAGGGTTTAGTAATGATAACAATAATGCACTAAAGATGAGTGCATACAAGGTAGGCTAAGGCGATTTGGTACATTTGGGGGTGGATTGTAAACAATGCTCTTCATTGATATTCCGGAAAACCGAAACATCACGAGAACCGTGAAAAGGATAGGCTCTGAGGGGTTAACTAGGGGTATCGTGTACTAAAGATGAGTACATCTCAAGGGTGTGGGGTAATTACTTAACCGATGTGGACGATGTAATTATAATACAGGTTTCAAACAAGGGTTATCCTAATGCCTCTTATCATTTAGTTACTCCTAACTACACAAGTGTAGTCTCACTAGCAATCTCGAAATGCATCACAAAACAAGTTCTAGAATCTATTATACTACCGATACACTCTCTAAGCATTAAAGGTGAATGCTTTTATTCCTAAATATCTAGGGGCGAACCTCACATTTTTGGAGTGGAATTTGAGTGGTAAACGGTTTTTGTGCTAGTCATATAATTCCTATCCATGAGACGCTTTATTAAGACTAAAGTTTAGCTCGTAAATGTCATAAAATTTTTTAAATTTGGCGCTAAAATTGCCCTAACGAATATTTCTCATAGTATATTCCACAAATTACCAAGGACAAGACAAATGATCAAGTGAGTGAATAGTTTCTAAGTTCCCGTTTTATTCTCCCTCCCTACACTTAAACTGAACATTGTCCCCAATGTTCCCTGAAAGCATATAAGTTATGATAAAGGAAGGTAAGTAACGAAAAGAAACTAGTACTCCCCTGATTAGCTCGGTAGGATACGTGTGAAGTTGCGGTTAAATTCTTTTCCAAGAAGAATGCATGAGTAATAAGCTTCATCAAATATGTGTTTCTTCTTCTTGCCCAATATAACCTGCACACTTATAAGAAAAAAAAACGAAACCTTCGTGAAAAATCGGCGGTAAAAATATATATGACACACAACTACACTAGAAAGCAAGTAAGATATAATGCTTGTGGAATGGATGTTTGCAGTTTTCCTAGAAAATTAATACCTAGGAATTTCCAAAATTTATAAGTTGCACTGAAAACGAAAAACGAGTAACTGCTTTTCTACATAGCTGGCGACGTCGGGCTTTAATCTGACGCCGTCGGTTGTCCCGACAGAAGTGGTTTGTTTGCGTTTTGGAAAAATTACATCATTAAAACCTGAAAAATTCCTGCAAAACATCCATTATGACTCGATACAAGCATTTGACTCTAACAATCACACACATATATCAATTTCACTAATTGTAATTCTCATGTTCATGTTCTTAGAAACGTATGTGATCTTCCCTACACTTATCTTTTTGTAAAATACCTTTATATGTAATTAAGACGAGGTTAAAGACAAAATAAAGCATTTTCACAAAGTCTAACATGAGAATAAACAACAATTAAAAAGATATAAGACACACAAAAATTGAAAAACAAAACAAGCAAACAATTAAGCGTGGGTTGCCTCCCACGAAGCACTTTTCTTTATTTATGAGTCTTGTAGCTAGACTCGAAGTCGTGCTCCTACGTCGTCTCATTTTTCATCCTCAATGAAAGTTCTATCATATTGACAAAATTCTCATCTACTCTATACCTAGGTCCTAGGGTCAAACAATCCCTATAGTAGAGCCTCCTTTTCTCCCACATAAAGTTCAAGCCTTTTCTAATATCCTTGTTGCTCTTTTCCTCAAATGCTCTAACGTTATCTCTTTCAAAGTAGGATAGATGACCATAACCACTAACTTTCCAAGGCATCATATATGTAATCTCATCGTCTCCTTCCGTAAATCTAATCGTTCCCTCGGGTTTGTTATAACTTAGCTTGGATTTTTTAACAAACGGTTTGCCTAACACTACATGGGATAGGCTATAGTCGATGACACACCCTATATCTTCTAAGATCATGAAGTCCACTGATAACGCTACACGCGTCGTTCGGGGTCAAAGGAACTTCCTTTTCTTCGAGCAAGTTTTATAACACCCTAGGCATGGAACCTAATCGTTGTAGTGTAGTATTAGGGTAAGCCACGGGTATTGATATCGTTCTCTAGGGGAATAGGAATGCTAGTGAGAAGTTACTACGCTAAGGTTGGGGTTGAGGAAGATTATTTTTTATCTTTGTATATTTTTAAGAAAAGGAAAGGTACGAATCTCGGGGTTTGGATTTGGGGGTTGGTATTTCTACCGATTACTCTACTATCTAATTATCTAATCTAAGGTGTATGTAGTCTATGTCTAATTATTGTGTGCTCGTATGATGGTTTAAATATGTGTTTACTTAGGTTTTATTACTCCTTAATTATCTCCTATTGATGGTTGAATTGTCACGTCCTTATTCTTAATCAAGTTGTGTGTCTAAGGTCGTAGGGTATGCGTTTATCCCTAACTCTTTGAAACTACCAAAGGGTCTCGTCTACAAAATCTCTAGGATTTATAAACTCTAACTCTAAGGTATTCTTTGGATGGTTTAGCCTACCACTACTCTAGGTGTTATAGTCTAAGGTTCACAAAGATTAATCAAGCATTAACTACACAACGAATGACCTATCGCATTACTAGATCATTAACAATTAAGATAAGAGACAACCAATCAATATTCAATAATTAAGTTTCATATTCCCTAAGCAAACACACAAGTAAATTAGCCGGACATGGAGAACATGCAAGCATACACACAAATAATTGAAGACATAATTGAATTAATGAAGTAAAACACTTATCTTGGTGTAAGATAGGGTTTGGAACCTTAAAATCTTGTACAAGACAACCTTGGTTCGATTTAGGTTTTACTCCAAAAGACTACACACCGAAAACCGAAAATTCGGATTCTATATATAAGATTACATTCGCGACGGCGTCACCTTTTGATTTGTGACCGCCGGTCGCCGTCATT
Source organism: Chrysanthemum lavandulifolium (assembly GCA_022545495.1). Taxonomy (NCBI): domain Eukaryota; kingdom Viridiplantae; phylum Streptophyta; class Magnoliopsida; order Asterales; family Asteraceae; genus Chrysanthemum; species Chrysanthemum lavandulifolium. Next base: position 218,684,766 of record CM040241.1, read on the forward strand.
AGGGTTTCGTCTTGGCCACGTTAGTCTTGCGACGGCACCTTATGCTTGTGACGCCGTCCCTTCGCCTCGACGCGTCTCGATCAAATCTAGGCCGTCGAGTTGCGACGACCTACTTTTAAAGCCCGACACCGTCACTTGAAAATAAGCAATTTGGCTCTTGAGTCATTAAAAGTGATGCGACGGCACACATATAACACCGACGCCGTCCCTTGTGTTTCAAAGACTTGAGTGTCTCGATTCTTGACTTTGGCCATTTTCTTCAGATATCCGCCTTTTCGTCCAAATAAGTGCCATTCTAGCAATTGGCCTTCAAGAGACCTAAAAGTGAAAAAGAACGATATTAAGTAATAACGGATACAAAAGTGATCAAATAAGGGCTTAAACGACCCCTAAAAAGGTACATTTTAAAACCTTATCAAATATCCCTACACTTGGTATTTGCTTGTCCTCAAGCAAATGTACTTTTAGCCAATTAATTTATAAGTTAGGGGTCATGAAGCATTGGTTTAGAACAATCCACAACACATATAAGCACCGCAAAAGTCATAACAAGCACGGAAATTACATACTAGCACCTCACATGGGGTGTTTGGATACTCACATCTCTCGGGTGTATATGAAATATAACAAGTTGGAAATGGAAGATAAACACTCATTAACCGGTCCTAGTACATATATTACCATAGGCTTGAGAATAGATCAAACCTCCATCGCTTTGGCGTAAGCACCTAGGAAAGACTATCAAAGAGGTCTTCAAAGGGTTATAATGTTAGGCTTACGGTAGAGAAACAAAGGGTTTGGTGGGATAGGCTATTTAGTGGTGGCAAGTCAAAAATCTCTATGTTACAAGCATACAAAGAATGGCGTTGCTAAGCCAAGACTCGACACTCTAGACTCTAGATAACTGAAACAAACAAACATAAATTTAAAGATAGATGTAGGATGGTAGCCCGTTTATTTTTTATTTTTTATTTTTTATTTTTTTTTACACTCTATTTTTTTTTTTTTTCACTTTTTCTATTTTTTTCGATTTTTTTATACACTTTTACTCTACCATACTCTACGGTAACATCAAAATGATAGGGATTTATAGGCACATCCCTACACTTGAGTTTTTTATTACTCTAACACTAATTTGACCCGAATTGAAAAGATCAAAACACTTGGAGTACATTATTACGCAAATAAAGGGAATTTGAATTTGACGTTTCCTTCCCGTCATTTCATAAACTTTAACTTTTTCCATGAGTCCCAATCGTCCCAAAACTGTGTACAAAGGATATGACTCGACTTAGCAACTTATGCAAGCAACAAGATAATTGAACTAAGGGTTAAGTGTGATAACAATAATGCACTAAAAGTGAGTGCATACGAGGTAGGCTAAGGCGATTTGGGTGTACATTTGGGGTGAGGTGTAAACAATGCTCTTCATTGATATTCCGGAAAGCCGAAACATCACGAGAACCGCGAAAAGGATAGGCTCTGAGGGGTTAACTAGGGGTATCGTGTACTAAAAGTGAGTATAACGCAAGGGTGTGGGGGAATTACTCAACCGATGTGGAAGAAGTAATTATATTACGGGTATCAAACAAGGGTTATCCTAATGCCTCTTATCATTTAGTTATTCCTAACTACACAAGTGTAGTCTTACTAACGATCTCGGGATGCATCATAAAACAAGTTCTAGAATCTATTATAATACCGGTTCACACTCTAAGCATCAAAGATGAATGCTTTAATTCCTACTAATCTAAGGGCGATCCTCACATTTTGGGTGGAATTTAGGTGGTAAAGGGTTTTTGTGCTAGTCATATAACTTCCTATCCATGAGACGCTTTATTAAGACTAATGGCCCACTCCTATATGTCATGAAAAATTTTAAATTTGGTGCTAAAATTACCCTAACCGACATTTTCTCATGGTTTATTACACAAATACAATTGGACAAAGCAAATAATCAAGGATAAGCATAGTTTCAAAGTTCCCGTTTTATTTTCCCTCCCTACACTTAAACTGAACATTGTCCCCAATGTTCCTCAAAAGTATCAAAGTTATGATAATAGAAGGTGATTAAAAACGAAAGAAACTAATACTCCCCTGATTAGCTCGGTAGGATCCGTGTAAAGTGGTGGTTAAATTCTTTTAAAAAAGAATGTATGCGTGAAAAGCTCCTTCCAATCTTATGTATCTTCTTCTTAATAAATTAAACCTGCACACTTGAAGAAAACAAACGAAACCTTCGCGTAAAATCGGCGGTAATAATATATATAATACTCTACTAAACTAGGATATAATGCTTGTGGAATGGGTGTTTACAGAATTTCTGGAAAATTAAGACCTGGAGAATTCCAAAATTTATAAGTAGCTCAGAAAACGAGAAAAAGTTATCAGTTGTTTTTGCTCCTTCGTGACGCCGTCAGGTTGCGATCTTGACGCCATCAGTTATCGACAAAAAGCGGTCTCGGTTTTCGAAAAAATTATGGAAAATTTACATCTTTAGAATCTGGAAAAATTTCTGCAAAACATCCATTATGACTCGATACAAGCATATGACTCGAACAAACACACATATATATCTTTTAATTAATTGCAATTCTCAAGTTTACGTTTCTTTTGAAAACGTGTGTAATCCTCCCTACACTTATCCTTTATGTAAAATACCTTTATATGCAATTAAGACGAGGTTAAAAACAAAATAAAGCATTTTTACAAATTTCAACATGAGAATAAGCAATCAATAAAAGATATATGACACTAACAAGCAAACAATTAAGCATGGGTTGCCTCCCACGAAGCGCTTTTCTTTATTTATGAGTCTTGTAGCTAGACTCGTAGTCGTGCCCCTACGTGACTTCATTACCGTCATCTCCTTCCTCATGACGGTCTCTATTGGGGGATTCCATGTTGTAAGAGTGCCCTATGATGCACCTTTCTAAGAGGTCGTCCTCTCCCCAATTGGTTCTATATTTCGGTCCTAAGTTCAAGCAATCCTTATAGAATTCGAAAATCTTAGCCATAACATAATCTACTCCTTTTTCCTTATCCTCATTATTCCTATAATAGACCGATAGTTTAAGTTCCTTTTCATCATTGGAGAGTGATGAAAACTTCTCAATCTTAAACGGCATTTGGTAACCTACATCATCGGTCTCATCCTTGAATCGCACTATTCCTAATGAGGGATCATAAGTCATCCCGGTGTTTTCTATGAAAGGTTTTCCTAGAATAACGTGGGACAAGCTAGGATCTATGGCGTGCTAATATCATCCACAATTATGAAGTCCGTAGGAAACGTGAAACTACCTACATAAACGGGCAATCCCTTAATTCTACCAAGAAAATTACACCTAACCCTAGGATTATCGGGGTCTTGCCTAGTTGGGATAGGCTTCTTCATTACCCAATTATAGTAGGTGCTAGTCATTATGTTTATTGGTGATTTGCGGTCAATGTAGGCCTTTGCCACGAAAAGGTGTCCTATGCAACATGGTATGTTAAGATTCCAAGGGTTCCCAAACTTGATTTTAGGGCTTTTCCTAACATACATGTGACGGAGGTCACGCACTAAGTGAGGGTGGCGAGATAGCTCTTCTTCCGTAGGAAATTTATTGAAATAGTCATTGTCTACTTCATCTACTTCCTCGGTTGTTTCATTATCCTCAAGTATATGGTCCTCTTCGTCATTTGTTCTATTAGGTTTCACTAAGGTGATGGTATTGACGAATTGGACGTGTTTAGCTAACTTACTTGGGTCCTTAATCTCTACACCGGAAGGCTCGGGAGTTGAGATAGCATTAACATTCCTATCACTATTGGTCATGGCTTTCAAGAGGTTATCTATCTTCCAATCCATCTCGGCTTGTTGTTGGTTAAAATGGTCCGAGAGCTTAGCTATTTGAGCTTCTTGGGATGCGACTAGGTGTTGCAACATCCCCTCAATGTTTTGTTGGTTAGGGCCATGAGATGGGGGCCATGAGAAATCATTGGAAGTGAATTCTTTGGTTTGTCCCCAATAGAAGTCGGGCTTGCCCTTCCATGCTTCTCGGGTGTCATTGAAATTCCTAGGTCCGGTGTTGTAGGAATCTTCCTCCGCTCCATTAATACGCGAGGATGCGTAGTCAATGGAAGCATGTTCGGGGAATCGGGTGCAAGTGCGCGTGTTATGAGGATCACTACACGGCTCACACGAGGAAGAAACTTTGTTCACATGGCGTGAAGACTTAGGATTTTCATAGGAACTCATTAGGAATTTAACTTGATCTTCAAGTTCGAGCATCCTACGATCGGAAGGTTATGAGTCAATGGGAGGCAAGGAGATTGCCTTAACGGTTTTGGGCAGCTCACGGGGGTCATTCCAACTTTCGTTGTCATAGAGAGCAAGGTCCTCTATTATACCCCATGATTCTTCCGCGGTGAGATCACTAAGTTTTCCACCGGCCGCTTGGTCAATGGATTGCTTTGTGGGGAAGTTGACATGATCATAAAAGAGTTGGACTTGGAGCCAAAGATCAATGCCGTGATGAGGGACTTTATGAAGTAAGTCCTTGAATCGAGTCCATGCTTCGTAGAGAGATTCACCTTGACGTTGTTGGAACATCAAGATGTCATTTCTAAGCTTAGTGGTTCTCCCCGGTGGGAAACATTGAGCAAGGAAGCGAGAGGTGGGATCATCCCAACATGAGATGGAGCCGGCGGGAAGTCGCTCAAGCCAATTACTAGCTTGGTCCCATAGAGAGAATTGGAAGAGACGCAGACGCGTGGTCTCCTGAGTAGTAGCATCAAGGTCGATGGAATCGACAATTTTAAGGAAATCCTTAAGATGCTGATTAGGATCTTCGAAACGAAGTCCATGGAATGCACATCCGTTTTGCACCAACCGGATGGTGTCGGATCGCAGGCCCGTAGTTTGGGCTTGATCGGGAAGCTCAATGGTGTTCCTATAGCCTAGGTGGCTTGGTCTCGAGTATTCACCAAGAGTACGAGCTTTTGGCGGGTCATTTGGTGGTAGGTTGATGAATGGTGGTGGGTTATCACCTTCCATGATGAAAAGTGATGGGGTTACGAACAAAGGTCACGAAGAAGGGGGATAGACTATGAGGAAGCTAAACAATGAGAAAAAATTTACTTGATGGGAATCAAGCAAAGAAACCTAAACGAGGTGGACTACTAACTAGCTATTCTATTCCCGCAATGGCGCCAAAACTTGATAACGCTACACGCGTCGTTCGGGTCAAAGGAACTTCCTTTTCTTGAGCAAGTTTTATAACACCCTAGGCGGTGAACCTAATCGTTGTAGTGTAGTATTAGGGTAAGCCAGGTATTGATATCGTTCTCTAGGGGAATAGGAATGCTAGTGAGAAGTTACTATGCTAAGGTTGGGGTTGAGGAAGATTATTTTTTTATCTTTTTATATTTTTAAGAAAAGGAAAGGCACGAATCTCGGGGTTTGGATTTGGGGGTTGGTATTTCTACCGATTACTCTACTATCTAATTATCTAATCTAAGGTGTATGTAGTCTATGTCTAATTATTGTGTGCTCGTATGATGGTTTAAAGATGTGTTTACTTAGGTTTCATTACTCCTTAATTATCTCCTATTGATGGTTGAATAGTCACGTCCTTATTCTTAATCGCGTTGTGTGTCTAAGGTCATAGGGTATGCGTTTATCCCTAACTCTTTGAAACTACCAAAGGGTCTCGTCTACAAAATCTCTAGGATTTATAAACTCTAACTCTAAGGTACTCTTTGGATGGTTTAGCCTACCACTACTCTAGGTGTTATAGTCTAAGGTTCACAAAGATTAATCAAGCATTAACTACACAACGAATGACCTATCGCATTACTCGATAATTAACAATTAAGATAAGAGACAACCAATCAATATTCAATAACTAAGTTTCATATTCCCTAAGCAAACACACAAGTAAATTAGCCGGACATGGAGAACATGCAAGCATACACACAAATAATTGAAGACATAATTGAATTAATGAAGTAAAACACTTATCTTGGTGTAAGATAGGGTTTGGAACCCTAAAATACTGTACAAGACAGCCTTGGTTTGGTTTAGGTTTTTACTCCAAAAGACTACACACTGAAAACTAAAAAATTAGGATTCTATATATAAGATTACATTCGCGACGGCGTCACCTTTTGATTTGTGACGCCGTCGGGTCGCCGTCATTAGGGTTTCGTCTTGGCCACGTTAGTCTTGCGACAACGTCACCTTATGCTTGTGACGCCGTCCCCTTCGCCTCTAACGCCGTCTCGATCAAATCTAGGCCGTCGAGTTGCGACGACCTACTCTTTTAAAGCGACACCGTCACTTGAAAATAAGCAATTTGGCTCGAGCCATCACAAAAGTGATGCGACGGCGTCCAGATAACACCGACGCCGTCCCCTTGTGTTTCAGCGACTTGAGTGTCTCGATTCTTGACTTTGGCCATTTTCTTCAGATATCCGCCTTTTCGTCCAAATAAGTGCCATTCCAAAGAATTTGCCTTCAAGAGACCTAAAAAGTGAAAAGGAACGATATTAAGTAATAACGGATACAAAAGTGATCAAATAAGGGCTTAAACGACCCCTCAAAAAGGTACATTTCAAAACCTTATCATCCACCAATTAGGTGAAGTTTCCTACGAAAACGTGTACATTCTTGACTCTTCCCACAAAATTGCAAACCCCACCGGGATACCTAGGGTCCTTCCTAATCTTAAGTCACGCATTCATTATGTCATTGTAAACGGCCGAAGACATTACGTTGATTGGAGAGTCTACATCTATGTAAGCGTGTTCCACATTCTTATACCCAATCATACAAGGGATTTTAATGTTCCAAGGATTTCCTCTCCTAATCTTTAGGCATATTCTAATGATGGGTGATCGAGGATTGACGATTATGTACTTGTAGTATGCAATTTCCTCCTTAGTGGGATATTGGTTAAAGTAGGCATTGGCTTCTTCATCCTCATTTTCATTTATTAATTAGAAACCTCAACGTCACTTTCTCCTAAGTCACCGTCCGAACCATTGCTACTTGATGCGTTGGCCGCAATTGCATCCCTAATCGTACTCTCAAGTATCCTATGTAATTCTTTAAGCTCATCGATCTCACTAGTGATATGGTTACGAAGAAGGTTGAAGGAATGTTGATCAATTGGTTGGTTTAAAGTTGGTGGTAGTGGGTAATATGGTGGATGGTTGGGTGGAAGTGGTTGAATTGGTGGTGGATTATCGTTTGGTGGTAGATTGTCACCCATGGTGATAAGTGACAAGGTTATAAACAAAAACACGAAGATGGGGGATAGACTACAGGGAAGCTAATGAAAATGAGAAAAAATCTTACTTGATAGGAATCAAGCAAGGGAACCTAAATGAGATAGAGATCTAACTAGCTATTCTATTCCCAAACAGTGGCGCCAAAAACTTGATGCGCGCGGAAGGCGCATTCGGGGTCAAGGAAACTTCCTTTTCTTCGAGCAAGTTTTTCAACCTCCTAGGCAGTGAACCTAATCGTTGTAGTGTAGTATGGGGGTAAGACTCGGGGATTGATATCGTTCTCTAGGGGAATAGGAATGCTAGTAAGAAATATATGACGAGAAGGTGGGGTTGAGGATGATTCTTTTTCTTTTCTTTTTATTTTTATCTTTTTTTATGGTTTTTTAGAAAGCTAAAGTAAATATCTCGGGGCAATTGGTTGGGGGTGGTACTTCTACGATTACTCTGCTTTAACTAATTATCTAATTATCTAATTACTATGGATAGTTATGTCTAATTGAGGTGTGCTCGTATGATGATTAAAGATGTATTCACTTAGATGCTATTACTCCCTAGTTATCTTTTATTGGTTGGTTGAGTTGTCACGCCCTTTATCTTAACGCGTTGTATTCCTAAAGGTCGTAGGGTATGCGTAGTCCTAGTTCTTTGAGGTTATCTCTCGTATATGACTCACGGAGTCGGCAAGCCTAAGCTATTTCATCCATGAACCATATCATCATAAAGCATACTCAAGCATTAAACACAACGAAAAGCCTAGTTGCACTCCTAAGCCAATTTCAATTAAGACAAGAAACAACCTAACAACAATCAATAACTAGGTTTCATAGATCTAAGCAAACACACAAGTAATTTAGCTAGACATGATAGACAAGCAAGCATATACACAATCAATCGAACATGGGGTAGACATAATGATAAATTGGATTAACAAACTTATCTTGAAGTGTAAAATAGGGTATGGGACCCTAGAATACTGTCCAAGTCCGACTACAACTGAGTTAGGGTTTGCTCTCCAAAATTCTACCTCTTAAAATACAGAAAAATCGAATTCTATATATAGATTTACAATCGCGACGACGTCACCTTTTGCATGGGACGCCGTCAGGTCGCCGTCATTAGGGTTTTGTTTTGGCCAAGTCATCGATGGGATGGCGTCACTTTAGAGTTGTGACGCCGTCGGTATTTAGTTGAGACGCCGTCTTGATTCTAGATCTGGGCCATTTGGAGTGAAAACTGTGAGTGACGCCCTTCATATTTAAAGCATGATGTCGTCATGTTATATGACCAGAATTTTCACTGAGCCGTCGCGTGCATGTTTTGATCATGTCTTCATAGAGGGACGGTGTCTCCCTTTGGATGGGACTCACAGTTCTCACGATCGCCTTGAGTGGCTTCGATCTTGACTTTGCCATTTTCTTCATGTATTTTCTCCTTTTCGTCCAAATGTGCTTCATTCCAGCATTTTGCTTCCAAAAGACCTAAAAAGTAAAAAGAAACGAAATTAAGCAGTAACAGATATAAAATGTGTCGAAATAGGGCTTAAATGACCCCCTAAAAGCATACGTTTTAAATCCTTATCAAGATCCTAGTGAGCGAAAGTTATGCATGGTGGATTGGAATAGTATTATCAAAAGTAAACGAAATGAGGGTCTTGGAGTCGGGATTCTTCGAATTAGGAATCAAACATTACTTTTCAAGTGGTTATGGCGATATGGAAATGAGAAAGAAGCACTTTGGAGAGAGTTAATTGATGCTAAATATGGTAGATACGAGTTTAGTCTATCTTCGTTGAGTCAAAAAAAATCTTTCATGTCCCTTTTGTGGAAAAAGATTACTGGAGTTGTTAAATTGCAGTCATTTTCTGGTGTTGTAGCTAGAAGGCGGTTGATGCACAATGTTGGCAGAGGTGATAGTACTAGTTTTTGGGACGATCATCGGATTGAAGGGCATGTTTTAAAGTTAGCATATCAGAAAACAAGCCCCGTCTGCCACTTTTGTTTTTGGAAAGGTGGTAACTGGAAGTTGGACGTTAAGTTTATAAGAGGTTTATTTGATTAGGAGGTAGGTAAATTTGATGACTTTATGTTTGTGTTAAACTCAATCATGATGACGGCTTCAAAGGATGATAAAATCATATGGTCTTTCAAATCTTCAGGTAGATATTCGTGCAAATCCTTTTCATATGAGGTGGAGAATGTGACTTAGAATATCAATTATCATCTCTCCGTGATATGGAAGTTCAAAGCTTTACCCAAGGCCCGTATTCTTTCTTGGCAAATTCTACTCGGTAAACTCCAAACTCGAGATTTACTCTTCAAATTTGGATCCATCTCTGAATATCAACGTAGTTGCCCGCAATGTAACTCTAATTCGGAGTCTATTGACCATATATTTATTCATTGTAAGACCTCTCTTTTTATTTGGTGGTCGTTAGTAGATGGACGGGATTTTAAGTGGGTGATTCCCCAGACTTTGGTAGACCTGTTTCTTTGGTAGATGGATATGGCTAATTATTTCGAAGTGTAAAGAAGTATGGGGAATGTCATTTTTCTCAGCCTTATGGCATATTTGAGAGACTAAAAATAAATATATATTTTCTAATAAGGAAACATCACCCTCTCATATTTTAGACCCTTTGAAATTCAAGACAAGATGTTGGATTAAAGCTTTCTTTCCATCATGCTTGTCTTCACTGTTAGATTTCCATGTAGATATGTTTTCGATTTCAACGAGCCATTCTCATCAGCAGTATGAAAACCTTCTTAGTTGGCGTGCTCCAACTCATGGAGCTTTAAAATTTAACATTGATAGGTTAGCTATGGGTAAGCCGGGTTTAGCAAGTATCGGTGATTTGTTACGAAACTCCGATGGGGTTGTTTTGGCCATTTTTTCAATTCCAGTGGGTGTTTTGGATTCGAATGTTGCTGAGGTGATGACCATTAAAAAAGCATGTAACATGATTAAAGAGAAAGACGAGTTGAGGTATGTTAATATAACTATTGGAAGTGATTCTCTAAATACGGTGTCTTGGGTTAATCATCCAGATAAGAGGCCATAGAGTGAGAGCGTAACAATGATGCTGATAAGTTGGCCAAAGAAGGTGTATATCGATCAGTTCCATTGGTTGTTTAGGTTATTTGTTGGAGCTTTTTTTTTTTTTTTTTTTTTTTTTTTTTTTTAATTGTTGTTGTTGTTGTTGTAGGTCTTCTGTATTGTGATTGTTAAGCATTGCAATTATAATAAATACATCATCTTTCAAAAAAGTAATAAAATATTTAATAATAATAGTAATGATAAAATATTTAGTAGTAGTAGTAGTAATAGTAATAATAACAATAATAATAATAATAATAATAATTTATACTGATGCTTTAAAGTAAAATTTTGAATTATAATGTAATTTAAAAAAAAATTCATCCAACTTTTTATGTAATCTGAATTTCCCCACTTGATGTAACTGAAGTAGCTGAATTACAATTACAACAAAAACTAAATAGCTTACTTAATGTAATCTGAATTACAATTATCTCCAATCTGTAAACCATATAGGCTACATAATGTAACCAAATTACAATTATATCCAATTACGCTAGATTCAACGAACCAAACGCCCCCTAAAAGTTTTTTCGTGTATTATACATTAAACTAGAATAAAATGTATGCTTGAAATGATTAAAAAGCTTTTGCTCGATCATTTGAAGTTTACCAAGTCTTTGAGTAAAAAGCTTTTCATCAAGTTGTTGACACAATGCAAAAAATAATATGAATAACATTTTTAAATAGTAAAAAGTCATTCTTCAAACTATCATTATAGTTGCTCTTATGAACACAAGCATAATTTTTCTTTTACATTTTTATTGAACAAATACAAATGAGAAGATCGATTATTGTACTTGTCAATATCCAAATTAACTAGAGACAAGTTTCATAGATTATTGTACTTGTTGATTTGTTCTCAAAAATTAACAATTGAGAACAAATACAATGGAGATTTTAAAAGTGTATCGTTGTAACACCTCTTACACAAACTCATATTCCTTTAAGTAAGCCACGAAATTATTTATACCAAAATCCTCATGTAAATATTTAGTTTTGGAGACTCATATAGACTCTAACATCAATCTGATGCAACGTAACAAAGGTAGGACTTTGCTTAGACAGAGGCTCATTGGGATTCTACTCTTAAGTAGATCAGCAGAAGATTGGCGAAGTTTAATCAAGAAAGGCTCCGAGAGATAGGCTCTGATAGACGTCATAGGCTCCCACCCTACTAGACAAAAACGGGAACATGCGCTATGCCCATATGTAGGTAGTACGGCTTATAGGATGTAATATTGGGGAACAAGTTATGAAAGCGTTTTCACACTTATAGATACCCCTCTCATTGTAATTGTAAACTGAATCTCTTGTGTGTATATATGTACTCATTAATAATAAATATTCGGTATGACCCCTACTAATCTCGTGTCACTTTATATTTCTCGGGCTTTGTTTGTGTTTCCTTTGTTTGTCTAGTGGCGCGTAAGTTCAATAACCACAACAGTAAAATCATAAACCAAACCGTACTATAGTTTACTCGAAAACACCCTACATACTCATACTTATAGGATAATGACATGTGAAAAAACTAACAGTTCAAATTATTAGAGAATGAATAAGAATATAATGTAAGAGGACAATACTCTAATATAAGAGCACTAGATGAATTGCGTGTTATAGGGCGAATATCCTCCTGTCACGTTAGCTTTTATCTTATAACTATTCTATAAAATAATAATAATAATAATAATAAAAGATAGATTCATAATAGCATTCACATATTACAAAAAAAAAAAAAAAAAAAAAAAAAAACCTCGCTCATTCTATTTTACACAAAAAAAAAATAAAAAAATACCTGTAACTTGCATTACACTTGTAACACTGCACCTAACATTTTTATAACGTCATCAACGGTGTAGTCGATTCCGTTATATGTACACAAAAGAAAACCGTAAAGCACTCACAACCAATGTTTTATAAATTGGTTTTGTAATTGGATCCTAAAATTAGAAGTGGCAATTTGTGTTAAAAATAGAAAAATGAGTTAATTTGGACTAAATTGTAAAATATTATGGCACATTTAGCCATTTTTTTTAAATGGTCATGTATGACCCATTTAAAAGTTAAATAAGCATTAACACTACATATTTTCTCTCAATTAGAGAACATTACAACTGTTTTTTTAAAAGAATTTATAGATATAATATATTTAATTTTTTAAATATAAGATAAAAGAATTGATACCTGCACTATATTTTTTTATGAATGCACCATAATTTGTACCGTATAATACTGTAATGCACAAATTGTAATGCATGCATTAAAAAATATGGTGTGAGTATCACCCCTAATAAGATAAGCGTTACGCTTATTTCGTCGTTTTAAATTTAATCTAAAACGATTTGTATAATATGAACCTGATTAACCCATGCCCTTACCCATTTAGACAGGGCCGATGCCCGTGCCGTGCCCGTACCCGTCGGTTTTGCCACCTCCTTTGTAGCATAGTAGACGTGCATTTACATATCACGCGACACCTCGCGCGTAGTCAAGCCCACAAGAAAAAAAAAACTAAAAAAATTATCTAGTCACATGAATAAACAAACTATACAGAAACCCTGTACGGTATATATAATTCTCATTTCGTACCATCTTCATATTCATCTCCACCATCTCATCACATAACCAAAAAACACACACACACATAAAAAAAAAATCCCTAATTTGACTTTCACAAACCACTTGTTAAACTCATCATATATATAACTAAATAAGTTAATGAATACAGTGGTTCAATTAGCTTTATTAACACTAATTTATAGTGTTAATGCTGTCTATGGTGGTGATATAGTTCATCAAGATGATATTGCGCCTAAACGACCTGGTTGTGATAATAATTTCGTTCTGGTATATTTTCATTTTTTTTTATAAAATATATTTTATGTTTTTTTGTTGTTTATTTATATAATTTGTATATGTAAGTATAGGTGTAGATTTGATAAGTGTTCTTTTTTTTTAATCATTTAATGTTGTTTGCAAGTTGGTTGTTTGGATTTAGTATATTGTCACTTTGCTACAGTAGGCTATCTACCTGGGATGGAAATTTAACTTTATTATTATTATAATTTTTATATGTCGGATGGATATTGGTTGAAATTAAATTTTGTTAGGTATATTGTTATAATCGTTGTTTCGAGTTTTTTTGCGATTTATCTGGAATCATAAAGGAAGTTATGTGTATTTTTATAATTTATTTGGAATTATAACCGGGTTATTCCCATTACCGTTTTTGACCCTTTTCCTAGCCAGCCCGAATGTGTACCTAGTGAGGCTTGTAAAGTGTGATCTCGGAGATTGCATATGGAGTGTTTACGGTGGAGGCTCATTTGAGATCTCTGAAAACTTGTGACCTTCTAACTTTCATGTGATTTGGCCAAATCATTAAATAACATGTGATTAGACGAGTCAATCTGGACCATCCATTTTTTTAATCTAAAGTTGTGGGTCTCAAGTTTTTGTTGGTCTTTACTCCATCGGTGTACATGATGAATGGATTTTTTCTAGAGATTTTGCAATATGCAAACTTGATTTGTTATGTAATTTTTCGTTGTCTTGTTTATTTATTACCAGTTGCTTCACCGTTATTGTCAATTTGTCAAAAGCTGTTATTTTTCATGCGTTGACCAAGCTCATGGCCTTAGTATGTGAAAACGCCAAGTAAGACTAGGTGTATAGTTAGAAACTTGATTTAGAGGATTGAACACGAGAAATCTGAAAGGTCTACGGAACATGTTTTTTTCTCAAGTTATAAGAACTTTGTAAAGCAAGTGTAATCTGAGGTCTAGGAGCGTTATAGCTTAGTATTAAGAGTACTTTCGAAGTTTTTAGGAAGCTGAAATCTTGTCAAGTAGTCATCTTAATTCATTGCTTAGTGGTCTTTAGTAGTCACTGTGTGTGTGTGTGTGTTTGCAGGGAACGACGTGGCTTAACCCAATGTGAACATGTAGTCTGTGACAGTTTTATGTAGGCATCTAACTCAGTAACTAAAGTGAGTCCTATAAGCTAGTTTCTACGAGTAAGATACACCGTTAGAAAGCACGTTCGATAAATGTATTAACTGTAGATCTTATAACAGAGACTACATTATGAGTTTTGGTTTGCTTTTAAATGTAATAAAGACAAATAGAACAAGTGTTACAAATAGAACAAGTGTTTTCTCATGTTTACACTTGTAATATGACAATTTTCTGAGTTTCTCTTTTGTTGTTTAAATCAATTCATCCGTAAAACCTTTTTTCTTTGATTCAGCAATTATCACAAATGCGCCCTAATATCTTGTTTTTTGTTTTTTGCTGATTGTGCATGACAGGTAAAAGTCCCTACTTGGTTTGGTGATAGCGATGAAGAAGAGTATGTAGGTGTTGGGGCCCGATTTGGTCCTACTTTAGAATCAAAGGAGAAAGATGCTAATAAAAGCAGAGTTTCCCTTGCAGACCCTCCCGACTGTTGTAGCACCCCTAAAAATAAGGTTCACTAATTTTGTTACTGTCTGTGTCTCTCACAAACAATCCCAATACATATCGGTGATAAGTGTGAAGATTGTTATTGAAAGCCTTTTAAGTTTGCTATTATATATCAGAACTCAGCATTCGGAGGTCTTATTGTCTGTAGCTTACCGGTGAAGTTATTCTGGTGTACCGAGGCAACTGCAGTTTTACTGACAAGGCTCGTGTTGCTGAAGCTGCAGGCGCTTCAGCAATCCTAGTCATTAACAACCAAACAGGTTCATCCTGTTACACGCCTTTTTGTCACTTCATCATTTGAATGTTCTAAATTTGAGTTAAATCTTTATTCTCATGATATCCTTCTGCAGAACTCTTTAAAATGGTATGTGAAGAAGATGAGTCTGATGTGGATATTGGCATCCCTACGGTAATGCTTCCACAAGATGCTGGTGAAGCCATGATAGGGAGTCTCCAAAATAAAGTGAATGGTACTTAATACTTACGCTTTTGGGTGTTTGAGCATGTTTCCTGTTCTCTCGCTATTTTTTTCCCTGAAGATATGCTCTTTTCTCAGTATACGGTCTTTTCAGCTCTTTTGTTCTTTTATTAATATATGCTCTGTTCTCAGTTCATGTGCAGCTATACTCTCCAAGACGACCACTGGTTGATGTTGCTGAGGTGTTTTTGTGGCTAATGGCTGTCGGTACTATATTATGTGCATCCTTTTGGTCTGCTTGGAGTGCCCGAGAAGCAGCTATTGAACAGGACAAAATACTAAAGGTCATACTTTTATTTACAAATAACAAATCGACAGTAAGTTACTGAGCCTAAATAATAATTTTCTTACCAGGATGCTTCTGATGAGTACTTGAACACAGCATCTTCTCGATCAAGTGGTGTGGTTGACATTAATACAACTTCTGCGGTTCTGTTTGTTGTGATCGCATCATGTTTCCTGGTCATGCTCTACAAGTTGATGTCATATTGGTTTATTGAGGTCCTGGTTGTCCTGTTTGCCATTGGTGGTGTTGAGGTGTGTTTTTTTTTTTTTTTTTTCCTGGTCACATAATAAGTTATTGCTTTTATTAACATGCTGCTTAAGGAAGTGTTTTATTATATTCATTTCTCAGGGTCTGCAAACTTGTTTGGTGGCTTTGTTATCATGGTATGTGAGTTTTTTTTTTTTTTTTTTTTTTTTTTTTTCTTTCTTTATAATTACTAGTATATGCAAACTTCTAAGTCTTCCAGTATAATAATAGGTTCTGTGCTGCTATACCAGTACTGACGATATGATTACTGAATAATGTTATTTGATGACTGATTCTTTCTGTATCAGTTACAAGAGGTCGATATAATTCTATAGTCTGGACTAACTACTATATATTGCAGTTTCAGATGGTTTGGGCCTGCTGCACAAACATTTGTCAAGGTTCCATTCTTAGGAGCAGTGTCATATTTGACCCTGGGTGTTTCTCCATTCTGCGTAGTATTTGCTGTTGTATGGGCTGTCTATCGCAGAATATCCTTTGCATGGATAGGTCAAGATATACTTGTAAGATCATTATTTCTTGCATATAATTTATTAGCGTCTTAAAACATAAATGATACAGTCAATTCAGTCAATAAATCTCTGCTCCACTGTTTCTGTGATTCTGCTCAGCAAAATATTTTTTTCTGGACGTCACTTTGGTAATTCATGGGGCAATACCTTTTTAAAAATTCTAAACTTATGACCTACAGATTAGAAAGAACGAGTTCTAGCCATTTGGACAAAATCCAGGTATTGAGCTAATATCATAAATAATCCAGATGATAGAGTGCCTAAATCTTTATTAATAACCTGAAGCCTTGAACGGTTCAAAGTTTTCTCTTCTATTAACATTTGATGACAGCTGCATCATTAAATATAAGAGTTCAAAAATCCCGTAAGAGTGACAAAATTTAAAGTTCGAGCAAAAAGGTAAGGAACCACTGACTGGACATGCTAACCCACTTGACTAATCTGAAAGTTCAGTTGTCATTTGATAATCGATGAAAAGGTGGTAGAAACTTACAACGGAGATCGATCTTCATTGAAAAATACCATGATTGAATTGAAACCCTAAAAAATATATCTAGAATTAAAACTTTTAATGATGGCTGTAGTATTCTTCCGTTGCATCATGTTGGCTATCTTTGCTATATTGTATTTTCTATATCAACGTTGAATTTTTATGGATGAAACAGCTGAAAGTAAATTCTAATATCTTCCTCTTAAATCAGGGCATCGCGCTGATAATCACAGTAATCCAGATAATACGAGTGCCTAATCTCAAGGTACTTATCTAAATCTACTCTCGGCTGCATGCTTCTTCCAATTATGGTACTTGCTGTATAATGCTCAATTTATGTTGAATACAATATATAGTCATGCTCCTTTTGTGTTAGTTGTAACTCAAGACCTTGTTAAAGCTACTTGGGGTATTATGGTGCCCTCAAAACACCACAACTGTTTGCTTGGATCTATTTGTGTGATCTTCATTCTTTCTTAAACCCAACAAACAGGCACTCTCAATCTCTAGATGTACCTTGACTGAGCTTTTGCCTGGTCCTTAAAGTAAGAACGAGCCATAGAATATGGGTAAAGGAGGTTTTCCCTGTATAGGTTACCCAGAGAGGGCAAGCCTTTGAGCCTGAGGGTAGCGGCCTAACAGGGGTATCCCTGTGGCCATTGCCAACCCATTCCCTGCTCACCCCCAAGATGTGTACATAATGAGGTCTGAAATTCTGACCTCTTGTGAGGACATCCGAACATGCCATAGAGTGTGATGATATATTGCTTGATGCACTTTAGTGTTCATTCTTTGACTAAAGTAGGTGGGAACGGTTCTCCTCAGCTGCGCGTTCTTGTATGACATTTTCTGGGTGTTTGTTTCCAAATGGTGGTTCCATGAAAGTGTGATGATAATGGTATGTTTCTAAAATTGCTAATCACCATTGCGAGCTTTATTTGTTCTCCACATCGGCACATCATGACTCTTTGTTCCTTCAAATACAGGTAGCTCGTGGTGATAAGAGCGGAGAAGATGGTATCCCCATGCTACTGAAAATCCCGCGAATGTTTGATCCTTGGGGTGGCTATAGTATCATAGGGTTTGGTGATATTATATTGCCAGGGCTATTAGTCGCCTTTTCTCTAAGGTTTGAACAGTTGGTTCCTAATATTCAACTTTGATTTGTAATGAAAATTTAAAAAGAATTTGAGAATGACACAGTTTTGACTATTGTCAAATGGTAATTGTAACATGGGAGAATTTAAAAATGAATAATTGCAAATTTCATTAGTCGGTTTATAAGTGTTTAACATCATTCTTTTTAGGCATGATTGGCTGTCAAACAAGAGTCTGCGAGCCGGATACTTCTTATGGACAATGATCGCTTATGGATTAGGTATAGGGGTCTGAAAACATGTTTTTGCGTGTGTGTGTTTTTTGGTATCATTGTGTTAATAAAGATGCTTTTTTTATGCTGCAGGGCTACTAATTACATATGTCGCTCTGAACGTGATGGATGGTCATGGTCAACCTGCTTTGCTTTATATTGTTCCTTTTACCGTAGGTATGGTTCTAACTTGCACAGTTCAAAGATTCCATTTGCTAATCCTATTTTCTCCGATTCGTAAAATGAAAAATGGAATTGAAATTAAGGGAAATTTTCCTTGGACAGGACGTTTTTGGGACAGGGCTATTTGCCCCTTTACTTTAAAACAACTTCTATTGCAATTCTATTCTGAACTGTAGAATTTTCTTATTGGCCTTATCGTTTGTTTGCAACAGTAAAACCAAGCAAAATGATGATTCAACTTGAAATGCAAAATGTAAACAAGAATGCACTGACAAAGAAACTAATCATTTAAATTCGCAGGCACACTATTGACATTGGGGAAGTACCGAGGTGATCTGAGACATTTATGGTCAAAAGGTGAACCAGACCGGCTTTGCCCTCATGTCCAGCTTCAATCTTCGGAACAATAAAGTATTGTAAGGGATGATGGCCGTAGTTTGCAAATAAGTCATCCCTTTTAGCAAATATGCTATTTCTGTAACACCCATAGATTCAGAAACACTATATTTACAGTAGTTTAGAAGACTTTTGGTGCTGCTTATTATCGTGATTAGTTCCTCTTTTAGCACTTCGTATATTCATACACCAACCTATTGTTTCCCGTAATTATCTAATGTAACCCGTGTGTCGAACCACAGCAGATACCAAAAGAGTATATTTAATGTGCGTTATATTGATTAACGGGTCGATGTGTAACCAGATTAGCACTCTCATTTATTTATAGTTGCACTGCAAGATATACTCTATCTTAGTAAAAAACAAATTTAATATTTGGTTTTAGTTTTTACATTCAATTAGAGGCACTGGAGAAGTGATTTCTGGTTTAATAATGTGAATGTTTGCAACCATTGATTTAGAACAAATTACATGTTTGGTCTCATGGTTTCTTAAAATATGTTTTAGTCTTAAGTCATTTTTATTACACCAAAGAATACCAATTTTGAAACTATCTGCTTTTAGTCCTATTTTGAGAAATAGGGACTATCCGTAATAAAAAATCAAATATTATACGGATAGTCCTATTTCTCAAAATAGTGACTAAAAGCGTCATAGCTTCAAAATTGTGATTGTTGGTGTAATAAAAGTGACTTAGGGACTAAAGTTATTATTTTGGGCAAATTACAGGGACCAAACGTGTAATTTTTTCATTGATTTATGATTAAAAGCCCACTTATCAATCCATAAAAAAATAAATCCATAGCTTAATAAAGATGCAAGACTTGTTAAAAGTCAATAGCTTAAGATGTAATAACAAGTCAATAGCTTAAGATGTACTGTACCATAAAAGAAAAAAAAAAAAAAAAAATCATATTACAGCTAAATTATGGAGTCCACATTTTATAACCTTTCGTACAATCTATACTCCTTTATAAAGGGTTTGAGACATTCTAAATATAGTAGTTTAAAAATTTTTAAGACAAAAAACATTTCTATAAAAAAAAAAGTTACTTTCTAAGCATAATAATTAAGCATACATATAAATCTAAAAAATAATTAATGTCTTAAATTCTCATACTTGTAACATTCTCCAATATTGATGCATTTCATTTAAACCATACGAAGACATATAAAAAAAATGCAATAAATTAAAATACGTAGTTCACCGGAAATTGAAATACGTAAAGTTATTGTTAGAAAAAACATATATATAAAAAACATTTGTTCGTCACAAAAATAGTCACAAAAATAGTTACCTGGTACCCGCCCCCTTCTAGTTTTCATTAAAGAATGTGCACATTTGCACCTTAACCATAACTTTCACACATAGAACCTGAACCACATTTCTCAGTTTCTCTCTCTCCCTAGACAGAGAATTCTATTTCTAGAAAGAAAAAAAATATGTCCCCAACTGACCCAAAACCCATCACAAAAACCTTCCCTCCAATCTCCCAGCACAACCCATTCACTACAGACCACAACTCGATCGCCGCAGACCTCGACGGAACACTACTTAAATCAAACCTCTCATTCCTATACTACATCCTTCTCGCGATAGAAGCAGGCAGCCTTATTCGCGGCCTAATACTCATTTTCTCCATCCCATTGATCACACTCACTTCCATATTCATATCAGAACAGCTTGCAGCTAAGATACTAATCTTTATAACATACTCTCAGCTCAAAATGTCCAATATAGAACATGTCTCACGTACCATACTGCCCTTTTTTTACGCAAAAGATGTGAGAAATGATAGTTTTGAAGTGTTTGATATGTGTGAGAAAAAGGTGGTAGTGACTGCTAATCCTGTTGTGATGGTGGATGTGTTTGTTAAGGAGTGGCTAGGAGGTGATAAGGTTATTGGGACCGCGATTGAAGTTGATTTAAGGACAGGTAAAGCGACTGGTTTTGTTAAGGAGCCTGGTGTTTTGTTTGGTGAGTTGAAGAGATTGGCTGTTGTAAAGGAGTTTGGTGATGATGTTCCGGATATCGGGATTGGTGATCGAGATACTGATTTTGAGTTTATGTCTATTTGCAAGGTCAGTTAATTTTAGTTTTGACTTTTGATCATAGGTTTTGGCATTGAAGTTGTTAACATGATATCTGTAACTAGGAAACATAGTATATTATTCGGGTACTTTTGTGTAATGTAGTTTCCTGTTATTTGGGATCTACATTAATGTGTTGATGTTAAAGAGACCATTGAACGTGTTTATTGTTGGCAAGTGGCATATCAGTCAACGGGGTTTAATAGTTCAGACCAAAATAATATTTCAGATACATAAACTACTAATTTTTTGCAAATACACTAATACTAATGATGATAAATTTGCCAAAGCGTGTTTGGGATTGCATATTTTCAGTTTTTATAAGCTTATGTGCGTATTTAATCTGTTAATCTGTTTATTTTGAAGTGAAATAAGCATATTCTGATAAGCAAGTAAAAGTTGTTTTAAATACTTTGGCAAATCCAAACACTATTTCTAGAAATACCTGTTTTTAAATAACTTATAAATACTTGCTTTTAAGTGAAAACGTAAGAAAATGAAAGATAAACATTCCCAAACACCCCTAAATTGACCAAATATGTGCTTAAACCTTCCGTTGTTTGACACGCATCCCATAAGCATTTTTGAAAACCCTGTAGTCCTGTACTCGACTCTTGGTGCGTATAAATCAACTATACAAAATTGAGAAAAATATCATACGATACTCGTGTTATTCTGTTATTTGCATAACCTTTCAGCCATAATTCTATCTGTAGGAGGGTTACATTGTGCCAAAAGACCATTATGCAAGATTAGTATCTCCAGATCGTCTCAAGACTCAATTGATCTTCCATGATGCCTACCAAGCGCTACCACCAAGCTCAATGATCACTTACATTAGGCTGCCGTTCAGATTTGTTATATCCCCTTTCCGTTGTTACTTCAATGTCACACTAGTTAAGGGAATTGTCAAAAGCATCTATATTCGAAGGTGGTCATGGTGGCAGGAAGCATAGGAGAAGAGTAAGGGTGGCAATCATAATTTGAAATGCGAAAATAGAATCTTTATATCTAATTATACTCAAAATGTTTGACATTCATTTCGTGATCTGAATACAACATTTGCCTTATCGAATACAGCATAGGAGAAGATTAATGGTAGCAATCCTAATTTGAGTAAACGTAGCATTGATATGGTTTATCCGTGTATGGTTGAGACTTAAGAGGTTACACTTCAATATCCAAGACCGGGTTCTATTAATATGATGTAAAAGGATATGAGAATATGAGCAAGTAACCGATGTTTGAAATGTCATTCAGACATTCACAAACAAGAAACCTCTGCATACATTTAACATATGAACTATGATTACTCAATGTGGCATCTATTATACTCATCCACCTAGAATCCGATTGATACCGGTAACACATTGTTCTAATGGGTCAAACTGGTAACATGTTAACGTTGGTTGAAAACAAAATGGTCAAAACAGTCAAAAGTGAACCGCAGTGTACTTATATGTCTACAATATTTTAAAATCACTTACCAAAAAAAACCCGCAAATTGTTAACCAAAACTATAAATACTGCAACCTCATATTTCACAACCAAAAGAGCACGAGCCAAAATAACCTTAAAGCTTCAAAGCTTCTATGCATACTGACTTAATATGGTAATACATGGAAAAACAAGGACAGAACAAAGGTTTAATTATATATTCTTCGGGTAGTAACATATGGCTAAAACCGAATTCAACATGGTCCAACACAAAATCAAATCTAAGAGGATCATTAATAACACGGAATGCAGTATGGGAACAACACAAAAGAACCCGCAGAAAATCTAATCAACGGTTGTCACCTGTTGCCATTCTCCATCAACGGCTTCTTTCCACAAAGTGACATTGTTGTCACCAGCAGCCACCGCCAAAATATTTCCAGTCAAAGACCATGATACTCTCCAAACAGGGACCTTGAAATCATACAACACCTTACCATTCCAGTTATCGCCTTCTTTACCAATAGTCCATATCACAACTGTACCATCCTCGGAGGCACTTGCAATTGTTGATTTTGGAAGTCCAAGGTTCGGGGCCCAAGCAACAGCACGGACCCAATCTGTGTGCATTTGTAAGGCGGGAAAACAGTCCATTTTCCAGATACCATTGGATAGCTTCCACACCTTTACAGTATTATCACACCCACCAGAAGCCAACTTTTGTACGGGTTCAAAAGGACCAGATCCAACTAGAGCCCCAGGAGCCATTGATGGAGCCCATGAAACAGAGGTGACCCCAACTGGGTGAGCCTGGTCGATTCGCGTGGTATCCCACCCACCATCTGACCTGGCTGTATGAACCGAGATGTTCCCATCAGACGAGCCACAAGCCAAACATAGTCCAAGCTCATGCGGGGCCCATGCAATAGAGTTGACTGAAGATTTATGGTCAGTAAAAGTATGGAGTTGTGTCCACTCATTTGGGTTAGCTTCCTTCCAAATTATAACGGTTGCATCATACGAACAGGATGCAAGGAGTGATCCGAATTTAGGGTGGGCCCAAGCAACCTGCCATACCGGACCGTTGTGACCAGTTAAAGTGGTGAGGTGTTGGGAAGTAGAATTGTTGTTGCTAACACCGATTATCTTGATGGAGGCATCAGAGGATGCAGATGCCACTCTCTTTCCATAATAATCCATGCATACATCATGGACAGTATCGGTGTGGCCTGTTTCAATCTTTTGTGCAGGCATGTTCTGTAATTGAGCTCTTCCGTTACGATAACTGAATTCCTGCATTCCAAAGAAAATGAATTAACAGAGAGTAAATGCAGAAGCAAACGATAGATAAATGAACATCACAACTCATTAAGATGACAAAACAAGAAGACAGCATATATGTAAGTAGGACTTTACAATCACAATGAGATATTGGGATATATATACAAGTAGAGAACCGAGATCAGGCAACAAATGAGACTTCACAACTAAACCGGCTTATGGGAACGTTGGAATGGTTGGGCCGCTGGGTAAAGGAGTCTTAAGTTATCATGGTGCTTTTTGCAAAGAGACTGTTTTCACGACTCAAATCCATAACCTTCTATGGCACAGAGGCATAAGTCGTAACCTTACAACTACTCCTATGTCATCCCCTAGAATACAGACTACAATTAGATGTCAAAATGTTTTTTAAAATTTATTATTAAAGGTCTCTATGTATAATTTATGGTCATGAGTGAAGATAAATCACCTATGCGAATTGAATTGACCACCATAGTTTGGAAAAAGAATCCTAGATACAGTACAGGCAGCAACGAACTATGTTAAATGCAAATAGCACCATTGCTGCTCAATAGCATGCAATGTGCCTCCAGACGAGAAAACGTAAAACCTAAGAAGATGAACTATCACTACTTATATCTCATCAGTTATAAATACATTCCATATAAGATACAACAATTCATTAGGAGGCAACTTTACTATTCTTGAAGTATTTGACACAGTATACCAAAAGGGTCACTTCTGAAGCCATTATCTGACTTTCTGTGATGTCAATGGAGCAGAAAATGAATCAATCCTTATTCAAAATTATGTTAGTGAAAAAAAACAAGAGGGCAACTAACAGCGTTGTTTTGATAGGCAATTAAACAACTATTCACTAGATTACAGGTCATTAGATACAATTCCCGATGTTATATTCCAAATTACATTGTGGTGATACACGTCAAATGCTCAAACCATCCATCAATCCATCAGAGCATGTATTAGGTTCACTTGCATGCCATCCTTTGGCTAGCTTTAATCATCTCTTAAAGGGTACGCATAAAGAAGTAGTAATCCGAAATTTATAATATCACAAAACTTAGAGGTGATTTCTTAGAGCAACTTAATGTAGAAGGATTAAGAGATGCTGGCAGAGCCTAAATACACCAAATAGTATTGAGATGGAGACTACACCTACATAATCGCAGAAAATGATTCCCGATTCAACAAAAAAACTACAGAAGTCTCGTAACAGAAGGAAAAAAATTCCATATTCCTAGTGGCATCTATTTCCATCCCCCGTTTTCATTTCTAACATACCAAGTAAATACTAAATAGTGCATTAAACACATATCTTCATCTATTCCGATATCACAATATCATAGACCTTCATTACATGGAAACCATATAAACAGAACCTCCCCAAAACCAACTACCACATAAGCACCCATTTACCATATCATCGTAATAAATTGTGAGAATCAATATTTCAATAGTCGTTGTTTCTCTCATGATTAAACTTTTATTTTGGGTAATCATGGTTTTACGACTTTTAGGCCGACTAATCCATTGGGCTTGAACCCACCGCCACACAGACTCAAACCAGGTAAAACCTTCCGTTTTTAGGAGGTTGACGTGGCCACTTCTGGGTTGATGTTTGCACCTAGCAGGAATTGAACTTGAGAACTCACAATTTAGTGATGATAGTCACAAACCTTTTGCCACTGGGCCAACCCTGAGTGGTTAAGATAAAGCATTAACTGCCAGCCGCTAATTTTTACTTGGTGCTAACTAGCCAGAACTCGCTTCTCATAGGGTCTATTACACACCTAATCAGTTGCAGCTACACGAATCATACAAAGTTCTCAAAAACATCAATAAACGGTCAATATCATACCTCGTATACGGGCATTTCGTATACGTCTCCCCAAGTATTAAATCAAACTACTAAATTCACCATTACAGTAACATATAAAACCCAACAATCAATCAATCATAAAAAAACACATTTTTATATAAAATTAGCACCTAATTCTATCAGATCACAGCCAAATTTTAGGGAACCAAATAGGTGAAAATTATAGATGACTAAGTAAACTGATCTGCTAATTAAAAAAAATAATAGATCAAAATAGAATAGATATAATGGTACCTGTGTGTATATATATATCAGAGAGTTATAACGCCGGTAAGATATTCCGGCAACAAAAAGTGACTGTTATGGGTAGGGAGTAAATAAATATTTTATTTATTTGGGAAAGGATGTTGGTTGAATAAAGTTTTAAGGCCCATAATTTTAGCCCATTAGATAGTGGATTTGGTCATTTGGCCCGACCCAGTCTAGATAACTTGTGTCAAACGAGGTCTAGTTTCAAAGGTCTATATTTTGTGTGGTTAGTCAAAGGTTCAGAAACGGTCGCGGGTATACTTTCGTTAGGACCGAACATCTGAGTTAAAAACTCACCCTCACCGGGTAATGATCGCGGGTATAGTTCTGGTTAGGACCGAACATGTGAGTTAAAAAACTTACCCTTACCGGATAACTGAACATGATCAGTTTGACTATGTATGAGTTGGTTGAGTTCGAGCTAAGACCTTTTACAATATTATCATCTACCGTACTACATGTTCGGGTCGATTTGCGCCGAGCCAAGCTTGGAAGTTAGCAATTCAGTTAATGTAGTGCTCCGTTCTAAGACAAGTGTCAACTTTAATAAGACACATAGTTTTAGGAAAGCGCAAATATTTCAATGTTAACTAATCAAATGTTTTTCTTTTATTTTTAAGAAATTGTTAAACGTAGGGCTAAGGGCTACGGCCATGTTTGAGGAATTCAAACACACATTAACTACTTTTCCCTTTAATAGTAAGTGTCCGCATTTAACATCTCTCGATAGACACTATGTACCACAAAATATGCATGTTTTTGTTTCTTAATGTAGCCCTTAAGGCTATGTTTAGCAGAACCTTTATTTGAATAATGTTTTGTTTTGTTGTAGAATGTGGATATATATTTTATGGCGAGGGAACTCAAACTTGCCACTGTATTGACTCAAATTTGTTGAGTTTCACACTTTCATAGTCCTTCAAAAGTTTTGATATCGGATTGTCATGTAAAGTAATCCACCCCTGGTTGAAAATAGTAACAGCAAAAAGTTTTCGTCTTTGAAACTGATATCTTCAACACATGAGTGCAGTCGAGGAAATTGGAATCTTCAAGTTCTTCACTGTCATTTCATACAAGTTAACCTCAGCATCCACATTAAATCGAACTAGAAAGTAAAACATTCTAAGCTTATATATCATATATATCAATCATATGTGTGCACCTGATTAGAGAATAAGAGAACGCAAGAGAGATTGTAAGCAAGATGAACCTAATTTTGGCTGCTGACACGATAGATATGGTTACAAACAAACAAAATTTAGCGAAAATGATTGGATAAACAGTATGAATAAACAACCTCAAACGCCCTAAAAATTGTTTATGTACATGATGTATCAAAATGAAATAAGTAGAAGAACTTTCTTAAATGAACATTTCTAATATGACATTCAGAGTTCGCATGGTAGATACGGGAAGTCGGGAATGACAATTTTTAGGAAACAATCACACAATCTAAAAAAAGAATATCAAACGGATAAAGCAAGCAAATAGCATAGATAATCTAAATCATCCTCATTAGTTTGATAATGCAAACCACATATAGTTAGAGAGCTAACTTATTTGTCCTACAAGTCAATGAAACAATTTTCTTCTTCTTGTTAAACTGGCTCCAAAAAATATCTTTGTATTCATGCTTAGTTTTCTATTGATGTGATCAACACATAAATTGAGCCTATGGAGTTTTTTGTGTCTTGGGCATAAAGTTATCCAACATTTGGGAATACAAAGTAGCTATAAGATGGTGGGGAAAATTTTCTAAGAAAACAACAAGATTTTTGTCTTTCCGAATAATCTTCACGACATCACTCCAATCAGTAGGAAGACTACTTAAAAATTTCTCCACATGTTTTTCATTAGTATGTGTTCTTCCAAGGGTTCTCAAGTCACTAACAATATGTATAAATCTTCTAAACGCCTCCTCAATAGGTTCATGACTAAGCATTTGAAAGGTTTCGAAATTCTGAGTAGCAACTCTGTTTTAGAGTGCTTAAGTTGAGAATCGCCTCCATATGTTTTTACTAGAGTTTTCCAAATATCATGAGACGTTTCACACATAAAGATTATCCCAAATACATGGTTTGGTATGCTACAATAGATAAGATGAATTGCTAAGTTCGTTTCATAATCTGTGATTTCATCCTCTCTGGACAATTCATTTTAACATCCACACTACTTCCATCGCGTAATCCCCAAATTCAATGGTTTCCAAAGACGGAGACTTTTAACGGTTTTAAAATTTATTAAATACCAATGCACTTTCTCCAACGATCGATATAGACGTGTCTAAATTTCGTTAATTAAATAGTCATGATTTTGATTTCGTCTAATATAAGACACGAAGAACTTTTCGACCGCTAAACTCGACTAAAAGTTATTTTGAGCAAAATGGTCCTTCGTGGTTTGTTTTTTTGCAAAAAGGTCCCTTGTGATTTTAAAGAAAGTTTTTAAAAAGTTTTAAAAAGTTTTTTTTTAAAAACGTAATTTTTAAAAAAGCGAATGAAAGATTTTTTCTTTTTAAAACGAAAATTTTTAAAAGTTAAAAAAAGGTAAATTTTAAAGAAAGTTTTTTTTTTTTTTTTTTTTTTTAACGTAAAGTTTTTTTAAAAACGAATTTTTAAAAAAAATTTAAAAAACCTAAATTTTAAAGAAAGTTTTTTCTTTTAAAAACGAACGAAAGTTTTTTAAAAAAGTTTTTTTTTAATAAAAAAACGTAAATTTTTTTAAAAAACGAACGAAAGTTTTTTTTTTAAAAAGTTTTTAAAAAGGTTTTTTTTTTTTAAAACGTAAATTTTTTAAAAAAACGAACGAAAGTTTTTTAAAAAAAAAACGTAAATTTTTAAAAAAGTTTTTAAAAAAGCGTAAATTTTAAAGAAAGTTTTTTTTTTAACGTAAAGTTTTTTTTTTAAAAGTAAATTTTTTAAAAAGCGAACGAAAGTTTTTTTTAAAAAACGTAAATTTTAAAGAAAGTTTTTTTTTTTTTTTTTTTTTTTAACGTAAAGTTTTTAAAAGTTTTTTTTAAAACGTAAATTTTTTAAAAGAACGAAAGTTTTTTTTAAAAAAACTTAAATTTTAAAAAGTTTAAAAAAACACTTAAATTTTAAAGAAAGTTTTTATTAAATTTTTTAAAAAATGTAAAGTTTAAAAAACGTAAATTACGGATAAAAAAGGACAAATAACATAAAAAGCAGTAAACATATAAAACGTGGAATGAAAACGTCAAAAACGTAAAAATTAGGCAAAACGGATAAAAAACGAATGAAACGGATAAAATGTAAAAAAGTGTCGAAATGGATAAAAAATGACAAAACGGACAAAACGTAAAAAGCGTGGGAAACGGATAAAAACGGACGAAAAACGTAAAAAATGTGAGGAAGCGGATAAAAAGCGAAAGAAACGGACAAAACGTAAAAATGGCGAAAACTATTATTAATGGAGACTAACTAGCAAAACTATTATTTGAAAAATAGGACTAACGGTGCAAAAATTATTAACGGAAGGACTAACGGTGCAAAAAATGTACAAGGACTTATTTTGAAAAAAACGCAAAAGGACGATTTTGCAAAAAAATGCAGAACCACAAGGGACCATTTTGCTAAAAATAACATTTCACAGCCGTTAGAACCGGTTTTATCGGTGGCCACTCACTTTTGACCATATTAGCACGAAATCAAAAGACGTGACTATTTAATTAACGAAATTTAGTACAGGTACCATATCGATATATTGGAGAAAGTACGTGGTTATTTAATAGCTTAAACCCTTTTTAACTTTACATAAACTTCAAAACGTTTCTTCCAAAATAGGAACATATTAGGGTCAAGCAATGGTGGTACATCTAAAGAGGCCCCTTTCTGAAAAACCCACATCTTCTTTGGTTTTAGACGCCATTTGTCAAAGGAAACCATTCAAAAAACTTTGCTTAAAAATAATTTCATATTAAGTTTAGTGAGAAATATAAGTTAGTAATAACAATCATCAGTAACATGATCATTGTTACTTTTTTTCCTTCTTGCTAGAGGTGGCAATCACAACCCATTTAGAGAAAAATGGGTTGCTATGGGTAAAAAATAACAACTTATGGGTTGGATTGGGTTACCCCATTTGCAAATAACAGGTCAAATGGGTTAACATATAGACTTATGTGAATCAACAAATGGGTCGAATGGGTCAACAAATGGGTCGAATTGTCACTTAAGGGTCGGATGATAACTCAACCATCATTAGATGTCGTGTTTTTTAAGTTTTTATGTTTTTATACGCTTTTATATTTTTTTCGCCGCTTTAGCATTTTCATCCGCTTTTTGCGCGTGCTGGCCATTTTTTACGCCGCCGCTTTTTAACGTTTCGTCCGCTTTTTACGTTTCTTCCGCTTTTTACGTTTTGTATGTTTTTACGCTTTCATATTTTTTACGTTTCGTCCGCTTTTTATGTTTTCATTCGTTTTGCGCGTTTCGTCCGCTTTTGCGCGCTTCGTCGCTTTTTACGTTTTCGTCCGTTATTTTACGTTTTAGTCCGTTTTTGCGCGTTTTCGTCCGTATTTTTACGTTTTAATTTGTTTTACGTTTTCGTCGCTTTTTACGTTTTCGGTAGTTTTTACGTTTCGTCCGTTTTTACGTCTTCGTCAATTTTTACGTTTTCATCGCGACGTTTCGCCGTTTTTACGTTTTAAATGTTATTGTGCGTTTTAAATCCGTTTTTAAGTTTTCGTTCGTTTTTGCGCGTTTTCATCCATTTTTTTACGTTTTCTTCATTTTTTTGCGCGTTTTCATCCGTTTTTACGCGTTTTCGTCCATTTTTTTACGTTTTCGTCCGTTTTATTACGTTTTCATCCGTTTTGCGCGTTTTCATCCATTGTTTTACGTTTTCGTCAGTTTTTTTACGTTTTCAACCGTTTTGGCACGTTTTCGTCCATTTTTTACGTTTTCAACCGTTTTTGCGCATTTTCGTCCGTTTTTACCTTTTAAATACATTTTTCGTTTAGTCCTTTTTCGTTTTCATCCTTTTTACGTTTTCATCTGTTTTGCGTGTTTCCTTGGTTTTTACGTTTTGTCCGTTTTCGTTTTCTTTCGTTTTTACGTTTCGTCGTTTTTTTCGTTTCATCTGTTTTTTACGATTTCGTCCCTTTTTACGTTTTCATCCGTTTTTACGCCATCTATTTTGCGCGTTTTGATACATTTTTACGTTTTCGTCCGTTTACTTATTTAAAACGTATGAAATTGTAAAAAAACAGATGAAAACATAAATAAACGGACAAAAACATAAAAACAACGAACAAAAACATAAAAAACGGATGAATACGTATAAAAAACATAAAAATGGACAAAAATGTAAAAAACAGACAAAAGCGCGCAAAAACGGATGAAAACGTAAAAAAAGGGTCGAAAACGCGCGAAAACGGACGAAACGTAAAAAAATAGACGAAAACGCGCAAAAACGGACGAAAACATAAAAAATCAGCCGAAAACGTAAAAATAATCACGAAAACGCGCAAAAACGGACGAAAACATGCAAAAACGGACGAAAACGCGCAAAAACGGACGAAAACGTAAAAAAAATTAAAACGAAAATACGCACGAAATCGCGCAAAAACGGATGAAAACGCAAAACGGATGAAAACGAAAAAACGGACAAAACGAAAAACGGATGAAAGCGCAAAAACGCGCAAAACGGATGAAAACGTAAAAATGGCAAAAATGGATGAAAACGCGAAAAACGGATGAAAACGTAAAATACGGACGAAACGTAAAAACCAAGAGAACACGCAAAACGGATGAAAACGTAAAAAGGACGAAATGGTGCAAAAAGATGAAAACGTAAAAGCGGACGGCGTAAAAAACGGACGAAAACGCGCAAAAATGGATGAAAACGTAAAAAAACGGACGAAAACGTAAAAAACGGACGAAAACGCGCAAAAACATATGAAAACGTAAAAAAACGGACGAAAACGTAAAAGAACGGACGAAAAAGCGCAAAAACGGATGAAAACGTAAAAAAAATGGACGAAAACGCGCAAAAAAGGAAGAAAACGTAAAAAAATTGACGAAAACGTAAAAAAACGGATGAAAACGTAATAAAATGGATGAAAACGCGCAAAAACGGATGAAAACGTAAAAAAAACTGACGAAAATGCGCAAAAACGGATGAAAACGTAAAAAAACGGACGGAAACGTAAAAAACGGACGAAAACGCGCAAAAACGGATGAAAACGTAAAAAACGGATGAAAACGGACGAAACATACTATAGTAGCATGATTACAGGTGGAAATGTAACGAGTCGACCCGACCCAACCCGTTTGACCCATGACCCATTCAACCCATTCTTATAGTATGACCCGTTTGACCCATGACCCATTTGACCCATAAACCATTTGACCCATGACCCAAACCGACCCGACCCGACCCATTTGCCACCTCTACTTCTTGCCATGGCAATTTCGCTTATTGTTTGCAATCAAACACCAAATTTCCAAATACAAATTCTAAATTAAAGGCAGAAACAAGGCGTAGATTAGTATCATCTCAATCCTTTAAGAGTTAACAAGGATTGCTGTAAAAGATACTCAAACCCGACTAACCCTACCGTACCCGAACCCGAATAAGCTTATTCGATCGGGTCAGGTTATACGGATTGCAAATCATTATTCGGGTTAACTCGATTAACGCAAACACTTATTAGGTTCGGGTTTCGGGTGAGAGTTTCAACCTTATTCGAGTTCCGGGTTAACCTAAATAACCCTAATAACACGCATCATATTAGGGTCGAGTACGGGTAAGGTTTTTCTTCCTCAAAACCCGATTAACCTGACCTGAATAAGGCTTATTCGGGTTGGGTTTACCTGATTAGCCTTAAATTGCCATTGCGTTTTCTTAGTGACTATATCATGTGAAATCATCAGATATCATAACCAAACATGTGAAATCATCACATGGATCATATAATGTACATGTAAAACCGCAGATGCATAATCATAACCAAACATGATGATCAACACTTTTACGACGCAATGCCAAACACCCTCTCACTTTTTCACAAAAAGCAATGCCAAGCATTCAGATGGGTTTTTTGCATCCTCTTTGGGTCACTTTGGTAGCATTTCATTATATAATTCCACATTATATGTAAATCTAACTATCTTGTACATCAATATAAAAGATTTTTTTTACAAATATAACTTTTTTTGAAGAGTTTCTTGTTTACAAAATAACCTAACTGGTACACAACAAAAACCATCTAAAGATACATGGACAAATGCAAAAGTATGTTTTCACGTAAAAAAAAAAAAAAAAAAAAAAAAAAAAAAAAAACTTATAATCTAAGACAAATAGACCACATTTTTATGATTATGAACAAAATTTGAAAAAACTAACATCGATTAATTCATCATTAAAAACGAAACATAAATATGATCATCACACGTTGATGAAAGGACTTACGACAAAGGCAAGGAATACGAGATCTCTTTACAAATAGGTTAAAAGAGCAAATCTTTACCAGATCAATATATTTAAGAAGAGCAATTTTGCCATAAACTTTTTTTATACAACTTTTTTTATAAAAATCTGATAGTGATATGTTTTCTATACTTAGAGTTGGCTTTGTGAATGAAAAATATGTTTATCGAATATAATAAAATAAAAAAATATCGATTATGCAACATAAAGAGTTCGAAAAGAATTGTAAGGTCGTTGTTTATAGATTATAAGAAGTGAAAATTTTAAAATTCGCGAGGTTGATTTATCTAAAGGGCATCTTACGAAAGAGTAGTGCTATTTAGACATAAAACATATGCCTAAATACATGTCTAATGTATAAATCTCTTGTACGAGTTTATTATGTATTTTTTCTCGAAATTCTCACAAATCATTTTTTCAAATCAACCAATCAAATCATTAGGTACATAAATAGCATGATTATTAGGCACACATCGCTTGTACAAGTATATTATATATCACATCTATTTATTTATTTGTGTATTCAATTTGATATGTGTGATGTTTCATTATAAACGCAATAATTACATACGATGGAAACACACACTCGCTAGTAAATAAAAGTATTATCAAATTATTAGTAGCAAAGTTTTGCTATATGTTTGGGTGTTTGGGATAAAAAAATGTACGCTTTCAAGTTTTACCGCTTTTAAGTGGCAAGTTTAAGGCTTAAAAATTAAACACATTAGAGAAACATCTTTCGATAACCTTCTAAGGTAAATATCTTGGGAAATAGCCCGCGTACATCATAGCCAAAAACATGCTCGACATTTCACGAGATCCTAAAAGTTACCGGTCTCCGTTTACACGTCTATATATTTATTAGTTCGATATAGCAAAAAAAAACTTAGGGACAGACACTCATATATCATACAACTCAGGGACTATTTTTAAGAATAAGGCGATTTATCTAAACACACATTTATCCCCTGGTTAGCAATTCAAAACAGACTCTCCACTCAAAATAAGCTAATGAAATGGAGGATTCATGGTGCTAATAGATGCTGCCTATGCTACAGTAACTCTGAAGACTTGCAACATTTATTTTTTCAGTGTCCATTTTCTAATGAAGTGTGGAGTAAAGTCATTGCATTGACTGATATTAGAGGGCAGAGCAGAATCTTTCAAGACATTATGCAAAACATGATCAATAGGGGTAATGGCAACAACATAAATAGTGTGATTAGAAGATTGACCTTTGCTGCTAGTGTGTACAACATTTGGAAGGAAAGAAATGGAAGAATTTTAAGAGATGTTAGTAGAGGCAGTGATGATGTTTTTAAGAATATTGTGGATAATGTGAGAAATAGGCTTCTTGGTTTGATAGTTAAAGATAGTGCAGTTGTAAAGAAGATGGAAAGTAAATGAGGTGTCTCTTGCAAAAGGGTTAAAAATTTGAAAGTGGTTTATGCTTCATCATATTGAATGTAGTTGGGTGATAGTCTTTCTAGTTATTCTCCTTCTGAATTTTAGGTCTCAGTATCCTTTAGGGGTGTTTGGATAAAGCCTTCATTGCAGCCAGAAGTGGTTCTAACTTCTAAGTGAGTTGAATGTTTATAGTGGTATTGAGGGGTGTTTGGATATCCGAATAACAGCATCAATCTTTCATCATAGTGATGTATGTTATAAGTTTTCATGCCATTACAATGGAGAGATAGCTTATACCTTGGAGTCCTATCTGGTATGACTGTACCTATAGTAACCTTCTATGTTCTGTTTCAGTTTGGCCTTGGGAGGGAACTGGATAAGCACTTTTGGTGAAATAGTAAGGATGTACCATAAAGAAGGGTCTCTCATTGTGAAGGATAAATGGCTTGGGTGGGTGGTGTATGATGGAAGGAATAAAGAGGAGTGAAAGATGATACTTCTTGGTCCTTCTAATACATCACCAAAGGAGGTAATGGTTGGCTTCTTTCAAAGTGTGTGTTCCCAAGTAACTGAATCTATTTTGAAGAGATGAAAATGTAGGTTACATGGTATTGCCCTTGTCTGGAAGGGTAATGGGTTCCTAGTGATGCCTCTCTCCTATTCTGCCTTGATCATTGTGGGTGGCTGGTTGAATGGTCTTGGTAGGAAGGAGTTGGGAAAATGTAGCTAGACGGTATGGTGCTTACAAGAGGTAAATTCAGGTGTTTTTTATTTGATGCATTGGTGTTGAAGGTTCTCTGTATTTTTTTTCTTCTGTTTTTTAGTTTGTCAGATATATGATTGTGTAGTATCCGATATCGGTTGTATGGTTCTCTTTATTTATTTTCCTGATTTGGGGTGTGTCCTAAATCAGTGAATGATACTTATTATGTACTTTGGTTGGTTGATTAATACTATAAGATTTACCTCTTGCACAAAAAAAACTCCGTTTTTACCATATCGCCAGAATAATGGATGCATTTCAATGTATTTTTCATTAGTATATGTTTTTCTATGAGCTTTTTATCGTCAAACATCTCAAAGTTGTTATGAACAACCATCTTCTGACACCATTTCTTTGTCGTTTGTTCCATCTACTTTACATATTGCATATATATTTACCAAGTCTCATTGTGGCCCGCGTTTTCGTTTTATGTCTCACAAACTCTCAATATTCCTCGCTGCAACATTGTGAGTTTGAGGGGGATGTTAGTTAATAAGGCTCACTTGTGTCGGCCTATTAACCCATCTAACATTAGGGCATCATTTCTCTTTTATATGTATATGTATGTTCAGTGGCGGAACCAGAACGATATCTAAGGTGGTTCCCCTTATTTAGTCAAGGCGGTAAATTATCCGGTCAATGACCCGTAACTAAATGGATCGGTTTGGGGTCAAGTCGGTACGATATAACACATAAAATTTATCACAATATAACCTTGATAGGTCTAATGGTCTGTGAAAAAAAAATATTGTTTTTACCCAATCAAACAATCTATAAAGCTTGAAAGTCACAATAAAAATCCGCTAGCTGCAAAACTTTTAAGGCCACCCGACGTAGCTATATATTATAAACTGTGGAAGTGTAGTCATTTACCATGCTTTGTAATATTCGAAGTTTAAATAGCATATCACTAAATCGTAAAAACAATTAAGTTGCAAGTGTATTGAGAATAGAAATAAATAGAAATAAATACTTACTTAATATTCCAGTTCAATGTAACTATAGATATTTAAAGGCAACTTTTATTTTTGACTTAGCCCACATGGTACTCTACAAACCACAAGTAAGATATCACTAGAAACATCGAATATGGATTTACGTGTTAACATTGATGGCAGTGATGTCCAATTGTTTTTACGATTTAGTGATATATATGCTATTTAAACATCGAATATTAACATTAATCTTTCTTTGGCATTCGTATCTTTTTTCAATTGATCTGTTTACCCTAAACAATTTTAATCTGAGCTTGCATCATGTTCTCTGGTATATTTCATTTAACTTTCAGGGCGTATTATGCGGTCACGGGTCACCTGCTGAATGTTCCTGTTGAGCTTTTGGATTTCCGTAAGAGATGGAGCCCAAAATTGGACATCAAACCCTTTGGTTTACAAATATAAAAGCATAAAACCAACAATCACTAAGAAACAATTTAAATCACCAGGAGACTTAAATAGTAGATATATATATATATATATATATATATATATATATATATATATATATATATATATATATATATATATATATATATATATATATATAAGCATATGAACTTGCAATAACAATATCTAAGAAACAGTTTCATTGACATGTGCCGAAATATTAAAATTACCCAAAAGCAGACATAACCTAAACCTTACTCACTTGTCACTAATGTAATCTACGTTTTTTCACTGTCTTGAGACTCCCTAAAACATCTTCTAAGGAGAGAAGAGAAAGGTTTTTGCTTCCCAAAATAGCCTTCACCACAACATTCCACTCGGGAGGAAGAGCACTTAGAAATTTCTTTATGTATGTAACATTAGTATAAGATTTTCCAAGAGCCTCCAAGGAATTAATAATACCAATATATCTTTCATACAAATTTTCAACAGGCT
The DNA here is from genome assembly GCA_022545495.1 of Chrysanthemum lavandulifolium. Lineage (NCBI taxonomy): Eukaryota > Viridiplantae > Streptophyta > Magnoliopsida > Asterales > Asteraceae > Chrysanthemum > Chrysanthemum lavandulifolium. The sequence goes on from CM040241.1 coordinate 218,722,047, forward strand.
CAGTAGCATTCACCCAGAACATCTTAAATGTGTCAAATTGATCAGTAAGAAGTTTGATTTTGTGTTTCTTACACTGAGAATTGCCTTCATATATCATCTCAAGAGCTTTCCAAATATCATGAGCCGTATCACATCTGTAGATTTTCTTATATTCCTGGTCGGGTAGCGCACTGTAGAGAAGATGAGTTGCTAAATTATTTTCACGTAACATGGTTTCAGTCATCTCATCCCATTCATTTTGTTCACTTGGTAGAATATGAGCTCCAAATTCAATGATTTTCCATAGACGAGGACTTATTGCCTTAACAAAAACTTCAAAACGTTTCTTCCAAAATATGTACTTTTCAGAATCAAGCAATTGCGGCGGTTTATCTAAAGAGGGAACCATGGCCATCTATAAAAAATAGAATAAAAGAGAACAGACACAAATAGAAATACTTCAGAAGTGAGTAATCAAGATTTACATGTTAGTGACAATGAAACGATGATCTATATTTTTTTTGTATTTAACCACATCACAAAAGAGTTATCAGCAAACCATCTCCAACGTAGTCTAGTGGTAAGGTGCCCCTAAAGTCTCATAAACCTCGTTGGGTGATAGGTGAATATCTTGAGATGACCAAGATAATCTCACAAATGGCTACGAGGATACCAGTTAGGCTGCGTAAATCAGAGCCAAAAAGGCTCAACTTTCTTGGGCAACCTCATAAGAAATCCTTCTCCGTTTTGTCACCACCGCCAAGGTGGCCAGTGATTATGCATCCGGATGTTCAAACCTCACTAGGTAAACATCTTGGGATTGCCACGGAAAAGGTTCGGAAACGGTTATGAGCATACCACAATTAGACCACGTACATATGAGTCAAAGACTCTTCCTACCCGGATTATCTGAGCAAAGAAAGGCTCATCTGATTATACCCTATATACTGCATGATATATTGTGTCTATATGTGTTTCTATACATTGTGTTTGAATATGATATGATTGTAGTGTTTAAAGTTGTGATAACTATATAAATTTTTCTAACAAATTTTGATACCTTAAAGTTGTACAAATAAAACGACTTATAAATAGTGATTGGAGTTTTGATAAGTATGCTTTATTGTCTAACTGTTTACAAATAAAACAGCTTATTTGTTGTAGCTACTCAACATTATACCCTATATACGAACGCAATAATAATCAAACATTCAAATAGTATTATTATTATTTATTTTTTTTCATAACTTGCTCGTGGTACACATAAACACCGTTCCGTGTAGCAGTTTAAATTATCAACAAAATTATTATCACAAAACAGTAAACGAAATATACTTACAGTCGGAAATTTCGAGCGTGAGTACGTAAAACTTCGGTAGAGGAGATAATAAATTGAGTTACGAATGGGGTATATATAGGCACTAGCTTATAAGACCCGTTGACACCGGGTAATGTTTTAAAAAAAAATATAAATGAGATGATAATAAAAGTAATAAGAGGAAAAAGATGTTGCAAAAGAAAAAATTAGTATAAACAAAATAAGAAAAATAATGAAAGAAAACAAATATTGAATCATTGTTTATTAATATGAGTGATAAGTCAAGTACAATATAGAGTACAATTATTGTAGTAATAATGTCTCCTACATACATTCGTGTGGTCTTTAATCTTGACAGCTTGAAAAGAAAGCGATGTAGTGAGAAGTAGATGAATTGGTAAAGCAATACAAATTAAATCGAGAACCTAACAAACCATGAAAAGAATGTGTAAGTAAAACTTTTGTGTGAATTACAATAAACATGTAAAAACAAATTGTATGACATTAAGTGAGTATCCGAACATACCGCTGATAATCGATCAAAGACCGTGAAGAACCTCTTTATAGACTACATTTGTAGTAGTCTTTAATAAATTACGATCGGCATCACAAATAACAACCTTCAAACCCTTTTTGCTTTTTACGCGTGAAAGTGCGACATATAATTGTTCGTGTGTGAAAACAGGACGTGGTAGGTACAAACCAACTTTCGAAAGTGATTGTCCTTGGCTCTTGTTTATCGTCATGGCAAAAGAAACTAACACAGGAAATTGTTTGCGCACGATCTTGAGTGGTAAACGTTTATGCGATGGAGTAATTTTCAACCTTGGAAGTATAACCGTATTGCCAAAATGTGTTCCATTAATTATTTTGGCTTGAATAGAGGCACGCGTTAATTTAGTCACTTGAAGCCTTGTCCCATTACACAAACCTTGTGATTGATTAATGTTTCTCAACAACATTATTGGGACACCGACCTTCAATGCGAGCCTATGGTTTGGGACACCCGAAAATTTTAAACCGTTGATAAATTCAGGTGAAAAGACGGCTTGGTCTATAGCACCACCATGGTCATTTTTATCTATGTTGTCAAACTAAGATAAACCATTTCTTCACCAGGAAAGGTTTGAAGCAAATGATCGTTAATACTATCAACCACTTCATTGGTTGGAGCAAGAATGACCTTTTCACGAAGTAAGACGGATCGTATGTTATTCAAAAGGTTTGGGTAAGTGAAATGAATAACATTGTACCGGATCATCGGTTTCATGTATTAGAATATCTTCGGGTATATCTATCAAAACCTCTCCGTCGTGTGGTCCTCCAATCTCTCCATATCTTACTTTCAATATCCAATCCGCAAATTCCTTTATCTCAGTTACATCTTCAGGGCGTGATCCAACAGTTAGGCGCATGTTCGCGGTTAATTTCAAGACTTTGCAGTGATCCCACAAGTAGATCCAGTTCTGCTCATCATATAGGAAGTAGATCCATTTCTACTCATAAAAAACAATCATCTAAAAAAATACTAATTCCTCTAAAAAATGCCAAATTTTTAGTTTTTATATGGACCGTATAGGAGTAGATCCAATTCTGCTCATAAAAAACAATCATCTAAAAAATAGGAATTCATCTAAAAAATGCCAAATAAATAGTTTATATGGACCATATAGGAAATAGATCCAGTCCTACTCATCGAAACAATCATATAGGAAGTAGATCCAGTTCTACTCATCAAAAACATTCATCTAAAAAATAACAATTCATCTAAAAGTGCCAAATAAAATTTTAATATGGACCATATAGGAAGTAGATCCAGTTATGCTCATAAAAAACAATCATCTAAAACAATCATATAGGAAGTAGATCGAGTTCTGCTCATAAAAAACAATCATCTAAAAAATAACAATTCATCTAAAAGTGCCAAATAAAAAATTTAATATGGACCATATAGGAAGTATATCCAATTCTGCTCATCAAAAACAATTATCTAAAAAATAACAATTCATCTAAAAAATGCCAAATAAAAAAATTTATATGGATCATAGAGGAAGTAGATCCATCCCGCTCATAAAAAATCATCTAAAAATAACAATTCATCTAAAAATGCCGATAAAAGTTTATATGGATCATATAGGAAGTAGATCCACCATGCTCATCGAAAACAATCATCTAAAACAATCATATAGGAAGTAAATCCAGTTCGCTCATAAAAACAATCATCTAAAAATAACAATTGCCTAAAAATGTCAAATAAAAAATTTAATATGGACCATATAGGAAGTAAATCAAGTTCTGCTCATAAAAACAATCATCTAAAAAATAACAATTCATCTAAAAAATGTAAAATAAAAAATTTAATATGGACCATATAGGAAGTAGATCCAGTTCTGTTCATAAAAAATAATCATCTAAAAAATAACAATTCATCTAAAAAATGCCAAATTTTTTGTTTTTATATAGACCATATAGGAGTAGATCCAGTTCTGCTCATAAAAAACAATCATCAAAAAAGTAAGAATTCTTTTAAAAAATGTCAAATAAAAAGTTTAATATGGAGCATATAGGAAGTAGATCCAGTCCTGCTCATAAAAAAAAATCATCTAAAAATAACAATTCATCTAAAAAATGCCGCATAAAAAGTTTAATATCTATACTATACTGAGTAGATCATTGTCTGCTCTTAAAAAACAATCATTTAAAAAATAACAATTCATCCAGAAAGGACAAATAAAAAGTTTAATATGGACCATATAGGGAGTAGTTCCTTGCCTGCTCATCAAAAACAATCATCTCCATATTAACAATATTTGGCTTGCTAAACAAAAGTTGCATCCAAGTCCGAAGAATACGCACTTGTAACTTGATGTTGTCCTTAACAGGTGATAAATCGTTGATATACCCAGAAACAAAGGTAGCCATTCTTTGATTTGATATTCAACGATTAGGTAAGTAATTGAGATGTGCATCTTTATCACCACGGCCATCCTCATTTTATACTATGTTGTATCGCCCTGACAATTAGGGATCATATGAATCAGAATGTTTTTAATTGCATGATCATCTTCCAAAATTAAAATTTCAAATATACACCCAACCCCAAAAAAAAGCCTCAAATATTTTTTTTAGGGTTCTGGCCATATTAATCATTCAATTATAAAAACTAAAAATTAACAAAAACGAAATAAAATTACAACAAAATTAGTTCACAATCAAGATCATTACCAAATCATGCAGGATGCCAGCAAACACCAAGTAAATCAGCTATTTTGGGAGTTGATATGTATGATGGTTAACATTTTTTTGCAAAACGTATTAGCCAAGAAAAAGTGATGATTCTCTTGATTGGAAAGATTCATATGCGTTTAATTTGAAGAAGAAAAACGCATAATTGAAGGTTTTTATGAGTTTCCAAATTTTTGACCAAGAAGTTCTGATATGGTATCCATCATTGGCGCTAAACGTAAGGAGAAAGTCTTTGACATCCTCACGTGTTCCTGCACGTGATATTTAGAATGAATGGATGCATTGGGGTGTTGTACAATGTAGTTAAATATGAAAAGCCACATCAGAAAATTTAATTTTAATAAGCTTAACGGGGTAGTACAGTATTGTCATATATTAGATAAACATGATAGAAATTTACCAATAAAGATTACCATTACCTCATTTAATGGCTGCCGAATGATAGTTTTTGGTTAGAAATAACTTTACAGATTGGGTTTTTGGTTAGAAATAACTTTAAAGAAAGTTAAAGTATTACTATTTTATTTTTCAAATGCAAGAACTCAAAATAAATCACTATTAGATAGAAATAATGATTCTATCTATGGACATCATTTCAGGTTCAAAAGTTGGGTTGTCAACAATTTCAAGTAGGTCTTTGCCATCTAAGCGTAGAATAACAAATAGTATCTCTCTTTATTAAATAGGCTTTAAAGGTCATATGTGATTTATAAATTGTTCGTATAATGGTTTATGAGTTGCTATTTGATAAAATTCAACTTTAATGACATTTAGTTACTGACCGAAAGTTGACCTTTTCTTTTGTAGTTGAAAGACCCGTTTGAAATAAGATATTACCCGGCTCTCCATATTCATTTGTAAGCCTTGTTAATTTGGTTTAGTAAAGAGAGACTAACCTTTGAACATTCAAAGCAACATGTGTCATTAGTTTTTGTTCATCATGTACAACCATGCGAGCATAATGGACGGGACCCTTGTACTTTAAAAGCTCTTTTCCACTCTCGACATATTTTAACCACCTGCATTATTAGTGAAGTTGTTTAACTGAATTTCCATCAAATAGTTTTCTTTTATCCACATTTAAATAATATATGATAAATAAATGATGTGTTGATCTTGATCTAAAAAAGCATCACTACAATAGATTACGGGCAACTTTCACCCATTGCCTTTTTTAAACATTTATAATTTAAGCAGTTTGAGATAAAAATAGCTTAACTAAAAAATTAAACACATTTGTACAAAATATACCATGCTCTACTTAATTACTCTGCATGTTAGTAAAATTACCTTGATTGTTAATAGCTCTCTACGTGTTCCATTGCATATACAATTACAAAGCCATCTTATATTTATAAGAGAAATAATTCCATCATAAGAACATGCGTAGCCAATACTAAAAATCTTTACGTGATTCACGAATTTGAAGTTTACATCAAAGTATTCATGAAACAAAAAATTTTGTTCTCTAAAGAATGCATAAAGTTAATAAAAAACTAATTATAGGCAATAAAACAATGGAAACAAAAGATATGTCGAGAGTGGCATTTGAACCCACGCCATTTCAGACTAGAACCTAAATAAAACTAATTGACCTCCCTTCTTTCAATAGCGCCCGTCAACACCTCTTAGTAGATGAATTCCACCTCCGAAATCAAATTCTTGATCAAATGTGTCACCAAACTCGAAAAATACCAACGGCAATACAGAAATCAAAATCAAATTTACAACAACTTTTTTACTGTCATTTAAGCTGTTTGGTTAAGGTGTAGAACATTAACGTAATCATAAGCATTTATTGTATAGATACTAACCTTGCATAGAGGCTGTGTGGATGAGTGGCTGCACCCTTTACCTGTTCTTGTTTTCCACTGCGAGTTATATGCGTCACCATTTAAACCATCCTCAGAATTACATGACCTTGGCCTAGCGATCAGTCGCTTGCATCCTTTTCTGTCGTAGTTGAAAATACCTATCTAAACCTTTATGTCGTTGTTAATATGCAGGGACTGTATTAGCATATGGTATGTTTGACAAATCCTCTGTTTGACCAAAAGACCAATCAGTGATTATATTCTATCATTCCTAAACCAAATTTTGAAAACATAAGTATCAAGAATCGCTAAATTTTCTAACATTCTAGTATTCTGACTGTCTTTCATTACTGAATGCATAAAACTACACTGTCAGATAATGAAATTTACCATACAGAGCCTTTGCAGATGCAATTTACCAACCAAACACTATCTAAATGCTATCTACTTCTAATGTTTAGGATCCTGCAAGTACTTTCGAAACACATATCCAAACACCCCTAATGTTCCTTGTTTGGCAGTTTTCAGTAAGCACCCCTAATGTGATCGTAACTTCCCATTTGAGAAGGTTACGACTGAGAAAAGCTCCGTCTCGTGCACATCTGCAATCTCTGCTGCTGCATCTTTTCTGTACTACCCACGACCCGTGCCCTACCACTTCCATTAGTAACATAACTCAAGCACCATCATATCGACTCATATTGATTGCTCATCATGAATCTTCATATAAACATTTAACAGCCTATTGAAAATAAAATCAGACCCAAGCATAAAAAAATTAAACTCACAAAATGATTAAAAGTAGAATACTGCAAAAAAGAAACATACAATATAAAGATTCAAGAGCTAACCTTTCATCTGAGAAAATAGGACCACAAAATTTGATGCTTCATCTTATAGTCACAGAATAAATTAACGTTGTCAAACAACCAAACAGCATACACATTGGAATTTAACGTAAATTCCATGATTGACATATTAGAAACATGGTACATTTGTGAATTTGACCACCTATGGTCCAGATGTAGTACTTGTTGAGACTCACTAAGTGACACGTTTTCATCGTCTTTAGTCTTCTTCAAACTTAACGTTGGCACCCCTTGTATGACTTAAAAGCTATACCATATAATATATGAGATTCTTAATATTTTTAGCAACTATCGTACATTATGAGTGTGGGCATACTTCAAATTTTAAAGCCACCTGGTTTTACACAAAAAAAAATGGTTGTATAAAGTGTCACAGTGAATAAGGAAGGAAATTGGCCCATATTAGTATTTTATTTGTAATGGCTTGAACATGAGATATGCGTGCAAGCCAATATGTGAAACACCTCACTGCCACATAAATTCGACATAGGACACCACCAACCTCAGCGGACATCAACAAACACCAGTACTTACAGTAGTGTGTTGTGTTACTATAACTACATTCAAAATGCAATGTCAAACACCCATTTAGCCATCTAGGGACTAAAGGTTCTGATGTTACATTATAATCTCAACGCAAAGATAGCACAACTTGGGAACTTAAAGAGAATATTTAATAAGTGTAGATAACATTAAAGACTTAGCCCATTTAACCCGTGTATCTATTTTTCATTCATGATAATACAACTACACATTTCGATATCGACCGAAAAAGGCCTCTACAACAAAGATCATGATAAGAGAAAACTAATTATAGTGTTAAAATGTTACTAAAAGGGTGAATTTTTTTATTGATCAAACTAAGAGGGTGTTATAGAATGATTTTTTAAAAACCATAAGAAAACTACGTATATCTTAGAATACCTATTGTCTCTTAAATTATGTTCGCAACTATAACCACCGCCTCACATATGACTTTGTGTTAATGATAAGCTCAACCTGCTAACAAATTAAAATCTTCAATAATAAGTTTCTATCAAATACCTTAATTATAAGAGTACTAAAATACCAAGCCACCATATTTATAAGTTACGCATTTGAGATAATACCTGAATTATTTGATTAATGGAACCTACAACTCTTAAGGCATTGTTAGCGATTCAATTTTAGCCAACGAACTACCAAAGGAATTTGAAATTTTCGTAATCATCCGGCATCTTCCATCACCTTTATCTAGCGCTTTTCACCTATTGTATCTTACGTATGACCTTGTAATTTTAACCTTTATACGGAGTATCTATGAATTTGTCAAAGTCGGTAGAGTTTTATTGCAACGGGCAAAAAGTCAAGTTTATTACTAACGTATAATACCTCTTAATTCGTTAGGCTCAGGAAGCTTCCATTATTGAAATAAAATGAACTTTTTAATCATATTTAAGACATTAGCTTTTTATAAAAGTAACTTTTTGGACAAATAGTGATTCAAGTAAAACTGAATGGACATGTTTTAACCCGTGAAAACAATACTTTTTGACCCTTTACCCAACCCACCTGACCCACCCATTTTTCATCTCTTAACTTGAATGTTGTGACTTTGCATAAGGGCATGCAACAAGACAAAATCGGACCTACGAAAATCAAGAAAGTGAGTACCAAAAGCGTATTAGAGTGTATAAAGTTCATACTTGGTATAAAACCAAGACGACTACAATTGGATCAGAAACCAGACTCGAACTTTGTGAAAGTCTTAATTTTCAGGTAAGAACATTGTTTAATTGGTGTGAAACAAAAACGAATAGGGTTTGTAACGGTACTGTATCTGTATCAGTACTGTATTGTTTCACGGTTTTGTCCCAAGTTTTGCACATTCATAATCTTTGCGTGACTATCAATAAAAGAAGAAAACAAAATGACCTGGGAAGAAAGCAAGACATACATGAACTTGTATCTCTCTAGCATTAGCAATGAATCTTCATCAAATATTGTACGTATGTCAAAAATTTATATCCTCTACTGCGATCAAACCTTTCTGCCCCTTCATCTGTTAAGTGCCGCATTTTGTCCTTTTATATGTTAAGTGTTAAAGAGGCAATAAACTTTTCAAATTTCAACTGTGGTCAAAGGGCCCAAAATATTAGAGGTATATCGATTTATATGATCATTGTTATTTGCTATCAAATGGGAAGTTCAATGTCCGGTAGGGAAAAGTATTGGAGGCTTATTATATTAAAGGTATGGGCTCTTTTCTTGTAAAAAACATTTTCCATTACCTCTTGTCGGGGACCGAAATGTTATATACACAGTTGAATTACGATACCACATAATCCTTTTAACTAACAACTCGCAACAAAGATGAGCCCTTTCTAAACTGCGATTAGCAACGTAGGTACACTTTCATTTTCCTTCCGAAAATGCACATTTTAATGAAGAGACAAATTTTGGTAGCATGCTTTTCGATGAAAATCTCGTGCCTTCCCAATTCATAGTGTAAGAGGAAAAACATTTCGTTTCTTGTACATGTTTATGTTATACTTGATGTTAAAAAATGTCTTTGCTGTAGGTATACATTCCTGCAGATTGGGTACATATATTTGGAATAAAATCCAAGGTTCCTAAACTTCTAGAATCCAAAATGATATTTTTTTTATATCTAACATTACAAACCATGTTTAACCAATCCAAACACCATCTTACTAACCGATAGGTTCTGCAAAAGGCTAGATTACAAACTGATAGGTTCTGCCAAGCATGGAATGATGCAAGTTTGCAACAAACTCTTATCATGGCCATGTTTTGATGGTAGGCAGGTCTTTATTCATGTTTCGTGCGAACCTGGATAATCCTATTTAAGGGATCTATATATTTTGTTTCATATAGCACAGAAACACATATTATCAGCTTTGCGCTTTCTTTTTTGCGTCATTTTTGGCATACTAATGCTACCTATTCTGCATAATTTATTTAGTTTCAATTTGTAATAGATCATCTCACATATAAAGTCATCATAAAATCCATCCCAAACAACGGTCATTATATTTTTAAACAACTGTCATTATATCCCATTAGTTGTTTTTATTTTGAGTAACAAATAGTTTATTATTTTCTTAAAATAATAGCATAACTATATTTGCATTTAACAAATTTTAGTAGGATGAGAAGTTCAATAGCTTACCTATTGTTGGGTTCAGTAAATACCCAAACTCCTCTGATCTAGGATTTGAATAGAAAATAGCCCAAGTATTTAATCCGTTAACACAAACAGTCACCGAGTGCATAGTCTCTCGGTGAGTCGCCTTCGTGATACTCGAGAAGAGGCTAAGAAGAAGTCTCTCACTTTCGAAGGCGGAACTTAAAGGGTGAAGACCGAGTCAAGAAGATGATGGATTCAATGGTGATGACAATAACTCATCAATCCCTAAGATTCCTATCCAACTTCTTACATTGAAGACAAACCAAGTAGAAGATCAAGAATGTAAAGATCAAGAAAGAGCGGGACAAAGCGGGAAAGGTTGAATCGATATAAGGCAAGTCCTTATCATCCAAAGTCAACTTTCCCGAATAGCAAAACATCGTGCTCGGTGTCATCACCGAACTTAGGAAAGTAGTCTTGTCTCTTACCTAGAATAGTCTTTAGAATGCAGACAAAATACATCAAGATTTTGTCTTCATGTGATGTCGCTTGTCACTTAGGAAAGAGTCAAATACCATACATGTATAAATAGCATAAGAGATGGAGTGAAAAGGTTAAGCTTGTGAATTGTAAAAACACACACGCAAGCCATCTTTTCACTCCTCCAAATACAACTTAGTTCTGAGATAGCTCAATGAGCTCTAAGAGTTGTGCTCGGACTTAGCTGAGCTTAGAGAGAATCACCCAACTTTGTCATTTCAATCCCAAGTACTATTCCGCAAGTACTTGGGTAACGATTCTTTGTTGATTTATTTCTAATAAGAATATGATGTTGAAAATTACTCAGTGTGTTTTCTTTATGTTAATTTCACCATCGTTCACTTTTAACTTGTTTTATAAACTTAACTGCTTTAAACGTTAGTGAACGGGAACAACAAGTGGTATCGAGCAAGGCTAATTATAAAACTCGCTTTTTAAGCCGCCTAAAAGTTTTTAAATTAGGATCCTAAATGGTGAAATTGATGTACCCCAACTAGTCGATAAAAGGGAGGAGCTTATTCAAATTGTTGCCCTAGACTTGAAGTTGGCAAATTCAACAAATGGAAAAGCGAATGCTTTGCTATTTGATTGGGATGGAACCTTATTATGTCAAGTGCATTAATGATGGTCCATTTGTCCCAAAGATCGTCAAGGGTTGCCCAAACACAAGCTCGGTGGACCCAAGATGAAAGGAGAGTGGTCAACCAGACCAAAGACTCAAAAGTATCATAATATCTTGTCTTCCGACGATATTATGGAGTCTCATATTAGTCAGTAGTCTTGCTAAGCAAACCTGGATGACCTAGTTCATAGTCATGAAGGACCATCGATACCAAGGAAAACAGGATAATGGACACGAAACTTGAGTATAACACCTTCGTGGCTAAGGACTCGAAACTCTCTCAAACTTACACCGGATACAAAACTCTTTTAAATGAACTTTCAAATGATGGTGTTAAGTTGTCTAAGCATGAAATCAATGTTGGTTTTGTAAATAGTCTCCGAGAAGTGGTTGAATTTCTCTCGGGACTCGTGAATGCCAATCACATCCAAAATCTTGAGCTTCACGAAATTTATGGAATTTGCCTATGAGGAAAACCTCATCAATGCAGACGATACCACGACTTAAAGAAGTCTCGTGAAGTCAAGAAGTCCCCGACCACTACATCATCACCAATATCAACCGCTTTCTTTTCAAACAATGTAGTTCAAGATTTCCAAGAAAACTCGGATGATGAGCCCGATGAGAGATCAAGTGAGGAGTACCTAAGTGACCGAATGTCAATTTCGGAAAGGGCACTCGCTAACTCTCGAAGGTTTATAAAAGAAACAAAGGTTTTCAACTCTAAAGCAAATCAAGACACCGAATGTTATAAGTGTCATAAAAGAGGCCATTTGCAAAAGACTGCTTTTCAAAACAATTTACAACCCTCTTACAAACCATCGGGATCTAATCGGTCTTGTGCTTTAGCAAATTTCAACCAAAAATCTATCGGTCTCATCAAAATGTTCAAAACAACTGATCTTAACAAAACCATTGATTATGAAGCTAAGTACAAGAAAGCAAAAGCTAAGCTTGCATTGCTTGAGGCCCCCTCGAAACAACAAAAATGTTCAATCATGCGGGGAAGAACAAAGGCCTTGTTGTTTGAAACCTTTGATCGATGAAGAGCCAATCTCATCGGATGATGAAATGGTACACGCTGCTCTAATGGCTCTCTCGTAAGAAGACAAGCTTGTCGTTGGAAAGAATCATGCTAGAACGGGAATGGGTCAACATCACAATGAAGAAGGTAAACACTTTACTTTCTATGGATGATGACTCGATTGGCGCCTTATATGAATTATCTAAATGTTGACCTTAAGTTTGTAGAAGAACAAAGATCAATCTTTTTCTAAGTACAACAAGTTAAGTTTTGAATTGAATAAGTGTAGGATGAATTGCTCATTTTAAAACAAGCTAAGCTTGAGGTCGCCACTTTGCAAATTCAAAACACCGAACTAGTTAAAAGAAATCGAATCTTCAAGATGAACTTAAAAGGCAAATGATATTCTTAAGAGTTGGATGCTAAGAATCCTGTGGTCTTTGATCTTGTGGGTGCCCCAAGAGAGCAAGAAGAGAGTCATAGGTGAAGATCATCTCCCGACTCTCTCAACAAAGACCGCCTCCTAAGCCATTTGTGTCGGTGGCATGATTACAAGTATGTTGGCCGATTCAAATTCCAAAGAATGGATTGAACGAGTTAATCCCGAGAGTAAGCTTCCAAACTTGATTCGGAAGGATTCTAGAGCTCGAAAGTCAAGCTCTAAAGAGCATGCTTGACTCCACGATGTGCCCAGTGGTACCGAACACATCTCGAGTCTCAGGAATCTCAGCACCGCCCACCACCGAAACCTATTCGTGGTGCCGCCCAAGCTCGAGCTTACTCCACTACAATTCAATCCTCATTCACCAAAAGAAAGGTCCGGGCGTGGTAGAACCATCCTTCAAAGACAAGCAAAACTAATCCAACAAGAGTCTACACTGCTGAGACTTCATCATCCTCTATCCCCACTAAAGTCGACCAACCAAAGAATCGATCGAACTTGTGAGGAAGCTTATCAAAAAATGGAATCCATTGAAAAGGTCCTCGAACCAATCAAGGAGACAAAGTCGCCCTCCGGTTCCTCAAAGTCAAAATCAACCTCCAAAAGCAAACAAAAGTGTGAAATGTGTCATTACACCACCCATACCATCGACAATCGCTATAGAATCCTTTTTGCATGATTCGCAAAAGGATGATCACAGATCGCCGATCATCTACGAGATGTCAATCAAGCAAACTATACCAAAGTTGGTCATCGGTATGCTTCATCATCCAAAACTGCCTCAAAGAATAGAGCAAAACCTTTTCCTATCTCGTCTCACCGTGGGTTCAATGATCATCATCGGGATGATTGTCTCATGAATACATGCTTGTGATATATGCGGTAATCCACTCATGAGACATCCCAACATGACAAGATTATTCATGCAAGGAGAAATTCCAAACAACCCGTAGTCACCGAGTCATCCTCACCTCTAAATGCAAAACCTGTGGTAGCACCTTGCACACAACCACCGACCATGAGTCGATTGCAAATTTCAAAGAGACCTTGAGATCCAAGCCCACTAGTAAGTGGGTCACGAAGAGAAACTAATTCGCTTTACTACTTGTGCAGACATGCCGTGAGCCTATTTGGCATCTAGACAAGGATGCTCAAGAAGCATGACTGTGTGAAGGAATATCTGCACAAGTATGTAAAGGAACCAGGCCCAAGGTAGTATTTGGTGATAACTCATCATGTCCCATCAAGGTTATGGTTCAAGAACGCAATGGAATAGTTTTCTAGAATAGCCTATGTCAATGGTCTCAAATACAATCTCATCAATGTCGACCAACTATGTGATGCAAAATTCATTGTACAATTCAATGATAAACAAGGTACCATTTTAATGCCAACAAGGAAGTTGTGTTGATAGCTCCTAGGAGAGACGATGTTTATGTGCTTGACATGTCAACTCTCTCCCAAGATGGAACGTGTCTCTTTGCTAAAGCCACCGAAACTATCAATTGGGCGTGGCATAAGAGACTCTCACACCTAAACTTCAAAATCTCAACAACTTGGCAAAACAAAACAAGGTCCTTGGCTTGCCATCACCGGTCTTTGCAAAAGACAAACCATGCTCGCCTGTGAAAAGGGTAAACACCACGAGCATCATTCAAAACAAAACAAAATTTCTCCATCAAAGCGCCTTCACTCCTCGCACATGGATCTCTTTGGACCGTCGGTCCCGGATCAATCCAAGATGAGAAGTATACACTTGTCATTGTTGATGAATTCTCAAGATACACTTGGGTATACTTTCTTTCAAAAAGAGTCAGCAAACGATGCAATAATATCATTCATCGTGAAGATTGAAAACCGTAATGACATTATCACAAACAACCGAATCGACAATGGCATCGAGTTCGAAATCAAGAACTTGAGAGCTTCGTGATGAAAAGGAATTTCTCAAAATTTCTCATCTCCTTATACCCTGAACAAAATGGGGTTCTTTGAAAGGAAAAAGAACTCTCATTGAGGTCGCTAGAACTATGTTAAATGGCTCACCTCTCAAAACATTTCGGATCAAGCAAATCAAAGCGCTGTTACACTCAAACAGTCAATCATTGTCAAAAGACATAATAAAACCCCATATGAGATCTTCAAAGGTAGACTTCGGACATCGCCTATTTTCATGTGTTTGGATGTCCAGTGTTCATTCACAACCACAAGGATCATCTAGGCAAGTTTGATGCAAAAGCGATGATGGATACTTTTAGGCTACTCATCGATCTCCAAAGCCTTCGTGGTCTTTAACACAAGGAGACAACAAGTTGAGGAAACCTTTCATGTCACCTTTGATGAAAGTACTTGAAAGCATCAGTTCACCAACACCTCGGTGGAGGAAATAGGAATTGATAACTCTTCAAGATATCCTCCCGATGAGTACAACATCAACTCAATTCCTCATATCAAGTCGATGCCGACATCTCATATTATGTCTTACCTCACAACCTACCCCAACCAACCGTCAATGAATTCATTGAGAATCGATCCGTCCTCTTGGGATAAGTAACAATGATCCAAATGATCGGGAACTCAGAACTCATGATCCTCAACCCGATCATGACATCTCAACAGTTGTTCTAAATGATCCCGTGGCTCTTGCACCGAACTCACATCCGAACTCCCTGACATCTTCAAGCTCGCACCCTAGACCACAAAGTAAGTGGACTAGATCTCGTGACATTGAGCTTGTAAACATCATTGGTGAACCCACCGAGGGCATGCTCACTAGAAGCATGGTCGCTAGTCTAACTGCAACTTCACCAATGAATGTCTTTATGCCGACACCTATCGACATAGAACCCAAAAGTGTCATCAAGCTCTAAAACACCCAAGCTGGGTTCGAGCTATGCAAGATGAATTGCAACAGCTTGATAAAAACAAGGTCATGACCTTGATCAAATGTCCTCGTGATGTAGTAGTCATAGGAATGAAGTGGGTTTTCGTAAACAAAACCGATGAAAACGGCACCGTCATTAAAAACAAAGCCGACTTGTAGCCAAAGGATACAACAACAAGAAGGCATTGACTATGATGAGACATTTGCTCTGTTGCAAGAATGGAAGCCATCGGATCTTCCTTGCATATGCAACATACATGAACTTGTGGTCTACCAAATGGATGTTAAAAGTGCATTCTTAAATGGTGATCTCAAGGAAGATGTGTATGTTCAAGAACCTCCACGGCTTTGAGAGTAGTGAATTCCGACTATGTCTCGCAAGCTTGACAAAGCCCTTTATGGACTTAAACAAGCTCCTGTGGCATGGTATGAAACTCTCTCGCCTTCCCGATACAAAACAAGTTTGTCGAGGAAAGATAGACAACACACTGTTTGTCTATAGAACCCAACAGATGTGATACTAGTCCAAGTGTATGTTGATGATATCATCTTTGGCTCAACAAACTACAAACTTTGCAAACAGTTTGAAAAGCGATGACAAAGAAGTTTGAAATGAGCATGATGGGGAACTCACTTACTTTCTTGGACTTCAAATCAGCAGATCGATAAAGGTATATCCATCACCAAGAGAAATACACCGTAAATCTCTTGAAGAAATATGAGATATTTGACTATGCCTCGGTGAAGACACCAATGGTTCCACCTAACAACCTTGGACCCGATCTCACCGCAAATCACCAATCAAACTCATTTCGGAGGATTGTTGGCTCACCGATGTATCTAACCGCTACTAGACCGGACATACAATTCTCATCTGCCTAATAGCAAGATATCATCCAATCCAAAAGAATCCCACCTCACTGCACCAAAAGAATACTCGGTGCACTGAAAGGAACCCCAAACCTTGGACTATATTATCCAATATGCTCGTGGTTTGATCTCGCGGCTACTCGATTCGATTATGCCGGGCGCAACATGGATGAAAAAAGTACCTCGTGGTCCCACAATTTCTTGGAGGAAAACGGTGTGTTGGGTGCAAAGAAGCAACAATCGGTGGCTATGTCCTCACCGAAGTCGAATATGTAGTCAGCAGCAGATGTCAGTGCCAATGTATTATGGATGAAAAGTCAACTCGGTGACTATGACATCCATTACAAAATGGTGCCTATCTTACGTGATAACACTAGTGCAATTGCAATCTCCAACAACCCCGTCCTCCACCAAAGAACCAAACACATTGATATCGATATCACTTCATCGGGGATCACATAATGAAAGGAGACATAGAACTTCATTTCATCCCTATCGAATATCAACTGGTGATATCTTCACCAAACCCTCGATGAGCCTACCTTGAGATCGAAGTCGACTTGGGAATGCTTGACATTGAAAGTCAAGTATTTGAAAACCAATCTCGATGAGCTCTCGACATGGTTCATCCTCCCCGAAAATCCAAAATAAACCTCTCACCGAATGAGTAATACTCATTCGGGGTCCCCGACACTTGACAAAGAGCATTGAATGAGTAACTAAATGGTCCAAGTATCGCTTACTTTAATGTCCTAGGTTGGTAACTATGCCAATTTAATAAAGGAATATATGTCTCTTTGTCTTCTGTCATCCCACTTGGCATTTATTGCTCTCACAAGAAATATCAAATTGATATTTTTCTCCGCAAAGGTGCACTTTTATCTTGTACACCTCAACTGTTCCCTTGAAAACGGGATTTTATCATGGGTAATGGAGTGGTAGCATTAAATGGGAATTTCAAAGTCCTTCAAAACCTACTCTTAGTTTTTCCATTTGTGCACAAAACACCCCTTTATCACTCTATAAATACCTCTTCTACACAAACAAAACACACAAATCAATTTCGCAATTAAACTCACAAAATCTTTTCTCAAATCCAAATATTTGTGTGTTCTCAAACCTTCAAAACCTCTTTTGAAAACCTTTCTTGTGAACATTTACAAAAGTTTTCATCACTAACTAGAGATCTAAACATTTTTAAGCTGTTCTTGCCAAACGCTTTTTAAACCCTAAAACTTCTTTATAAGATATGGCTAGAACACAATCTCTCCGCTTGCTTCTCGATGGGTAGGAGATCTTTCAAACGTTGAATTCAAAACAAACAATGTCATAGGTAATTTTGAATACCACAAAATGTCCCAACCTATAAAGACATTGTAAAATTTTTATTCAACGCCCACTAAAACGGCCTTTGTAAAGTGTCCTCGGTGGTGTACCCAACTACCTCGGGAGTTTTGGGCAATGCTAAAGCCTTTGACCCACACCTTCGATCGATGAGAATAACCTTAGACCACTCGGGAGTATCTCATCGAGTTCGGTCTAAATGGGGCAACAATATACCTGGATTATAAAACTTTTGCACTTCAACAGGTTAGACTACAACAAAGGTGTTTATGTCGCCCATCCCGAACCTTCCACAATGAAGGATGGGTTAAACAAATCGCTTTGATCCCACATTTTGGACAAGACCCCAATCACTAAAAGTTCATTCCCGTGGCTTGGAGGATCCTTTTCACTTTTGTGATTCAGTCCTCATGGAACCACTCATCCACCGAATGTAAACTCTATTCAATTGATGATGGCATACCGCTGATGAATGGGGTCACTTGTCGACATAGGGAGATCATTTACGGTGATCTTGTAACGGTTACAGAGCAAAACTAGGACCTAAGTACATTTCGTATCCTAGGTTTGTCTCTTGTGCTTTACAATCGTTCTCGGTGCCAATTATACTCGTGATGAAAAATTTGAAATTTACCGCATCCCGAGTCCTTCAAACTTTCAAAAGGACCCATCCCTTGTCACACCTATAGAATTGACGGCCCATATGGTTGTCAGAACAACTGTGAGGATCATGTCTCCAAACCCCGCTCTTAAAAAGAAAAGGGAAGTCTCGGATCGGACTAAGACTAAACCAAAGTCTCAGGGCCCCGAGGCTTCGTGAGCACCGCCAAGAGGCACAAAAGGCCCGAGACCAAAAAGACACCCACCGACTGTGCAACAACCACCCGTGACAACGAAGGACACCGATACATCACGGTCGGTGCCGCTTGGTCACACCTACTACTCCCAAGATCCGTAGGAAACAAACAACCCACCGGGTGGGGAGCGCTTCCACTTTGCCCGGTGATGACATTAGCAAATCAAAGCCTTTGTCCGAGGGCCCACCGATCGATCCCAAAGACTCGGGGAATACAAACAATCCAATCGATAGGGATACAACATTCATTGACTCGCTAAAGGCACTGGAAATACCCACCAGTGTCTCGTGGGTCACTGGGGACAAAGACTCGGAGGAAAGAAACAACCCGCCGACACGGAACCCTTAACCAATCCTCGACTCCCGAGAAGACGCTGGAAACTCCCACCGATGTCCGAGGGGTCCACGGGGACAAAGACTCGTAGGATCAATACCACCACCGATATGGAACCCATTCCCACTCCTTGTTAATCTTCTTTCGAGGTTACCGAGCTACTAGAATCGATGATGACTATGCCGAAAGTGATGAAGAAATCTTATCGGCGGAAGAAGTGACGCCGAGGTTCAAATCGAACAAGAGCCTCACCGATCCACGTGAACAAACCGAGTCACCTTTTCGCACAAGACAATGACTCACCTCATCTTCCAACTCGACGAATTCCAAAGATTTGACAATGTTCATCCTCTCACCGAAGACAAGCGGTTAAGTGGATCGCCAGGCGCCAAGGAAGTCGCTTTCGGGTTCTTGAACAGCTTTGGGATCAACACACCGAGGTCGCCGCCATTCTGACCGACCTTAGATCCGATGTGCTCACCTTCAACGAAAATGTTCATGAGCACGAGAGATCTTATGTATCATCATCTTGTCAACCCGATGAACACATGGTTAAGTTCCTCAAGCATCTTCGCATAGTTGGGGTTACAATTGATGAAATCGGGGACGTCAAAGAAGACCCGCTCTCAATGCCAAAGTCTTTGAGGCAATCAAGCATATGCAAAGAATTCATCCAGCTCACCGACCTAATAGAGATGCTCAAGTCTCATGAACGTTCAGGGTCTTCAAACTTCGCCTTCACTCTTCGACCACCCCGGACTCACTAAATACTCGTAGCTACCTTGACTCAGCCCTCGCCTTCCATGGCTTGAATCTTGGTCCACGATGACCGCTTTGAGTTATCTCATGCAAACTTGGATGCAAAGGTCACCGGTCTTCAAGCAGATATTGAAATAAAGGCCATGATGACCGAAATCTATCAGCCTTCAAGGGTCAAGTCGGTCACCCCCTCAAGATCTACTCCAACTCTTGCCCTCACCGACGCTACGGCAACAGTTGAGGGGAGAATATCAAGAAACTCCTCTTCACATCGAGGGGAGCAAACACCACCGCCTCAAAGAACTCAAACATCATCATCATCATCACCAGTCTCTGCGGTACCAATCTCATCACTACCACCTCAAGCAAAGAACAACAACAACACGACGGCCTCAACACCTATCATGACAACCACACCACCCATCATTGCATCATCCTCCTCGGAGACGGGACAAGGGCAAAGGCATACCGACAACCATCGAGCCCGAGAGGATCCCTACAAAATCGGTGACACCGAATACCTCTTCACTCCTCAATGCCTAACCAAACACCTTGCCAAAGAAGAAAGAAAATTGAAACAAGTCGAGGATGATAAGAAGACTAAGGAGGCATCACCCAAGTGATTGCCAAGAAGTCGAAAATGTGGGAATAGATGCAAGCAAGCTTAAAAAGGTCAGCAGATGAAGTTCATGGAAGCTCAGTCGCTCAAATGGTCGCAATGAGAGCTCGGATGAAGAAAGAGAAAGAAATCAAGCTCTCGTGCAAAAGTAATCAAAGAATATAATCGACAATGACCACCAAGGCTTCCTAAAAAATCATCGATGTCAAAATCATTCCCAACACCAAACCATTGCCTATGAATGTTTACAGAGGAGATGACAAAAGACACTTTGAGGTTCATGATCCTTAAAGTTCAAAGGTGACTTTGGGATCATCGAACTTGATGAACTTGGTCCGATCATTGGAAAGAAGCAAAATAAGGTGGTCAAGGAGTCGATGAAGATGCTTAGCAAAAGGTATGAAAGGTCGAGGAAGCACCACCTGAACTAAGAATTCACCGCCTTGATCGCACCTCAAGGATCTCAACCACAAGCTTCCACCGGCAAAAGGAAAAGAGTTGATTTCAACCCGAGATCAAAGTGCTCGCCTTGATTAACAGAGAACTACACAAGGTGTTAATTTTGTGAACTGTCTAGTGATTGAAGAGCACGAAGAGGGCTATTCCACATTGATGTCTATGGAACCCCGTGATTTCAAAGATGGAGTGACATTGATCAGTGGAGTGGCCGCAATGATCGCCTATATTCCCGTGGCCTCTCGGATCCAATCCCACGAACATCGTGTTCGCAAGACCGAATGCCAAGATCGTAGACCATCCCGACAGGAAACACTCATCACCAAGAAAGTAAAGCTTGAAGCATCGGGTATCCATCCGAATGACATCATTTTGTTTTATCTTTTGTACTAGTGATAGGAACTTTGTAATCGATCAATAAACGATGTATGTTTTATTCATTTACTCGGTGTTCCCTATTGTATTCATTAGTACATTCAAGGTAAGAAGAAGCCTCTTGCTCACTTACATCGATCAACCACTTAGGCTATTTGTATATCCAAATAGGGGAGACCGCTGGGTTCAAGAATACCCAAACTCCTCCGATCTAGGATTTGAATAGAAAATAGCCCAAGTATTTAATCCGTTAACACAAACAGTCATTGAGTGCATAGTCTCTCGGTGAGTCGCCTTCGTGATACTCAAGAAGAGGCTAAGAAGAAGTCTCTCCCTCGAAGGCGGAACTTAAAGGGTGAAGACCGAGTCAAGAAGAAGATGATGGATTCAAAGTGAGTGATGACAATAACTCACCGAATCCCTAAGATTCCTATCCAACTTCTTACATCAAGACAAATCAAGTAGAAGATCAAGAATGTAAAGACCGAATAAAGAGCGGGACAAAGCGGAAAGGTTGAATCGATAAGACGAAGTCCTTATCATCCAAAGTCAACTTTCCCTGAATAGCAAAACATCGTGCCTGTCATCACCGAACTTAGGAAAGTAGTCTTGTCTCTTACCTAGAATAGTCTTTAGAATGCGAGACAAAATACATCAAGATTTTGTCTTCTCAGTGATGTCGGTTGTCACTTAGGAAAGAGTCAAATACCATACATGTATAAATAGCATAAGAGATGGAGTGAAAAGGTTAAGCTTGTGAATTGTAAAACACACACACGCAGCCATCTTTTCACCTCCAAATACAACTTAGTTCTGAGATAGCTCAATGAGCTCTAAGAGTTGTGCTCGACTTAGCCCGAGCTTAGAGAGAATCACCCAACTTTGTCATTTCAATCCCAAGTACTATTCCAAGTACTGGGTAACGATTCTTTGTTGATTTATTTCTAATAAGAATATGATGTTGAAAATTACTCAGTGTGTTTTCTTTATGTTAATTTCAGTCATCGTTCACTTTTAACTTGTTTTATAAACTTAATCTGTTTTAAACGTTAGTGAACGGGGAACAACACCTATCCATAACCATTTCCTTTGCTGTACACTTTCAAAGCAGTTCAAAACATGTCAAAGCGGCTCACCTCCTTTACGTTGTTGTGCGCTGCTGCAGCTTCGTCAACTCAATATGATTACTGTTGATCACTGTCCAGTTTTCGTAGTATACCACGTTCAGCATCAACTGCATAAAATGAGACAAATGGGTTAAAAAGGGTTCTATCAATTTTATATAACTTGCAAAACAAAATTTACAAAGTCAGTTAGTTAACAACTTATGAACCCAAATCATTAAAACCTCGAAAGGTATATATTTCTGATCAAAGCAAGGATCTATAACCAAAAAAAAATTTAACTTCCTATGGCATTATCTAGTAACAAATATATGTCTTCCGGATTGTATTATTGAATTATTAAAACTCAATATTCTCTTTCAACTGAGTAAGACGCCACCCAAACAGCTTACTCCCAGAATAGATAAAGAAACAAATGGTGGAGATCGGTATTTAACCACGAAAAAAAATCACAGCGCAGATATCATCTATACCGGTACATATATCATTTTCTTAAAAAAATCTTTATTTTATGCTGTCATGTGTGTTTCTTAATATGGATATACCAATCTAAATGTGCTTAGGAACTTTCGCTTGTCACTAAATAATAATGGCTTTACTATTTGAGCAAGCATTTGGGCATCATCACAATAACACATTTCATTAACATTTTTATATAGAAAAATACTACCGCGCCAAATGCTTCAGACTTATATCATAATTACAAATCTAAACTAATGATCTTATATTCTAATCTTTTTTTTAACAATGAAAACTGCTAAAAAATGATATATTGCAACTTTCGACCTGCGGAACCTTGTTCCTTGTAAGCCATGTGTCTAATATTTTGATGCAGAAATTAAAAGTGAATACCTACCTGTTTATAGCCTTGAATAGCAAAGAGTGACGAATGTTAGAATAGTCGATGTTATAGTGCTATATCATTTCCAAGAGCTACATTGAAGCGGATCGCTCAATGGCGATCGGAATGTCAGAAGCAGGACCTCATCTCGCCAAAGAAACGGCCGGCTCGAATGTACCGAACGACCAAACTCGCCAAGTCCAATGTCAAATATTCAATAACGAATCAAATAGTTGATAAATTCAACTCACTTCCATACTCATCCATGCCATCAAAGAACTTCACAACCGCGTAGTAAAAAGAGCACCAAATTAGCCAACAAAATGCCAAAACAATATATGTTTTAAGGAGTATGGAAAATAGGAGTTGGATGTGCATACCGATCAAATAGCTCTCAAGACGCATGAGGGTAAAAGAAAGCTAAATCGTCTAAAGGAGGAGATGGGAGACCTTCTTCTTCTTCATCAAGAACAGACGGGTTTATCGACTCAGGTGTAGCTTCAGATACTACTACTGTCTCTTTTGTAGCCATCACCCATTCATCTACCATATTTTCCATGATCTGCAATTTTAATTGTACATCATATATATTATAACCAAAGGTAAATGAGAATTTGTTTGAATCACGTGTTAAACACCTCCACAATCATGCTCTTAATCACGGGTTATGTACTAAATGTGGATAGCAAAGAAGCTGATGGTCCATGTGATCAAATGACTACTATTCTATTTGAGAGCTTGAATAAATGTAAATGGCTTGGTCTCTTTCTTTACGGGTAGGAATAAATGTAAATTTAATAGTACCATTTAGGTATATGGCAGTCGTATGCAAAAAAAACTATGCAAAGGAAAATTGCGAAACAAACTTACAAAGACAGAGACTCACCCATATCAGTTGCTTCATGCCTTTAGATTTCAGTCTAGAGTATTAAGAGGTAAAGAACATAAACATACCTGTGTCGACCCCATTTCATGTATTTCTTTTATGCATATCAGATATGCGTGAACTAATCAAAAATTAAAGACCCCAAAGCTTTTAAAACCGTAGCTTGCTTAATGTCTTTATAGCTTTAGAATCACCTGTACCAAAAGCACCACATAAACAAAATAGGACATTTTCTCTTAAACACCAAAAGTAGAGAAAAAGAAAGCAATGTCAAAAGGGAAAATTTGATGCTTTATAAACTCAAGTAACCACTAACCAATAGTAACAGAGGTTCGGGTAACCATCCCCAAAATCTTAGGGGTAATCCACTTCCAAAATACATCTGAACACAAAAGTATAATAAGATCAGATAAATATTATTGGCCGAAAACAAAATGAGAAGGTTGTGTCAATAGAAATATAAACTTATAGCTGTAACGTGCTTAGGCATCTGATGGGACTTTATTTTGGCTTTCATCTCAATAATAGATTTTTGTAAGTGATCTTGAGTGGTTCCAATGCTTGACCCGAAAATCGACCATTCATTAGTTACATAATTTAAAGCATATTGAAAGGCAAAAGCAAAATGTATCATTTTCTCAACAAATGCCTCAGAAATGTATAGTATCATCTTACCGCATATGCGTAATAGCGATTCCATATCGTGTGTAATATAATTATGTTCTTGAAATTCGATATAAGTTCAATATGATACAATTGCAGCTTCAATAGAGCTAAATGTTTTCGTTGAACATACCGACTAAAAAGATGATATCGCATATAATTGCAGGAACTATTATAAAAGAGTCGATTATACTTTTCAATACCTAAGAATTAGATTCACCCATTAGCACTTAAAAGTCCACATCACCAGGTGGAGTGAATTCAAGTTACTCACCTGAAAGAAGTAGATTCAGATGTTGATGAGTCATCGGCTCGATCAACCTTGCGAATCACCGCATAATCTGTCACCAAAACTGCATAAGTCGATAACGATGATAAAAATGGCCCAAGAACGGTCAACCGCTTCCTTTACATAAGATTAAAATAAACACTTAATTATATAGTAAAAAAATACACATAAATCAATAAATAAAGAACCTCAAAACTAAAAACAAACAAACCTCAAAGATCCGTGGCATGCTACAAATGCAGCACCACCAACAGAAAGGTGGGGGCATGAACCCACATATTAGCGAGAATGAACACCCCATAAAATGGCCTTCACCGCAATTTATTCTCATGAGACACCTTCAATTTTAGAAGAAGAAACAACAATGAAGTTAGGCACATGAAACAATCTCAAGTAGGGTGCTAAAGTTGGAGAATCATATTATAGATCAGAATGAGTACTTTTATTTCTACTGTGGTGTTTGAATTGGATCACAAAAGCATGACATTCCAAAGACTCGTAAAGCCTACCAAAAACTCAACAAAATCATTGTATTCCAACAACACCATCAAAGGCATCATAAGTTCCAGATACAACGTCTGGAAAAGGATATATAAATGATCAGATTGTGACCGCCAACGGAATACATGCTACACCGCTGCCGTCAAGATCGACAGCCGCCTCGAATAAATGACTTACCATCAACCGCAATATAAATTAGTCTCTAAACAAAATAACGAAAAAGACATAAAAACCATAGAAAATCAATTCTGCATGTTTACAAAGTTTTGTATGCACATGGCCCATTGGCAAATGTTGGTGCCGATGTTGTAATCGCTTTGAGAAGGATCTATTGAGTTGAGGTCGCTAATCATTAACTCCAACAAATAGTGATGATCGCATAGATCATGAATACTTTGGCCATTAGATATTTCCATCATCTATAATACACAAGATTGGTCATCTAGCAATTAATTCCTTAGCATATATTAGTAAAAAAATTAAGAAAAACATTAACATTAACCAAGGATCCTATCATTGAGATGAGATATCAATGAAATAAAATAGGCTTACCGATAGTATGTCATCGATTTAATTTTGCTATATCCAGTGTTAATTATGAATCCTAAAGACAGCCCAAAATCATGAATCCTAAAACACAACCTAAAAAAAAAAACAAAAACAAAAAGCCATAAGAAGAACGTGATTAAAAAAAATTAGTTCCCAATCAAAACTCATATCATAAAATTCAAATTACGTCTACCATTACTAAATTTTTTTCATCATAAACATAAACCCAAATTAAACTAAACCTTGTATTAACATTTAAATAGAAAAAACAAATTAAATCGAAACTTGTATTATCGATTGAATTGAAACAATCAAAAATCAATTTGAATTAGTTTACTGGGTTTGCATCCTAAAAAGCAAAAAAAAATAATAAAAAACAACAATAACATAAACCAAATAGATTCAAAATAATTAAATCTTACCGAATTATTGGGTGAAACACAGTAGGATGGAGATTTTGATTTTGTTTTGAATATGACAGATTCAAATTTTGATTGAATGGATGAAACGCATAATTAAAAGTATTAATTAGTTGCCAGATTTGTGAGGAACAAAACTCGGTGGATATGAATGTGTGTTGACCGGATTATAATGAAACTTGAGAAAGAAGGTTGGGAAAAATAAGTCACACGATCAAGACATGTTTTTTTTGGATGACGATTTGGGTGTTGTGACATTTGTCTAAATATGGAAGTTTTTTAATAATAAAATTTAATGTTGTCTTTATGGAGGCAGACAAGATTTTTAAGATATTAGATAGTATAGATTACTAAATTTAAAGTTACATTAAAGTACACTTATATTTGATAAGGGATACTTATTGGTACCCGTAAAATTGTTCTAATACACCCTCTAATTTTTTTTTATTGTTTTTTTTCTTTTTAATGAGCGTTAAATTTTAAGAATGGCTACTTTATGATTACCATAATTAAATCACCATCACATGCTCTTGCATAAATAGAAGATTTTTTAACTATGTATGATGTATCTATGGTAAAATTGTATTAATGCAATATTACTTTTAAGATGAAATTATGGTAATTATATACACAATAAATGCATACAATAAGGGCCTAGTGGTACCAAAATAAACTATATCTTTCATAATTGTATGCACATGCCGTATTTAATTTGATATCTAAGATTGAGTAACATCTCCAAAGAAAATCCACATTATAACATTAGTTAATTTATTTTAATCCTGTAAAAATTCATAAACATTTTTTATTATAAATCTTTCTTCATTATACATAAACTTCTTAAAACTTTATAAAATTATCAATAAACTCAAATGCATCAACCTTAAAGAGGTTCAAAATGTTAAAACATTTTCATTACACATAATCATGAAACACATTTCCGGTTAATAAACATCTTTATTTTTATTCTAAACTTTTGCATAAATAACTATTGTGAATGCTCTAACAAGTGACGATAAGACACAATAGTTGATGCTCTAACATGTGACAATAAGGCATTGGTTAGATATTACTAATTAAACTCAAATTTATTGTTAAGCTAGAAAATCCATTTAGTACACATTCGATAAACATACAAATTACTTTAGTTATATGATTTTTAATTTACCAATACGGTTATCTTTCTTATACATCTAAGGGAAGAGATCTAGTGAGAAGAGAAAATAAAATGAGAAGAGTTAGAAATATTATTGGTCATACATTTCAAATAAAAAAAAAGAAATTTAAGAGGAGATGCATCTACTTTTGTAGGTGCATCTAAAATGTGCGGTTGTGATTTCTTCTCGTCCTTCTCATTATACTTTTATTTCTCATTTGATCCTTACTCATACATCTAAACCTATGTTCTATGAGCAACAGTTAGACAAGCCTAAAAAAGAATCTAGTTTATTTACATCACTGCTAAATTTTCATATTCTTACAAGATACTTTATTAGTTATTAGATTTGTCATTACAAATACGATATTGAGAGCAAGAAACAGTAAGCTTGTACAAACGCCTTGATCTTGTGTGGTGAGTTTTTAGGTGCATTATTACATGGCTCTTGAAAGTGTTATATACGATGTCTAGTGCCCTTTTATTGGCTCGGTGGGCTAGCGATATTAAATAGTACATGTTAAATCGGTCACTGATAAAATACATAACTTGCTGTTAAAAAAAAACATACTCAGGCCTTTAATATGACTTGATATTCATTGATGGTGAAACTTTTGTCTTACAGATTTTTTTTGTCTTACAAATTTACTTAGGTCTTAGCCATATGTTCGATACAATTGGCACTAAGGATTTAAAAACTTATGTAGTGAAAAAGTCAAAATAATATCAGATGTTTGTAAGGATACCGAAAGGAGCAAGGAGAAGAAAACAATGCTAATTTTAATTATAACT
This sequence comes from Chrysanthemum lavandulifolium, assembly GCA_022545495.1. Lineage (NCBI taxonomy): Eukaryota > Viridiplantae > Streptophyta > Magnoliopsida > Asterales > Asteraceae > Chrysanthemum > Chrysanthemum lavandulifolium. The sequence continues at coordinate 218,750,748 of CM040241.1, forward strand.
CATCTCGCTCATGATCATCAATTGATGGGTGAGTATGACCTTCATCTTTGTTGTTTTTCTTGTTGTAATCTTCGGCAAAAACATCGTCGAAAGAAGGATCTCCTGGTCTTCTGAAAAGCTGATCCCCAATCTTAACCTCATACGCCTCGGGTTGGCTCAGTATAAACTCTTTCAACTGAAAAATCCAAAAAATAAAGATAATTATGATCTGTTGATTTTAACAAACGGATAGATTTGGCGATTTACTCATATTTCATTAACAATGTCATCATTACCGGAAAAGTTTGTCTAATTAAATTCTTATGCAATTAGAACATCCACATGGATGCGGAGGTCAGCACATGTGTCAGGTCAATAGGTCACTCAAAATTAAGTGGTTGACTTTTTCAAAACCATTGTTTATACTTTTCTCACTTTCTGTTGCAAAGCACAAATAATCATAACAAAAATGTATAGAAACCGTATAATTTGTAAAATAGAATACTTGAAAAAGATTGTAGTTATTCATATGCAAAAAAAATCGTTGTAGACATGGTAGTACATGTACATTTATTCATCAATCTGTTTACTAAGTGATCAGTTAGTGGCTTTTTAAATCATCATATTATGCTTTTAGTTGCAAACAAATATTCTTGTAAAAAATGTTAAGAAAATCACAGCAGTCTCCAAGATTAAGTTGCAAACACTAGAAAAATAATTACAAAATAGTAAAAAATATTGTATATGATACTTTTTAGTAGTATCGCTCCTTGGTGTGTATAATCTTAGTATTTTTCACAAGCAGAGTTGCTTGTTTATCAAAATATCAAGTACAACAATTCAAATAGCCAATTACTCGTTTGCTGTAGAACATAGTTTCACGGTATTTATACACTGGAATTTCTAAGGTGACTGTCACAGTCATTACGGAGAATTACTCCATAATGTTTCATCACAGGGTTTGTGAGCGCGTTATAAATTTCAACTACGAGTTTAAACAATTGCAGGGGAGTAATATGACAAAAGAAATTTTAGAGCTATTTGGAACGAACCTCTAGAGTGTCTTGGCCTTTTTCCAGAGTGAACATGATAGTGCTGACATCAACACCCATAAACTTGACATCTATGGCTCCTGTTCTTGCAATTTTGCTCCATTGCTTTGAAATAGCTGTTATCATATCCTGCAAATTTATGAAATATGATGATCCATGTTCAAGTTCACCAAAAACGGAATACTTTGTTGGAGTCTGTCACCAAGAATCCTATGTTACCACTTTGACATAAAATTAAGATTCAAGTAAGGCATGTAAGAGCGATCCCACCAACTGACAGTATCCGTTGAGCAACGGCTTACAAAAACCAATCAGAAAGACTAGCATTTGAATGGTATAGCATAGTGAAATGCGATTGTGCAACGCATACTGATCTTCTACAACTTTACAGTCCCTCATCTCAAATCCTACCCCCACCCAAGCATAGAGCAACAATTGTATATTAATTGGCTAATGATTTGGACACTATCTTTTTTTTTTATTTGCACACTCCATTTTGCGCTATAAACAGTTGTACATTTGTTTGATGCTGCTTTGCTAGTTTGTACATTAGAGTGTGCGGATAAAAAAAAAGAGTGCGCCAATCAACTCCCATATTAATTTGGTTGACAATACTGTAAAGCATTATCAAGTAACTACAGATTTGTAGATCTAAAACCTAGCCAGTTATATATGATCACATGAACAGCTGCATTTTGACTTTTTTAAGTCAACTGTGATGAACTATAACAAAGTCGATTAATCATGGCTTTGTCAACATTTTACAATCATGGTCATTTAATTAAAAAGCAAATGTTTAATTTATGTTAGATCTATATAGCATGTTGAATTTTAATATATAAATTAAAAGGTTAAAATGATCGGTTGAAAATAGCCAACCCGGACCCAAAATCATGTTTTAGTGATTCAGATGTACACAAATAATAAACCGGACAATCGGACAAGTGTGTTGCTACTTGCTATATACACATAATCATCTTTTAGTGTTTCGGGTCTACACATAAAATCCTAAGGAAATGAAACATTAATGATTTTAAAAGTATCATAAGCCTAAAAAAACAAAGCGGGATCCCTATTCAGTCTACATGAAAATTCGAGCCCTTTTTTGCTTCGATGTACGCAGCCTAACCCGGATTCCGTGGCAGTTTCCAGACTTTTCCTTTCCTTGCCATCTGCAGTTGAGTCTCTTATATTTTGAGTGTCCCAATCATATTTGGGAGTGTGCAAATCATCTCCCTTTGCAAAATTATGAAATAACATGTTGACTAGTGTCTATGGTGCGAATATCTAAAATGTACAAGTCACCCTTAGTACACAAAAATTTAAAAATTGATACATCTTTAGATCATGTTAATAAGACGGTACCTTAATTAGGATTTAGGAATTGACTTATGCTCCGTTCTAAAGTTTTCTTAGTAAGCATAAATAAAGGAACACCAAGTAAACATTTTCAACTCTCAATTTTGAGAGGAAACATTTTACTTCAAAATGAACCAAATCGCCCTTCTTTTTCAGTCTTTTTCTTTTTCTTTTACTCCTTATTAACTGATACTCGAGAACACAAACTTTTCTGTTTCATTTCATTTTCTTTACTTTCCTTCCTTAAGTGATACTCAAGAACACAGTGTTATAAATTCTTATCTTTCTAAGGGAGTAAAATGCAGCTAGTGATTTATCAAACAAATAAAAAATATCAACTTACTGTAGTCCTTTTAACACCAATTCTCAACTTAACAAACCCAAACGACGGACCAACTTGTCGTTTCATCATCTCCTCTTGCATCTTCCCTATATCCATCTTTTCCAAATCCTCTGGCGGCGGATCAAATTTCTCATCTTCATCTTTCTTCTTCTTTTGTCCCCATTCCTTCCACGTGTCATCTTCCTCATTGTCTTCCACGTCGTCTAGATCATCTGTTATGTGAATTTTGGCACATGATACGACGGCGTTTTGGAGTATGGTTAGAAGTAGGAGGAGGAGTAGGAGATAGTTGAGAGTGGGTTTCGGCATTGGTTTTGTGCGTGTGTTTGTGTGTGTGTGTGTGTGTGTGTGTGATGTGCCGTTGGTTATATAGTACTAGTTGACAGCTTTTTCTTTTAACTGAGAATTATGGATTGTTCTTTCACGTGCGCATCGGTGGCGTAGTGGGATAATGTAGGTGAGACTTTAAAATCTTTTAAATCAAAAGTTTGAGACTTAAATGAGCTAATTAGTGTGATCAAATTAATCAATTCTTGTTTTAGCTTTCGTAGCGGCTAACACCAAAAAAAAAATAATAATAAATAATAATAATAAAAAAAAAAAAACCTCACTTAACATTTAAACATAAACATTGTTCAGTTAGTACAAAAAGTGTGACGGGTTGTAATGGGTGTGAGTGTGGCTTGCCGAACTTGACCAACAAGCTACTAATGGGCTGATCTTGTACTAATCCAAGTAGTTTGATTGGTTTCCCGCACAAGAAGAGTAAACCTTTGCTTTACCCCTCGCGAGACGGACCCCACGATTAGACTCCGTGAGAGTAAGACACATCCTTGTCGAGAAAGTAAGAGTGTGTGTGTAATTATGAGAGAAAGTTTGACTCAGTATGGGATTAGAGCCCTTTATAAAGCGAGCTTCCGCTGAGGGTTTCACAGTTACTCGCGTATAGTGTTAATCACGGAGTCGGACTCTTGTCGGACAAGGTTTCGTGTTAATCGCGGATGCGAACACAGGATGCCTTCAGCGGCCGGAGGCTCGGCCTGCTAAGTATCCTGTGTGCGTCTTTTAGCATGGACTATAGCCAATTTTGTCATTGGGCTTACTGGTGGTCCAGAGTTCGTATTTATTTTATCGTTATTGGGCATGGGCCCAGTATGTGTATAGTGTGTATTGGGCCTAGTGGGCCCGTTATACATACTATACGTCATCAAGCCCCCGTCTAGTATGTGCATTGCGTGCGGATATTGTCGCGTGCGGTGGATGCTAGTAGAGTTGAGTTGACTGAGCACTTTTTCTTTCCGTGCCTTTTTTGAAATGCCCTTCTAGTGTTCCTCTCTTTTTTTAGGGACTGCTACGTCATCAAGTCCCCCTAGTCTAGTATGTGCACTGCGTGCAGATATTGTCGCGTGCGGTGGATGCTACTAGACTAATTTTGGCGGAGCGTTTCCTCTTCCGTACTCTTGAATCGTTTTTTTGACGCTCCCTTTTCTTGGAAAGTGTTTTTTACAACGTGGACGGTTTATGACTTTCATGCTCTGGTTGATTGGACTCTGTGGGCCATTCGTCTTTTACTATCCTTATCCCCGTGTTTTTGACTTGGGTCGTTGGATCAGATCGTTTTTTGGCACGTGTCCTTCCTTAGAGTTTTTCTTGGGGAATCATCATTCCGCTTGTATAAATACCCTTTATTTTTGCTTTACCCCGTTTTTTCTTTTTACTGTTCTTCTCTTGCAAGCGCTACTTTCTCTTTCTTTGAACCAATTTACCTTTGGTTGTATCCGCCTTCCAAGTTCCTTGTCCATGTTAGGTTCTTAACTCTTTTTCTTTTTTCGTTATGGGTACGTTTGCATTTGTTAAATCTAAACTTTCACAAGAGGCGCTTGATCGTTTTTGTATTAGATATTCAATTCCGAAATTTGTTCATCCGGAATTTCCTGAACCTGACCAGACTATTCGGGAGGCACTGAATGGGAAGATTGGTGTATATACCTGTTTTTTTGAGTTTGCTAACTTCCGCCTCCCTTTATCAGTTTTTCTTGTTTCGATTCTTGACTACTATCGCATCCATATATCGCAGCTTTCTGTCATTGGTGCTGCTAAAGTTTCTCAATTTGAGATTCTTTGTTTTGCCCTCGGCATCAAACCCTCAGTTGGTCTATTTAGGTGTTTTTATGTTTTGTCTCAAAAAAATGGTTGGTTGTCTTTTAGTAAACGGGTTGATAGTTTTGGTGTTTGTTACTCTAAGCCTCTTGATTCTCTTAAAAGTTGGAACGACCACTTCTTTTGGGTTGACTTCTTTGCTTGTCCTGCTACGCATCCTTTTCAAGGTGGAAAAAGTGTTCCTAAGGATGTTATCCCTGGGGATGCAGAGTTTGATGTTGGGCATGTTGCTTCCCTTGTTACCCATGCTTCTCCTTTCCTCAAATTTCCAGAACTTTTTCTTTGTTTAGTTGGTTTAAGTTGTAATTACACTTTGGGTGAAGACTCTTACCCTGTGTTTAATGATCAAGATGATTGGGGTGGGTATACCATGTTTATGTTTTCCTTCGCTTGCTAATCTGTTTTTGTTTGGTCTGACCTGTGTTTCTTTTTCTTCTACTTTCTGCAGCGATGGATCTGCTATCTTTGGTTCAGATGAAGGATCCTATGAAGTTAAAGGTTGATACTCGATCGCTGGAGGAAAATGAGCTCCCATTGTTAAAATTAATCGAAAGCCGAACTGTTTCTCTTACCCCTCCATCTTCTGGTGCCGATGGAAATGTATTTGCCCGTTCGAAAGCCGAGGCCTCTCGATTATATAATAGTTTTGTGGATGTTGTGCGACCTGACTATTCTGCTTCTGAGGCTGGTCTTCTAGTGTCTAATAGTGATGTGCCTTCCGGTTCTAGGAGGAAAAGAAAGAAGGTTTGCACCAACCCTGTCTACCCTCCTAAGAAAGTGAGGAGCGACCACAATGATTCTGGTAGGGCCTCTACTGATGGTAAGTCTTCAGAATCTATTCAGAAGTTGTCAGCTCAAAGTACGCACACTCTTGAATTTTGTTTGAATGCTTTGCCCACTCATTCTTCTTTTTCTCCTTCATTATCAATTACTCCTATTTATGAAGCTGGGACGTCTACTGAATCTGATTTTGGTTTGCTCAAGCTTGATGGTTCTCACCCTAGGTTTGTTATCTTTGTTTTTGTTTTTTCGTGATTCCTTTATTTTTCTTTCTTCCTTTCTTTCTTCAAACACTTTTGTGTTATTGTACCTCTACATGGAACATCAAATAGAGTTTTATTGATTTATTGATAATGCCAAAAACAGGATTCTCAACAAAGCTAAATGATAATTCATCAACAACAATCATGTGGGCTAACGCCCTCTTACTCTTTTTTGATCAAATTTTCATGCCATCATTTTGTTTACATCACCGCCCTAAAAAAGAATATGAGTTTGAGACTTATTTATCTTTTCAAGGTAAGGTTTACATCTTCCACCATTTAAAAGCTTTCTCGCATCCTACCAACATTCTCGGACATGACAAAAACCAATGCTCAAACGTTTATATTTCACTTTCACAATGTGGACAAAGTACCAAGTTGAGGTCCATACCAGTATGATCTAACCACGAAAGAATCGAATGTCCTAGTATTTAGAGGCGCCACACAAAATTACATATTTTTTTCAGTATGTTTTTGTTCCACTTTGTTTCTTGAACTGTATTTGTTGTACTTAAAGTCACTTTGTAAATCTTTTCCCTAAAACCTTTAACCGTGCAGATACCTATTAAATCAAGGAGCCAACACCATGAATCATTTTGTAACACGTTAGGGGTAAAAAAGCTAGTTAACGCTTTCTCTTTTTTTAAATGACACCACACTTAAAATCCGAACCTCGAGTTAAAACATTCAAACAGGCAGGCCACTAGTTAACGCCTTTAATCCCATAAACTTATGTAAATTTTATTGTAACTATGGTATCTCGATTATGTTTTAGGAGGATGTTTGCTATGACCAGTATAGGGTGTCTCAATGCACTTTTTGAGAAAAAATAACAACAGTTGTTACACAAGAGTGAAGGGTATGGTAACGAGGATCCCTCGCCAATCCCACGTGGATCCCTCGCCACGACTCGCCGGCGTTCGCCACGACACCAGGCTAGCTCGCCGGTTGATTTTTCGCCACCCCAACGACACGGAAGAAGACAAAACGAAATTTGGAATATTACCGTTTAATTTACCTTCTCAGCTCCCCTAATCTTTCTTACCTGACACTTACAACCAACTCTTTTTATGTTTATGGTTGAGTGGATTTGCTTTGTGGATGTGTGGAGATGATTTTTGTTGTGAAACAGTTTAGATCAGGATCTGAGTGTTTCATTTGTTGAGATAGAGAGTTTTATATGAGAGATGATGGTGAATTTTTTATTGTGTTGTGATAAGATTCAAGAGTTGAGTGGTGTGTGTTTTTATTTAAATGAAATAAATTTTATTGTGTTAGAAAAATATGAAAAAGAAATAAAATGAGGGTGGATGGGGCCCAAGTGAAGAGATTTGAGTTAGTTGTAAATGATGTGTATTTTTAAATGAGTGTGTTGAAGTGAAATGACATATGTGGGGCCCAAATGAAGAAGAGTGGCTTAGCCACGATACCCTTCACTCTAAATATCTCAAATTCTTTTTGGTATACAAGAGTGATAAAAAAATGGCAAATGGCATAAAAAGGCATCAAAGTTATGGTCCATTTCCAATTAAGGTATTCTACTTTTTTTCTTGCATAAAAAGGTACCCAACAAAATTTTTTTGCGGATTTGGGGTTTTTACTAACGTCCGTTAACCCACTTCGTTAGTATATTACATATTTGGTCCTTGATTTTATAGATTCATTTTATGCACCATCCCTCCTCCTCCACTTTAACACCCCCAAATCTCGGTACAGCGGAAGACTTAATCAAGTTTTCGGGGCGTTACTATTGGATTGGTATCGCACACAAGTATAGCAAAAGATAGTCATTTAACATTCAAAACCAATTCCAAATTTAAGTATTCAAAACCTTTAATCCAAAAGTATGAACATTAGGCCCAAAACATGATTTGATAAAATAGGTCCCCAAAGTTTATCAGAGTTAGAAATGATCCTTGCACATCGCCTTCTTGCCAAGCTTCCACCGATCACGTATTCCAAACACCTCTCAAATTCCTGAGAAATCATGCTAAAAGGTCAGCTTACGCTGGTGAGTTCATAGGTTTAAGTTCAACAAAATCATAGTGGACCTGCAAGAGTTGATTTGCTATGCAAGACCTAGATAGAATAATACCGTTTGACACGCACGCATCCTACCCGGATCACCAACCATATAATCACTTACTCGGGCCCTGCGACTCTAGTCCAAGATCGTCGTGGCAACCTCTGAGAACGGTTGCCAACCCCGGCTAGGTCGAGATAGAAGTCTATTCTTAGTTAGGCACGGTTAAACCTAGACTAAGGCAACAACTATCGCACATCTATCTACTCACCAAGCATATAAGCAAATCCAAATAATTTTAACGGTCCAAAACAAGAGCATGATTCTCACCCAAAAATAGTTCAAAACGTAGTTAAAGCGTATATAAAAGTGGGGCTATGAAACTCACCTTTGCCACAAAGAATGCACTAATAAATATTAGCGTAAGATAACAGTAATCACGGCACAGCAATGCACTATTCACTATTGACACGACTGGCATCTAAAGTTAATCTCCATGGCATCCAAAAGATTGTACGACGAGTACAATAGAATAGTTGTGACGCAACCTAATGCGTATACGATATTCTTAGAATACAGCTCATACGATAAAGAAATCAATAAAAGTAATGTGTTGTAGTTTTCGTGGATCATTCATGTCGTTACTTTCAAAAGTCCATTATCGTTCCCAAAAGTTCATAATTAATATCTCAAAAGCTTAGCTTTAACGTTTCGTGTGGTGGTAAGAAACATAGACGCGACATACAACTCACGCGAAAGGAGAGAAGACATCGACCAAATCAGGACATACAGACCATAACTCACGCCAAAAGCAAAAGACATTGACATAGTCAAGAAATACTTGACGTTACTTAAGCTAGTCAAAGACTAGGAAATGATGACGATTATTTATGTAACATAAATAGGTTAATTGATAAGTTTCGACAATTTACCCAACAATTCCCAAACGTACATGTTCAATAATAAAAGACAAGTTTCCATTTATCGCTCAATTAATAAAGGTTTCTCAATCATTATTCATAATCATACAAGTTTACCCGAAATTACTTCATATAGGGTATAGTAAATAGTGTACTATAACCGACACGTTCGCTTATTCCAACGTTTCCAAATCAATACGACTTCAATAAGTTACATTATCAAAATAATATTTCCACGCAAGTTTATAAAATCTACAGGTATTACAAAATATGAGTTATTATCGTAGTAAATAAAGGTTTATAATTCAAATAAAACTGTAGTCGTCAACAAGTTTATAAAAGGTATTTATAAGACATGATCTATTATCGTAGTTCATAAGGTTTTATAATAACAAAAACCGCATTTGTTGACAATTTACCTATCAAAACATCTCGTCATTAGTTAATATGAGAAAATAGAACATCTAAGCATATCACGAAACAATTATATTAAACTTGCGTCATATCTAACATACTATATTCGGTTACTTCAAAACGTTTAATAAAGTATATTTCAATATCGGTATGACTCGCATAGTAAACGTTAATCCACTTTATAAACCGTAGTTACACCTTTTAATGTTTACTTAATAATTGACACCACTAATAGGTCAGGTACCTAGTTTTAGTATTTACCATCCTATTTTATAAATAACTCGCTCATTGTCCGTTAATATACATTTCGATATTCTATATTAATAACCTCTCACGACTCGAAATTTACCAACTCTTGCTCGAGTGATACCCGTACGACCCATTGCCATATTGTGTCTCATCCGATTGGTTGGGTCATACTTAGAATAGTGTTTAAACCCATATAAATGTACATTACATCATATATTGTATGTAAGGTATTACTATTATATATATAGTAGTGTTGTTTTCAAAATTAATGTCAATCCCTTACCATGTATATGATATTATAATCAATCACCCAAGATCCAAACCGAGTCATTCCAATATTTACCCAACCCGTAATTGATCCAACCCATTAGGTCAACTGTTGAGTTTGACTCACCACATAGACTCAAGTGCAACTTGACCCGGCTGAGTCAACTCAACTCACCGAGTCGACTCACTCTCAAAACAAACTTAACAACCCAAGGCCCTTCGAATACAACCCTTATTACCACACGAGTTTAGCTACAAATGTTATCATTCTTGTTTAATAATCCTACGGAGTTAATCATAACCCGTTTCACTCTCGTCCTGATTCAACAATTATAACACCAAGATTTCAGGCCGTGTATCAATCTAAGTCAATGGGCCACTAGCTAACCCAAACATGACTGACCCGAGACCTCTTTCACAACCCGTGACTCAAGTTACACAATCTGAACCAAGAAACAAACACCACACGAAAACTATACCACACGAATCCATTAATTCCTTTGTACCCACACGTAACTATAACACTTGTTTTTCCAGATTTATCACCATAATTTATGTCATATCACGTTTTCTTTGAGCGTCACACGAATTAGTTTTCAAACGTTTGTAAACCTTGTTTTATCCATCCACGACTACAACACTTAATACATACATACACGCAATTAATTTCGAAACAGAAAAATAAACATTATTAGTTAGGGTTTCGTTTTACCGTGAGAGAAAAGAGAGGGAAAACGAGGGTCGTGTGGTGTCTATTACGAGTACAACTCGTACCACATCCAAGCTTGACCCTTGATACTCGTTATTAACCAAAAACCCTAATGTCCGAATCTTATATTTAAGATTGGAGGCGCGTTGATGAGTTTGAAAGCGCATACGATGCATAAACGTGACCCTAGTAGCCCGATCTATCATCTAGACGTGGTGGTGTAATAAAAGGAGGTCGCCGGAAAGTTGGCCGAATCCGTGACGCGCCGAACCCTAGATGGGTGGGCGGATATTGTAGTGAGAGAAAGAGTGTGTGTGTTTTGTAGTGAGAGAAAGGTTATATCAAAAATGAGGGAGTGGTGAGAGGTGTGTGTATTTATAGTACTAGGAGGGGCCAAACTTGCACACTCAAAGCCACAAGGACGAAAATTAATCTATCTCAAAGGACCCTTATTGTAACTTTCTTGATTCTTACATAATATTAAGCTCGGGACTCGTTTAGCCTAGTAAACGAATGATTTATGACTCGGGAGTTACGCCAACGTTCTTAGAATATTATTTCCAATAAAAATGATATAAAATACGACTCGTATCTCAAATTAAATCAAACGATCGCTCGGATCGACGTTTCTCCAATTACGACACATCGAGAAATTTACGAGTTGTCACAACCTCACCTCCTTAAAGTAATCGCGTCCGCGCGATTCAATTCAAGTCATCCGTTAAAGTATAGAGGGGGTGAGTGCAATAGCACGTGGGTTTACCTTCACGTTTCCTACGTGAATCTAGGGTCTTACTGCGAGTTTCTATGAACTCTGAAGACAGAGAGGCAACTTTACCAAAGTTGCTAGGTTTCATCATCTATGGTTTCGATAGGTTAACGAAGTTTAAACATCCAATGATTAGGATTTCCTAGAGGGATAACGATTTCCTCATCGGCGAGTCATTTCTTCCTATTACACACGTAGTGTTGGGAACTCTCTACTGAGTCTCGGTGGTAGCTTAAGGCTCTGAGCTACTAGTCTCAATCTAGCAAGGATTTTCCAAAAGATTGAGATAGCGGGGATTAAGTTTTCACATTTACTACTCGCTTCACATAAATTTCATGGTGGCTCCGAAAGCTAAATTCTAGCTTATCTTGGAGGGTTCAAGAGACTTACGTTGTCTATTTCTCCAAAAGATTTGTGAGTAACTTACATATCCATCTCAATTTAAAACGGATTTCATGGTATCATTTCGAATAGGTTCAGGGTTGCTAAGTTGGGTATTTCCATTTCTTCCTAATCGTCTGAATTTACCCTTACATCCATAGAGGATCTCTTACGGTGCCTTGGAGGTACTAAAGTGATAAGTATGGTTGTAGGAGATGTTAACCAAGGGAAAGTGTCCATCCCAGCCACTGTCAAACTTGATAGGCACGCTATGTGTTCTACTAAAGTTCGAATGGTTCTTCTACTTCAGCCCTTAGTTTGGAGGTGATACACTATAAGCATATCCAGGCCTATTCTCTCTGTTCTAGGAGGTGATAGATGAAAATGGGTGTGTGACTATTGCCACAATCCGGAAAGGATAGAAATCGGCATTTCCCAAAGCACACGGTTCCCTTTACGTGTGGAGAATCCATTTGTATAACTTAGGTTTTCCGATCGCACTCCTTCCTTAAAGAATATCGAAATGGGTTGAAAGTTGAGGAAGGAGAATCAGGTGTGTACTAACCAATTAAATCCCAGATAGATAAAGTGAATCAAGGGGAATTCCCTTTCTTATCGAAGTTCCATAGTTGAAAGAAGGTAGGGTGCTAAAGCTCAAAGGTGAGGTCTAGCTTATTGAAGCAAGTCACTTTACCGGGGGGGGAGAGGATTGAGTACTACCTCACCTCCTTAAAAGAAGATTGCTGGGTTTTCTAGTGTTGCCATAACTATATGAAAAGAGACGAGCATTGTCGTCCATACATTTTCCTTCATACTAATTCGCGGGAGGTGAATAGGTTGGTAAGACTATTAACAACCACTCAGGTAAATACGGGAATCCACTTCCAAGGTTTCTTCTTCTATGGTGTAGTTCATCGTTTGGTGAGAGGTCCGAAAGGTTAGCAGGTGCTTCTCGAAGGATGAGAGAAAGATTATGTGATTGTCCTAGAGAACGAGGTTCAGGTTTCTCCTTAGGATTTCAAAGTTTCTGCTGAGTACGGACTCTCTACTAGATGAGGAGTCTAGGAAGTTCAGAGTATGTCTCTATTAGAAAGTGTTGATTACTACCAGTAATCGGTCGGTTGACTTAGCATGACCTCTAGGTTAGAGACGAAAGTACGACTCCTAAAAGAGAGTATTGGTTACTAACCACAGTCAGTCGATTGACTCATTGGTCCACTTAACACTTAACGCAAAGGTTTCAAGGTTCAACTCCAAAATCATAATCTCCAAAAGAAGTTCAACTACCAATCGATATCAAATCATTTCCTACCTACGAGTGAACGTCAATGGCTCTAGGTAGGTATGCTAGAGAATTTCTCATCTATGGTGTGTAAGGTACCATATTGTTAAAATAGGGTAGGTATTACCATTACCGGTGGTGTTACGTAGCAGTCTATTGTTGACAACAATGTTGAGGGTTCAATGTTGCTAGAGTCAACATTGACAGAACAATATCTAAGGATAATCCTCGGTGAACATCTTTACTTAACACAAGTCGTTAGATAGTTATCGATAGGGGTTCCTACATAGAGGATAAGGTACGACATCAACAGCACGTGAGGTACTACCTTAACTGAAAGCTGTTGGCAAAGCAACGTCGACCACAATATTATCGGTTCAGAAAATGAACAACGTCGACTAGATGAAGTCGTTTAAAATCAACATCGAGTGAATGGTAAGGTTTCAGAAGTTTTCTCAACGATCGGTTCAAGACTAGTGATAACGCTACACGCGTCGTTCGGGGTCAAAGGAACTTCCTTTTCGTCGAGCAAGTTTTCAACACCCTAGACAGTGAACCTAATTGTTGTAGTGTAGTATTAGGGTAAACCACGGGTATTGATATCGTTCTCTAGGGGAATAGGAATGCTAGTAAGAAGTTACTACGCTAAGGTTGGGGTTGAGGAAGATTATTTTTTATCTTTTTATATTTTTTTAAGAAATGGAAAAGTACGAATCTCGGGTATTGGATTTGGGGGGTTGGTATTGCTACCGATTACTCTACTTATCTAATTATCTAATCTAAGGTGTATGTAGTCTATGTCTAATTAATGTGTGCTCGTATGATAGTTTAAAGATGTGTTTACTTAGGTTTTACTACTCCTTAATTATCTCCTATTGGTGGTTGAATTGTCACGTCCTTATTCCTAGTTGCGTTGTGTGTCTAAGGTTGTAGGGTATGCGTTTCTCCCTAACTCTTTGAACTTACCAAAGGGTCTCGTCTACAAAACCCACTAGGGATGATAAACTCCTACTCTAAGGCATTCTTTGGATGGTTTAGCTTACAACTACTCAAGGAGTCATATTCTAAGGTTCACAAAGATTTAATCAAGCATTAAGTACACAACGAATGACCTATCGCATTACTAGATCATTAATCAACTAAGATAAGAGACAACCAATCAATATTCAATAATTAAGTTTCATATTCCCTAAGCAAACACACAAGTAAATTAGCCGGACATGGAGAACATGCAAGCATACACACAAATAATCAAAGACATAATTGTATTAATGAAGTAAACACTTATCTTGATGTAAGATAGGGTTTGGAACCCTAAAATCTTGTACAAGACAGCCTTTGGTTTGGTTTAGGTTTTACTCCAAAAGACTACACACTAAAACCTAAAAATTCGATTCTATATATAAGATTACACTTATGACGGCGGCACCTTATGTTTTGTGACGCCGTCGGATCGCCATCATTAGGGTTTCGTCTTGGCCACGTTAGACTTGCGACGGCGTCACCTTATGCTTGTGACGCCGTCCTTTTCACCTTCGACGCGCGTCTGGATTGCATCTAGGCCGTCCGAGTTGCGACGGTCTACTCTTTTATAACCCGACGTCGCCACTTGAAAATACGAGTTTTGGCCTCGAGTCACAAAATCCTCCGACGGCGTCATAGCTAAGCGATGACGCCGTCACCTTGTGTTTTCAATGGCTTTGAGTGTCTCGATTCGACTTTGGCCATTTTCTTCAGATATTCGCCTTTTCGTCCAAATAAGTGCCATTCCAAAGATTTTGCCTTCAAGAGACCTAAAAGTGAAAAGGAACGATATTAAGCAATAACGGATACAAAGTGATCAAATAAGGGCTTAAACGACCCTCAAAAGGTACCTTTAAAACCTTATCAAATATCCCTACACTTGGTATTTGCTTGTCCTCAAGCAAATGTGCTTTAGCCAATTAATTTATAAGTTTGGGGTCATGAAGCAATGGTTCAAAACGGTCCACAACACATATAAGCCCAAGAAAGTCATAACAAGCACGGAAATTACATACTAGCACCTCACATGGGGTGTTTGGATTCTCACATCTCTCGGGTGTATATGAAATATAACAAATTGGAAATGGAAGATAAACACTCATTAACCGGTCCTAGTACATAGATTACCATAGGCTTGAGAATAGATCAAACCTCCATCGCTTTGGCGTAAGCACCTAGGAAAGACTATCAAAGAGGTCTTTAAAGGGTTGTAACGTTAGGCTTACGGTAGGGAAACAAAGGGTTTGGTGGGATAGGCTATTTAGTGGTGGCAAGTCAAAAATCTCTATGTTACAAGCATACGAAGAATGGCGTTGCTAAGCCAAGACTCGACACTCTAAACTCTAGCTGACTGAAATAAACAAACATAAATTTAAAGGATAGATGTAGGATGGTAGCCCGTTTTTTTTTTTTTTTTTTTTTAATCACTCTATTTTTTTTCTTTTCTCTTTTTCTATTTTTTTTTCGATTTTTTTTTTCATACACTTTTACTCTACCATCATCTACGGTAACATCAAAATGATAGGGATTTATAGGCACAACCCTACACTTGAGTTTTTATTACTCTACACTAATTTGACCCGAATTGAAAAGATCAAAACACTTGGGGTACATTATTACGCAAACAAAGGGAATTTGAATTTAACGTTCTCTTCCCGTCATTTCATAAACTTTAACTTTTCCCATGAATCCCAATCGTCCCAAAACTGTATACAAAGGATATGACTCGACTTTGCAACTTATGCAAGTAATTAGATAATTGAACTAAGGGTTTAGTGTGATAACAAAAATGCACTAAAAAGTGAGTGCATATAGGGTAGGTTAAGGCGATTTGGGTGTATATTTGGGGGTGGGGTGTAAACAATGCTCTTCATTGATATTCCGGAAAAACCGAAACACCACGTGAACCGCGAAAAGGATAGGCTCTGAGGGGTTAACTAGGGGTATCGTGTACTAAAGATGAGTACAACGCAAAGGGTGTGGGGGAATTACTCAACCGATGTGGAAGAAGTAATTATATTACGGGTATTAAACAAGGGTTATCCTATTGCCTCTTATCATTTAGTTATTCCTAACTACACAAGTGCAGTCTCACTAGCGATCTCGGAATGCATCACAAAACAAGTTCTAGAATCTAGTATACTACCGGTTCACACTCTAAGCATTGAAGATGAATGCTTCAATTCCTACTAATCTAAGGGCGATCCTCACATTTTTGGTGGAATTTAGGTGGTAAATGGTTTTTTGTGCTAGTCATGCAACTTCCTATCCGTGAGACGCTTTTGTTAAGACTAATGGCCCACTCCTATATGTCATGAAAAATTTTAAATTTGGTGCCAAAATTACCCTAACCGACATTTTCTCATGGTTTATTACACAAATACAATTGGGCAAAACAAATAGTCAAGGATAAGCATAGTTTCAAAGTTCCAGTTTTATTTTCCCTCCCTACACTTAAATTGAACATTGTCCCCAATGTTCCCCGAAAGTATCAAAGTTATGATAATGGAAGGTAATTAAAAACGAAAGAAACTAGTACTCCCCTGATTAGCTCGGTAGGATCCGTGTGAAGTGGTGGTTAAATCCTTTCCAAGAAGAATTTATGCGTGAAAAGCTCCTTCCAATCTTATGTAACTTTTTCTTGATAAATTAAACCTGCACACTTGAAGAAAACAAACGAAACCTTCGCGTAAAATCGGCGGTAATAATATATATAAGACTCGATTTAAACCGGGATATAATGCTTGTGGAATGGATGTTTACTGCACTTACGGAAAATTAAGACACAGAAAATTCCAAAATTTATAAGTAGCTCGTAAAACGAGAAAAAAGTAATCGATTGTTTTACTCCTTCTGACGCCGTCGAGTTGCGATCTCGACGCGTCAGTTATCCCGACAAAACCGGTATGCGATTTTCGTAAAAATTCGGAAAATTTATATCTTTAGAATCTGGAAAAATTTCTGCAAAACATCCATTATGACTCGATACAAGCATTTGACTCGAACAAACACACAAATATATCTTTTAGTTAATTGTTATTCTCATGTTTACGTTTCTTTTGAAAACGTGTGTAATCCTCCCTACACTTATCCCTTATGTAAAATACCTTTATATGCAATTAAAATATAAAGCATTTTTACAAATTTAAACATGAGAATAAACAATCAATAAAAGATATATGACACTAACAAGCAAAAAATTAAGCATGGGTTGCCTCCCACGAAGCGCTTTTCTTTATTTAAGAGTCTTGTAGCTAGACTCGTAGTCGTGCTCCTACGTGACTTCATCACCGCCACCTTCTTCATTCGCTTTCCCTTCGTCGAAAGGGTGTAGACGTTGTATGCTTACCGTGGATTCCTTGCCAACGTTGTCTATTATGGTGACGGTTTTATCTTTTAAATTGGTTTCCTTCACTGTGAAAGGTCCAAACCATCTTGGTTTGTTTCTACCTTGTAATGCCCTTATCCGTGATTTGTATAAAAGTACTTTTTCTCCCTTTAGAAATTCCTTGGGGTTCCTTTGTACCTTTGGTATTGAAGTGGGATTATTTCCTAACTTCTTATCGGGTTTCCACAACGTTGCATACAATCCTTGAACCATAAAGTCCCTAAGCCCTTTCTCCCAGTCATTCATCTTCTTTAACATTATTGCGGGGGCTTTCGATTTCCACCGTAATCATTTCCATGATCTTAAGAGGATACCTTGGGATGATGGGTATCCTAGCGCACTTCTTCCCGCTTTTGAGTATCATAATGCCCTCTCCGCATTTGATGGTTGCCTTGGCGGTGGCCGAAATGGTGTCCCGAGAATGAGGGTGCGTTTTATCTTCCTCAACATCAATGATCACGAAATCCACCGGATAAACGATATTAGCCACCTCAATTAGAACGTCACCGCGATTCCTACGGGGTGGACATAGGTGTGATTAGCTAAGGAAAGTCTAAGATCGGTCTTGGCTGGTTTCTCCTTAGTTAACTTATTATAGATTGATAATGGCATTATGTTCACATCAGTCCCCTGATCGGCTAAGGCATTTATATTATCAGTATCACCTATGCTACATGGTATCACGAAATTCCCTATGGTGTCTCGTTTTTTTGTTAATGGTTTTTTTATAACCAACTCATACAGGGGTCCCATAGGTAAGGCGTCATACTCTTCTTCTGTCATTTTTCCTTCAAGGGCTTCCCTAAGAACTTCATTGTACCTAAAGTTATTTACTTGGTTTGCAATGGTTTTCTTGTTAATTTCGTGCTTAAGGTAGTACTCAATGGTCTCAGGCTCGTCATTAGACACAGACTCCTCCTCTTGTTTTCCTCAGTTTTCCTTATCTCATCCCGTGCATCCTCGGGCATAATGGAAACGGCGTTAACAAACGAAGTGGGAGGACAATCGTTGCTTCTTACTAGTACTTTTTCGGGAACTTTTGTTTTGGTAAATTCAATTACCAAATTCATCATTTCCGTCATTTTCGCTTGCATTTCCTCTCTCTGCCTATAAACCTCCTCTTCAAATTTGGCTAACCTTTCAGATGAGTCGCCATGTATTCCTCATTTGTTCCTTGAAGCTTGGTGAAAGTGGTATTGGGAAATGGAACAAGCGCCTTTCGAATTGGGTTTTGCTCACGATTTGGGGACTTGAAAAGGTGTGGGGTGGTTGGTGGAATTGGCGGTTGTGACTTCTCGAGGAATCAGACGGGACTCTTCTTTGCCTTTCCATCGATAATCAATCCTCTCTCAATGGCACTCATTTGCTCCTCGAGGTGTCGGAAGATTCAAAAGGAGTTGATATGGCGTTAACTACGTTAACCGGAGTTTCGAGATTCATTCCAATCTTCGTAGCTTTGATCGAGAAGCTCCTCTATGATATCCCAAGATTTCTCGCATTAAAGTCGCCGAGCCTTCCACCGCAACTCGATCAATGGATCGTCGAGTGATGAAGTCGGTGTGGTCATAGAAGATTTGGATTTGCGACCAAAGGTCAATGCCATGATGGGGAAGTTCATCGAGTAGGTCCTTAAATCGAGTCCATGCTTTGTAGAGACTCACCTTGAGTTGTTGAAGCGTCAAGATGTCTCGCCTAAGTTTAGTGGTTCTCCCGGTGGGAAAAATTGAGCAAGGAAGCGAGAGGTAAGATCATCCCAACTTGAGATGGAGCCGGCGGAAGTCGCTCAAGCCAATTACTAGCTTGGTCCCGTAGAGAGAATTGGAAGAGACGCAGCGCGTGGTCTCCCGAGTAGTAGCATTGAGGTCGATGGAATCGACAATTTTAAGGAAATCCCTAAGATGTCGATTTGGATCTTCTAACGAAGTCCATGGAATGCACATCCGCTTTGCACCAACCGGATGGTGTCGGATCGCAGGGCCGTATTTTGGGCTTGGTCGGGAAGCTCAATGGTATTCCTATAGCCTAAGTGGCTTGGTCTCGAGTATTCACCAAGAGTACGGGCTCTTGGCGGGTCATTTGGTGGTGGGTTGATGAGTGGTGGTTGGTCATCACCTTCCATGATGAAAAGTGATGGGATTACGAACAAAGGTCACGAAGAAGGGGGATAGACTAAGAGAAAGCTACAAATGAGAAAAAAAAAGTTTACTTGATAGGAATCAAGAAAAGAAACCTAAACGAGGTGGACTACTAACTAGCTATTCTATTCCCCGGCAGCGCGCCAAAAACTTGATAACGCTACACGCGTCGTTCGGGTCAAAGGAACTTCCTTTTAAATCGAGCAAGTTTTTCAACACCCTAGGCGATGAACCTAATCGTTGTAGTGTAGTATTAGGGTAAGCCACGGTATTGATATCGTTCTCTAGGGGAATAGGAATGCTAGTAAGAAGTTACTACGCTAAGGTTGGGGTTGAGGAAGATTATTTTTTATCTTTTTATATTTTTTTAAGAAATGGAAAAGTACGAATCTCGGGGTATTGGATTTGAGGGGTTGGTATTGCTACCGATTACTCTACTTATCTAATTATCTAATCTAAGGTGTATGTAGTCTATGTCTAATTAATGTGTGCTCGTATGATAGTTTAAAGATGTGTTTACTTAGGTTTTACTACTCCTTAATTATCTCCTATTGGTGGTTGAATTGTCACGTCCTTATTCCTAGTTGCGTTGTGTGTCTAAGGTTGTAGGGTATGCGTTTCTCCCTAACTCTTTGAACTTACCAAAGGGTCTCGCCTACAAAACCCACTAGGGATGATAAACTCCTACTCTAAGGCACTCTTTGGATGGTTTAGCTTACAACTACTCAAGGAGTCATATTCTAAGGTTCACAAAGATTTAATCAAGCATTAAGTACACAACAAATGACCTATCGCATTACTAGATCATTAATCAACTAAGATAAGAGACAACCAATCAATATTCAATAATTAAGTTTCATATTCCTAAGCAAACACACAAGTAAATTAGCTTGACATGGAGAACATGCAAGCATACACACAAATAATCAAAGACATAATTGTATTAATGAAGTAAACACTTATCTTGATGTAAGATAGGGTTTGGAACCCTAAAATCTTGTACAAGACAGCCTTGGTTCGGTTTAGGTTTTACTCCAAAAGACTACACACTAAAACCGAAAAATTCGGATTCTATATATAAGATTACACTTGCGACGGCGGCCACCTTATGTTTTGTGACGCCGGATCGCCGTCATTAGGGTTTCGTCTTGGCCACGTTAGACTTGCGACGCGTCACCTTATGCTTGTGACGCCGTCCTTTTCGACCGGCGCCGTCTGGATTGCATCTAGGCCGTCCGAGTTGCGACGGTCTACTCTTTTATAACCCGCGTCGTCACTTGAAAATACGAGTTTTGGCCTCGAGTCACAAAATCCTCCGACGGCGTCGCGCTTAAGCGATGGCGCCGTTACCTTGTGTTTTCAGACTTTGAGTGTCTCGATTCGACTTTGGCCATTTTCTTCAGATATTCGCCTTTTCATCCAAATAAGTGCCATTCCAGCATTTTGCCTTCAAGAGACCTAAAAGGTGAAAAGGAACGATATTAAGAAATAACGGATACAAAAGTGATCAAATAAGGGCTTAAACGACCCCTCAAAAGGTACCTTTTAAAACCTTATCAACTAGGCTTGAGGTATAAGTGTCGGTAACAGGGTTACCAATGAAACGAGGCTATAAGCCAAATCTACGGTGTTACTACCGAAACGATGTGGAATGATAATTCCCAACAAGATTTCTTATAGAAATACGGTGGAATAATAATTCCAATACGGTTACTATCGTAATGCGACCGAATGTCGTTTCGAGATCGAATACCGCCTAAAGGTCGAAAGATGATTTTAACAAAGTTTTCAACGAAATGGGTCCGAATAATAATTCGAGGCCAAACGATGACTCGAAGTCAAGTGACGAGTTAAAACTCGAAACGAGATCAAAATCTCAAAATCAAAAAACCAAAAACCAAAATCCAATTCCGAATCCAAAATAGTCCAGACCAAATCCAAAACAGTTCAAAACAATTTCAAATGCTCGAATAGATCAACGAGGCTTATGTCGATAAGCAACTCGGATACAAACAGTGCCAATCGGGTCTCCCCCGACTTATGGCAAACTACGCTCAAGTGTTACAACCAAGAATTTCACGAAAACGGAGACGTATAACGATGCCAGGAGTGTTACGATGCCAGTGTGTCGTGTGTGAGTGCGGGCTTTTCGTGATGCTTAGCAAGTGTGAGTGTGCGAGTCCACCTTAAATTTATCGTTCTTAAAACCAATCTCAACTAACGAAACCAATCTCAAATCCGAACACAATTTTGTTATAACAATTCCCATTATTGTAAAATTCACCTCTGAGACAGACATAGGTGATCAGTCCATGTCCTGCTGTCTCTGGCTGAATATAGGTGATCAGTCTATATTCAATCGAGGTTTGATAAATTTTCATTAAGCAATGCACAACCAGTTTATAACCAACTCTTAATATATATTCTCAACTTCAATGTTATGTGCCCAAAATGTATTCATTTCATCGTCTCAAAAATATCTCGTTGTTCCATTTAGGTATTAGCGTTTGGTATCATCGTGGGTGTGTGTGTGGTATCGACTCAACAATACACCATGAATGCACCCAAATAACCACAATACGACTCATAATGACACAATGAGACGTCTAAATGATAAACTTTATAGTTTAATAAGTTTCGGAATAAATAGTTAGACCTTATCGAATTCGTCAACTCGATAAACTCAACCATTTGTTCATGTCGCTTATTACCCACAAACCAGTCACATCCTAACAAGTCAAAAGGATAATTCGCCCATTAATAACGTTATCCTACGTACATAGCGGGCGCCTATTAGGTTCGTCAACCTAATAAGTCCGTTATCCACGTGGATCGACGCTATTAATGTTAGGTCATCCGTAACCCATGCACAATACATAAATGACATTAAATATTCATAAATGACATTCTTAGTTCATAAACCGTGTTGAACCTTTTTAACGAAATACGAATTACACAATATCCATTCATTCATCACATAGTTAGTTATTAACGTCTATCGTCCCGCTTTGTAAATAATATTCATTCGAATCTAACACATTTTATATCCGTTTAAGTCTAATAGTCCAATCTATCAATCGTTCAATATATTCATCAATGACACCCCTCGATAAACGTGACCTCGAAACATTTAATGACTTCTTTATTACAAAACATTTCTATTTTCAAACGTTGTTTCCCCTCTTAAAATGTTGGATAACAAGGCGAGCCTTGTTATCGAATGCTTAGTACGAAACCATTTATCATCTATATCCTCCAAAGACTATTTACTAGTATGTATTTATATATATATATATATATATATATATATATATATATATATATATATAAATTTCGAGATAAATTTCAATATAAAATTTATTCGTTTCAATATACATTTCAATATAATTTTCAATGTAAATCCCAATATAAATTCTCGATATAAAATTTCGATATAAAATTTTCGATATAAATTCTTTCACCTCACATATAAATTTCAATATAAGTTTCAATAAAAATTCCAATGTAATTTCAATAAAGATTTCAATGTAAATTTCGAGTCATTATTCGTTTCGAGTTCCCAAGTCCGAGTCATAACTCTCAGCTTTTACAAAAATCATATTACCCAAGTAAATACTAAAGACCACGTTACGGCGTTGTCGGGGTCAGTCGAGACTAGAAAGTCACGATAACACCTGACGTAGCGCAAAGTTGACATATATACCATTAAATCCAAAATAAACAATTTTCACACCTCAAGTTAATCCTCCAAACAATCACATACCAATATTACCATCTAAACAGAAAATCAAATATACCCAACACCATTAAACACTTCCAATTGACCCTTCCAATTTCCCAAACACAACCGATTAACGGGTATCAAATCTAATGTTTGTCAATAACTCACCAATTACCCAAAACATCACAATTCATTTGTTATTCAATCAAGGCTGTTAATTGAAATGTCGTTCTATTCCAAAAATCTAATTCATACCAATGATTCAACGTTAACTAAATAATCACACGTTAGCCCAATTTATTATCTGAAAACACTTACTGGTTTCACATATCATTATAACACTTACGAACATGAACTCATTATTAATAACCAAAACCAATTACCACTTGTTTGACAATTCCAAAGAATAAAACAACGGTTTACGAAAGTTCAACTCAAAATCGTGACACGAGGCCATCACCAATCGACATCACCCAAAATCATTATAATCCATCATCTAGTTATTGTCAAGGACACATAAACATGATAAGATGCAAAACACGTGAACATGACACAACACACGACACCAACACACCAGTTTACACGCTTTATTAGCTTTAACACGTTTTAGACCCGTGTTCATCAAAACTTAACTCGAAACTCACGTTTACGAGACAAAAGGTCTCGCTCGTGACTCCCTGACTTAGTTATAATAGCACCATTTCCTTTATATTCCCCAATCACTTCCACGACCATTACTAATGTGCAAGTTTTAAATCAAGTGGTGAGATTACGCCAATAAATTGCGTAATCCTGATACTTTAAGAGTATTCGCATTATTTGATAAATAATGTTGAATTATTGGTTATCACATTATGTGTTCATTTGTTCACTTTACTCTTCCAAACGCATTCCAATAGATCCCACGTATTTGTGTATATTCATACAAAGTTTTCTCTTTATTGTTTTGGGATATACCCAAGGCAACTACTTAATATAAATTAAGTGTTATAGATTTAAGGTTTGGGACTCCACACTCTGTGCAAGGTATAGCGCGTGCGAAAGCATGAGGACATGCTTTCCGTACATGTATAAGCATGATGACATGCTTATAGGGCGTGCATAAGCATATAGAAATGCTTATGGGGTATGCGTAAGCATGAGGACATGCTTACTGTGTGTGTATAAGCATGTGAAATGCTTATAGTGAACTACTAAGATAGGCAGACTTAAATCGTCTACTACACGCTCAATCTAGTGTTCAATCAAACCGTTATCAATCAGCCCTAAACATCTCATCAATCATCTTATCAATCAATTCGTCTAATATGTTCTCAATCATCTATATCCCATATCAAATCAATCAAGTTCCAAATTCCAAAATCATAATATATCGTTTACTCAATTCAAATTCCGTAATATCTCGATAATCACATCTCATTTCCCAAAATCAATAATCATATCTCATTTCCAAAATCAATAATCATATCTCCAAATAATAACGTTTCCATAATCAGTTCACAATATCCCTTAACATATCATCTCATAATTCAAATCATAATTCATACCATAATCAATTAAGCTTGACATGGCAAGCGGGCGTCGTCGGTCGAGGATCAATTTTCTCGAAGTGGTTATAGTTTAGGGTTTATAAAATACCTAATTCTCTATAACCTTGAGCTCGATACCAATCAGTAACACCCCAAATCTCGATACAGCGGAAGACTTAATCAAGTTTTCGGGGCGTTACTATTGGATTGGTATCGCACACAAGTATAGCAAAAGATAGTCATTTAACATTCAAAACCAATTCCAAATTTAAGTATTCAAAACCTTTAATCCAAAAGTATGAACATTAGGCCCCAAACATGATTTGACAAAATAGGTCCCCAAAGTTTATCAGAGTCAGAAATGATCTTTGCACCTCGCCTTCTTGCCAAGCTTCCACCGATCACGTATTCCAAACACCTCTCAAATTCTTGAGAAATCATGCTAAAAGGTCAGCTTACGCTGGTGAGTTCATAGGTTTAAGTTCAACAAAATCATAGTGGAACTGTAAGAGTTGATTTGCTATGCAAGACCTAGATAGAATAATACCGTTTGCACACGCACAGATCCTACCCGGATCACCAACCATATAATCACTTACTCGGGCCCCTGCGACTCTAGTCCAGCACTGTCGTGGCAACCTCTAGAACAGTTGCCAACCCCGGGCTAGGTCGAGATAAAAGTCTATTCTTAGTTAGGCATGGTTAAACCTAGACTAAGGCAACCACTATCACACGTCTATCTACTCAGTCAAGCATATAAGCAAATCCAAATAGTTTTAACGGTCCAAAAATAGTAGCATGATTCTCACCCCAAAAATAGTTCAAAACGTAGTTAAAACGTATATAAAAGTGGGGCTATGAAACTCACATTTGCCACAACAATGCACGAATAAATATTAGCAGAAGATAACAGGTAATCACGACACAACAATGCACTATTCACTATTGACACGACTGGCATCTAAAGTTAATCTCCATGGCATCCAAAATATTGTACGACGAGTACAGTAGAATAGTTGTGACGCAACCTAATGCGTATACGATATTCTTAGAATACAGCTCATACGATAAAGAAATCAATAAAAGTAATGTGTTGTAGTTTTCGTGGATCATTCATGTCGTTACTTTCAAAAGTCCATTATCGTTCCCAAAAGTTCATAATTAATATCTCAAAAGCTTAGCTTTAACATTTCGTGTGGTGGTAAGAAACATAGACGCGACATACAACTCACGCGAAAGGAGAGAAGACATCGACCAAATCAGGACATACAGACCATAACTCACGCCAAAAGGAAAAGACATTGACATAGTCAAGAAATACTTGACGTTACTTAAGCTAGTCAAAGACTAGGAAATGATGATGATTATTTATGTAACATAAATAGGTTAATTGATAAGTTTCGGCAATTTACCCAACAATTCCCAAACGTACATGTTCAATAATAAAAGACAAGTTTCCATTTATCGCTCAATTAATAAAGGTTTCTCAATCGTTATTCATAATCATACAAGTTTACCCGAAATTACTTCATATAGGGTATAGTAAATAGTGTACTATAACCGACACGTTCGCTTATTCCAACGTTTCCAAATCAATACGACTTCAATAAGTTACATTATCAAAATAATATTTCCACGCAAGTTTATAAAATCTACAGGTATTACAAAATATGAGTTATTATCGTAGTAAATAAAGGTTTATAATTCAAATAAAACCGTAGTCGTCAACAAGTTTATAAAAGGTATTTATAAGACATGATCTATTATCGTAGTTCATAAGGTTTTATAATAACAAAAACCGCATTTGTTGACAATTTACCTATCAAAACATCTCGTCACTAGTTAATATGAGAAAATAGAACATCTAAGCATATCATGAAATAATTATATTAAACTTGCGTCATATCTAACATACTATAGTCGGTTACTTCAAAACGTTTAATAAAGTATATTTCAATATCGGTATGACTCGCATAGTAAACGTTAATTCACTTTATAAACCGTAGTTACACCTTTTAATGTTTACTTAATAATTGACACCACTAATAAGTCATGTACCTAGTTTTAGTATTTACCATCCTATTTTATAAATAACTCGCTCATTGTCCGTTAATATACGTTTCGATATTCTATATTAATAACCTCTCACCACTCGAAATTTACCAACTCTTGCTCGAGTGATACCCGTACGACCCATTGCCATATTGTGTCTCATCCGATTGGTTGGGTCATACTTAGAATAGTGTTTAAACCCATATAAATGTACATTACATCATATATTGTATGTAAGGTATTATTATATATATAGTAGTGTTGTTTTCAAAATTAATGTCAATCCCTTACCATGTATATGATATTATAATCAATCACCCAAGATCCAAACCGAGTCATTCCAGTATTTACCCAACCCGTAATTGATCCAACCCATTAGGTCAACTGTTGAGTTTGACTCACCACATAGACTCAAGTGCAACTTGACCCGACTGAGTCAACTCAACTCACCGAGTCGACTCACTCTCAAAACAAACTTAACAACCCAAGGCCCTTCGAATACAACCCTTATTACCACACGAGTTTAGCTACAAATGTTATCATTCTTGTTTAATAATCCTACAGAGTTAATTATAACCCGTTTCACTCTCGTCCTGATTCAACAATTATAACATCAAGATTTCAGGCCGTGTATCAATCTAAGTCAATGGGCCACTAGCCAACCCAAACATACCCACTCGTTCATGACTGACCCGAGACCTCTTTCACAACTCGAGACTCAAGTTACACAATCTGAACCAAGAAGCAAACACCACACGAAAACTATACCACACGAATCCATTAATTCCTTTGTACCCACACGTAACTATAACACTTGTTTTTCCAGTTTTATCACCATAATTTATGTCATATCACATTTTCTTTGAGCGTCACACGAATTAGTTTTCAAACGTTTGTAAACCTTGTTTTATCCATCCACGACTACAACACTTAATACATACATACACGCAATTAATTTCGAAACAGAA
Source organism: Chrysanthemum lavandulifolium (assembly GCA_022545495.1). NCBI lineage: Eukaryota > Viridiplantae > Streptophyta > Magnoliopsida > Asterales > Asteraceae > Chrysanthemum > Chrysanthemum lavandulifolium. Next base: position 218,778,514 of record CM040241.1, read on the forward strand.
AAATAAACATTATTAGTTAGGGTTTCGTTTTACCGTGAGAGAAAAGAGAGGGAAAACGAGGGTCGTGTGGTGTCTATTACGAGTACAACTCGTACCACATCCAAGCTTGACCCTTGATACTCGTTATTAACCAAAAACCCTAATGTCCGAATCTTATATTTAAGATTGGAGGCGCGTTGATGAGTTTGAAAGCGCATACGATGCATAAACGTGACCCTAGTAGCCCGATCTATCATCTAGACGTGGTGGTGTAATAAAAGGAGGTCGCCGGAAAGTTGGCCGGAATCCGGTGACGGCGCCGGAACCCTAGATGGGTGGGCGGATATTGTAGTGAGAGAAAGAGTGTGTGTGTTTTGTAGTGAGAGAAAGGTTATATCAAAAATGAGGGAGTGGTGAGAGGTGTGTGTATTTATAGTACTAGGAGGGGCCAAACTTGCACACTTAAAGCCACAAGGACAAAAATGAATCTATCTCAAAGGACCCTTATTGTAACTTTCTTGATTCTTACATAATATTAAGCTCGGGACTCGTTTAGCCTAGTAAACGAATGATTTATGACTCGGGAGTTACGCCAACGTTCTTAGAATATTATTTCCAATAAAAACGATATAAAATACGACTCGTTTCTCAAATTAAATGAAACGATCGCTCGGATCGACGTTTCTCCAATTACGACACATCGAGGAATTTACGAGTTGTCACATCCACCGTCCACCACCACCCTCCTCCTCCACCAACACCGTCTGCCACCATCACCTGCCAACACCACTCGCCGCCACTACCACAAGATCGCCAAACTGGCAGAATCCCAGCTTCTGATTGGAGAAGCCACATCACAAATTTGATCCAACGACTTAGAATTGAAAGAATGATGCAAGAGATGAATCAATGGCAGAGATTAGACTTCGTGAAGCTTCTGAGATCAATCCCCAAGCTCCTGCTCAGCTATATAAAGCCCATTCCATCACAAAGAGAATTCGTCCAATTTCTTAAGTTTTAGAGAATTTTTGACCTCTTTAATTCCTTGTTAATTACTGTTTTTAATAGTGTAATTCTTTAAAATAGTTCAGTTGTAATCTCCTTTTAATAGTCTTGTAATCACAGTTTGATTTTCAATGCAATATTAGTTTTTCTTTTTTCTATCATTTTCCAAATTAGTGTCTTCATCACATTGTTAAGCTGTTACTGCTGTTTAAATAAGCTTATTTAAGCTTATCTTAGCTTAAGTGAGTTTATTCAAGTTTCAATTCATCTCTAGCTCAGTTTTTTGCAAAAAAGTCAAATCTGGTCAAACTTTGAAGTCAAACAGTTTTCTTGGTAAATTCTGGTTCTAATATGTTAAAAAGTTTAGTTTAATGTTACTTTGTTTATTTTGATTTAGTCTCAGTTATAGTTAATTAAGCTTAAAGGTTTACTTGCATTTTAGTAGAATTAAGTAGTGTTTGGTTTATAGTAGATTTAAGAGATCTAGCTTGTTGCAGTAGTTAATAGATGTTCTAATAGTCTCACATAGGTGTATTGAGTTAAGTTTAGTCATAAAATATAGGTTCCATTCAGAAAATAGTCAAAATCCTTTTCAAACTTCATTACAGTTAGTTATTTTGAAATCCAGCTTGCATAACCTTCACATTAGATGAATTTGTAGCCAATATAGCTTAAACTAGTTTTAAAGTAGCTCAGTATTTCATTTTCAATCATTTATAAGCAATCAAATCTCTTAAAAGTCAAAATATGTGAATATGAGAAAAGTCAAAAATTCCAAAAAAGTTTTCTAAATAGGTTTTGTTTTTGATTTTTAATTCACTCAATTTGTATCCAATCATTCTGAAACTTTAGGTTTAAAATATTTGCTAGCTTGTGATTTCAAATATCATTTTTCCATAATTTTTAGAATTTTTCTTAACAGCTTTTGAGTAGCTTAAAGTTGACTGTTTAATCAATTTCTTCCCCTGCATCAGGTCTGTCCATCATAGCCTTTTCAAGACTGCTTTGCTGCTTGTTTTATTGATGTTTTTGATTGATTTCTGTTTCTTAGGGTAATCAGTAGTATATATTTAACTAGTGTAGCTTTCATTCCATTTTAGAGCTTATTTCAATAGCTTATTTAGGCCTGAAATCTCCCCCATAACCCCTCTTAGACTGCTGTTCATAACAGCAATCCTGCTTAGTAACTGCTTATTGGATTTAGAGTACTGCTTATGTGACAACCCGTACTTTCAGGTCATTTCTCGACACGATTCATGTCTCATTATTTCAACATTTTTAGTAAACTTGGTTTACTTGTTTCAAATTCGCGTAACCTTGGAGGTTTAGCGGCGAATTCATGATCATGACATCACGTACATTTCATATGGACTAAGATTAGTCTACATTTCATTGACATCATTTGCACCTCATTAGTTCATTCACGACATTTCATTTCACCTTCAACGCGTAATTTTTATATTTAATAATCTTTATCGCGTGAGTTATTATTTTAAATATTAATCCATTACTTTCAAAAATGATCCCGAGGTATTTTTAAACTTACATCTAGTTCATAAAAACTATATTTTTAGTTTTCCTAGTGTTTCAAATTTATTTGGTATATTAATCGTTAAAGTTAAATTATTACGTTGTGTTTCTTAAAAATTTTACGATAATTATTTTATCACTCAATTTTCACAAGGAAAGTATTTTTAAAATTTTTATTATCTCATTACATCTTACTTTGATCTATTAAACATTTCTTTTACTCAAAATCTACCATTTACATTACTTACATTTTACTTACACTTTCTATACAAAATAATACAAGTTACAAGTTAAAAAAATATATATATATATATATATTGAGAGACAACCTCCCTAAAACCGCCAAGGGGAGGGTGTGTTTTAAATGAGGCATGGTTCTAATAATATTTTGTCTCCAATGATAATACATAAGTCTAACTTACTACATTTTCATTCATTCACTACACATAGTCTTCAAGTGTTAATAAATTTTAGTTCTCTCTTTTCTTTGGCCTCTTCAAACCGGTCACAACATCAAGCTCCATAGGGATCAAGATTTTGCAAAATCAAGTGTTTATTAACCTAGTTATATCCTTTATATGGTTTTGAAATAAAAACCAAGGATATTTAAGTTTAATCCTTGTTACTTTCACCTCATCACTATCACTTGTAAGCATGTTTTTATCATTTTCAAGTTTCCTTATCATTTCATATGTTTCTTTTCATTTTTGGAGCTTATATGCATGATATGTGATTTATACCATTTATTTCAAGATTTTAGAGTTATTTATATATTTATGGTCATCCTATAATTACTCCCATGGTATTCTTTGGTCTTGATGGTGATTAGGAACCCATGACACCCTAAGAAGGTGTATGGTAGGATTAGATTAGCTTTGGAGTTGATTTGAAGGGATTAGAATAGGTTTTATCCGAGAAAAACTATTTTCGATATGTACATTTTTGTGTTCTGTCCTTAATTCGAATTTCTGGAAAAACCTACTGTTGGTACGACATTTTGGCCCTGATATTTAGAAAATATACTTAAAAACGAATCCGTGGCCGCTTGAACGGAATAAAACGGACTTATAACGAAGAAGTTATGGATTTTTAAAGTTTGACGACGAAACGTGTAGTTTTCTGAAATTTCAGCATGCAGTTTCTAGTATTTTCGGGTCAAAAACGAGCCTTAAGCTTCACAAATTATTTCGACTTGTCAAAAATATATTAGTATACTTTGATACGAAGCTAAGGACGTATTATACGTAGAAAACGGATTTAAAACGACAAAGATATGCACGTTTTTATAAAGTTGCCGTAAATATTATTTTCTGAAAAACTATATTATTTTTACGTTACAAGTATTTCATTAGCTGTAAAGGCTATGTTTGCGGCTGTTTTTAACCATGATGTGAAACTTTTTGGAACGAAATGTCTTCTAGTAAAATCAAGTTCATCGGCCATATTTTTCAAAACAAAAAGCCGTTTGTAAAGCGGAGTTATAATAAATTAATTACGGATGTTCAAACTTGGCCGAAACTCATTTTCTGCACACAATTAGCAAAAACCATCATCTTTAACCCTTAACATCTTTATGATCGAGACCTTTTGGACGAAAACTCCTGAACTGAAACTTTTAGATATCGATACAAACTTTCCAAAACCGTCGAGTTCGTTCTCTAACGATCGACGTACACCATTTTACGACTATTTTTCCGTAGCTATTTTTGTTGATTTCATGAAAATTCCGACGTCATTGTTTTGCGACGAAAAGTGGAAATTTCACCAAAAATCATTATAAAACCATTGTAGGATGACATTTTGACGTAAAAACTTGTAAAGTCATTTTTGGTTGGTCGAGACGTCAAAAGAGTATTTTTCGACGACAAGTAATATTTTCAAAACCCGCAAATGGTATGAATAACATACGAAATGCATGCATAGCATTACATTGCAACTCATGACATATCATATCATTCGTAATAGGTCCCGGTTGACGCATTACATTATACCTCAGTGTACTCACTCTTGTCATCTCATCAGTTTACCAAGTGAGTTTCATAGCCCCTGCTTTTACTTGTTTTCATAACTGTTTTGGGGGAGATGCATGCTTAACTATTTTTCATAAGTACTTTAAACTATTACGAATTACCGTGAGTTTTCATAGCCCCATTTTCAATTGTTTGTACTATTTTGGGGGAGATACATGCTCATTTATTTTTCACAAGTACTTTAGATTTTTAAGACTAAATGCTACCATGACTACCATTGTTTCTAAATCAAAGGTTATACTATATCAATTGTTCTTGTTTGCGTGCTATGGTTCTACGTCGTATAACGTTCTAAATCAGTTGACTACTGATACATTGGGTCTAGTTCTATTGATTAAGTGCTATTGTTCTACGTCGAGTTAGGTACTATTGTGAATTCATTTGACATCATATGTTTGAACATAAACTCTACATATTCTGGCAGTGGGTTGTGAACACACAGGTTGCAAGTTTTGTATGGGCGGAACTTGGAACTGAGTGGATTTACAATGCCTTTCTTTGCATAAACGATTTTGGAAGGCTTTACATTTCAAAACAAACTCTATGAACTCACTCAACCTTTGTGTTGACACTTTTAGCATGTTCTTATCTCGGGTTTCTAAGGCATTCACTTCATGGTATGCATTTGGACACATCATGGAGTCGCGATGACGACGCTGCCTCACTTGGGTTTTACGTGCTTTAAAACATCGTTTGAATTGTAACAAACTTATTTCCACAAGTTGATTTACATTTGGGACCTACTTTGTAAACTCGATTATTTTATTAAATCAAACGATGTATTTTCCAAACGACACTTTAGGTCGCTCAATATAATCGTGATTGTGATGCTATGACGATCAATCCCGTGAATTCCATTCACGCAAAAATGCTTAAATTTGGGGTGTGACAGATTGGCATCGAGCTTGATTATAGAGAACTAGGTTGCATCATTGACCCTAGACTATAACTACATTATCATAGTATCTCATCATTTCATCATAAGTGCATGTTCACTTTACATGCGGTTTATACGTACACTTTTCGAGTTATTTACATTCATTTCATATCGATTGTCACATGGATGCCTTTAAACGCCCATTCCATTATTCTTTCTTCATACTCTAATGTGGAGAATTCCTTGTCAGTCCCTATCACAATTTCCACATCAATCGACTCATCACCGATAACGTCGAATGCCGAGATGAACCTTTAAATAGGGCGAAGTCACGTTCACTCTTTTGTTTCACCACTAACATGTCGAGTTACACTTTATTCACACATTAAGTCACTAAACCATCATACATTTGAAGCACTTACGACATCTCATAACCCATTTCTTAGGAAACCGTCGATCATTTTGAAAAATAACTTCAAACTTATCATTCTTATCACATTTCTTTGGAGCGTTTATTATTAACATCGGATTTTGCTACGTCTCACATTTCCTCTTGTTTTGAAGAAGATATGGCAATCAAGAAAGCCACAATTGAAATGACACAAGCGGCTATTCAAAAGTTAGTAAGGGATAGTGTAGCGAGGCATTAAGGATTGAAAGGAAGCGGTGATCTGCTGCTGCCGAGGCCGCTGTCACTTCTTCAAGCCATAAAACTTGTTCTTCTTCTGCGCATAAATGCGGAGGGTCCGGGGTTAAAAGATGTTCGTACAAAGATTTCAAAAGTGGCGAACCCACCAAGTTTAGAGGGACGGAAGGAGCTACAGCAATGGTACGATGGTTTGAAAAGTTGGAATCCGTGTTTTTGCTTTGTAACTGTCCGGATGATAGTAAGGTCAAATTTGCTACGAGTACTTTACTTGATGGAGCATTGTCTTGGTGGAATTCATATGCTCAACCGATTGGAATGGAGAATGCTTTCAAGCTTACTTGGGAGCAATTCAAGAGTTTGGTGACTAAGAAGTTTTGTCCTCGTACGGAAGTCAAAAAGTTGGAGACCGAGTTCTATGAACTAGTAACTATTGGGTACGATATTGACACTTACATTCGGAGATTCCAAGAATTGGCCGCGTTATGTCCGTCCATGGTTTCGATAATGAGAAGTTGCTAGAGGCTTTCATTGGGGACTTCCGAGGTGATTCAAGGAGATGTGACTTCGTTTGATCCACAAACAATCGAGGAAGCTATTAGAGTGACTCAAAAGCTCATGGCCCAGGTAGTGAAGAAAGGTAAGTACACCAACACCAACCAAAACAACAACAACCCCAACAACCGCACCAACTACTACAATAACCAAAACAACAACTACAACGACGATAACCAAATCAACCACAACAAAAGAAAATGGGAAGACGACCAAGGAGGTTATAACAACAACAACCAAAACCGTAACATTAACCTCATCAACAATGTAATAGAAGACAAGAAGTCGCCAGAGTCTATGTTGTCGCACCAACAAAGGAAGAGCTTATGCAGAAACTTACCGCGATGCCACCAATGCACGCTACATCATAATGGTCCATGTGGTATATGTTTTAGTCATCACAAAGTAGGACACCTTGCTAAGGACTGTAAGGGCAAGACCATGGTTACGTGCTTCGGATGTGGGGAACAAGGACACTATCGGAACCAATGTCCTCAAAACCAAGGTCAACCAGTTGAAGGTGCTCATGGGAATGTATATATGTTAGAAGGAGGAGGAGGAGCTCGTCAAGGTATCAACGACGCGGAAGACTGAAGAAGTTCGGAAACTAACAGTCTTATTCCTCCTTATGTTCTATGTCGTACTAAGTTATGTTTTCCATCGTATCCGAATCTTTATAACTTAAGATGTACTACTTTTGCTAAACTACTCGTTGTAAAATATTCTCATCTATCGTACTTTATTTTCTTTCCGATTTGTTATCATTTACGAGGATTTTAATTCTTTTTACTTTAACTATCATTTTAACGACACTTCTCCATGTTTTCTCTCCTCGATGTTCATCACAATTTTAACATCACCGACTCAACACCAAACAACATATGAGTCGATTAGTCCAAGCATTGCATAGTTACTCCTAAATTATACATAGCCCGATCACCTATGTCTAATTCAGAAGAATCATGCGATGAAGGGAGTAGTAGAGCTTATATGTGTAAGCAATCCGTGTCGAGCCAAATTTTCAAAGTCCTCCTTCAAACCAATTTAGCCTAATCTCATGACAGCTTCTTGTTTGATGAGTTGTGAGATTAAGTGAAAATTGGTTGGTAAAAAGTCTTTGAGGGTTTTGCTCGGGAATGGAAAGTTTGCCACATCAAACCCTAAACCCGATAGACTATCAACGATTGAATTGTGGATGAATTCCTTTTGATGGGCGAATGTGACAACCCGTACTTTCGTGTCATTTCTACACGATTCATGTCTCATTATTTCAACATTTATTAGTAAACTTGGTTTACTTGTTTCAAATTCGCGTAACCTTGGAGGTTTAGCGGCGAATTCATGATCATGACATCACGTACATTTCATATGGACTAAGATTAGTCTACATTTCATTGACATCATTTGCACCTCATTAGTTCATTCACGACATTTCATTTCACCTTCAACGCGTAATTTTTATATTTAATAATCTTTATCGCGTGAGTTATTATTTTAAATATTAATCCATTACTTTCAAAAATGATCCCGAGGTATTTTTAAACTTACATCTAGTTCATAAAAACTATATTTTAGTTTTCCTAGTGTTTCAAATTTATTTGGTATATTAATCGTTAAAGTTAAATTATTACGTTGTGTTTCTTAAAATTTTACGATAATTATTTTATCACTCAATTTTCACAAGGAAAGTATTTTAAAATTTTTATTATCTCATTACATCTTACTTTGATCTATTAAACATTTCTTTTACTCAAAATCTACCATTTACATTACTTACATTTTACTTACACTTTCTATACAAAATAATACAAGTTACAAGTTAAAAAAAAATATATATATATATATATATATTGGAGAGACAACCCTCCCCTAAAACCGGCCAAGGGGGAGGGTGTGTTTTAAATGAGGCATGGTTCTAATAATATTTTGTCTCCAATGATAATACATAAGTCTAACTTACTACATTTTCATTCATTCACTACACATAGTCTTCAAGTGTTAATAAATTTTAGTTCTCTCTTTCTTTGGCCTCTTCAAACCGGTCACAACATCAAGCTCCATAGGGATCAAGATTTTGCAAAATCAAGTGTTTATTAACCTAGTTATATCCTTTATATGGTTTTGAAATAAAACCAAGGATATTTAAGTTTAATCCTTGTTACTTTCACCTCATCACTATCACTTGTAAGCATGTTTTATCATTTTCAAGTTTCCTTATCATTTCATATGTTTCTTTTCATTTTGGAGCTTATATGCATGATATGTGATTTATACCATTTATTTCAAGATTTTAGAGTTATTTATATATTTATGGTCATCCTATAATTACTCCCATGGTATTCTTTGGTCTTGATGGTGATTAGGAACCCATGACACCCTAAGAAGGTGTATGGTAGGATTAGATTAGCTTTGGAGTTGATTTGAAGGGATTAGAATAGGTTTTGTCCGAGAAAACTATTTTCGATATGTACATTTTTGTGTTCTGTCCTTAATTCGAATTTCTGGAAAAACCTACTGTTGGTACGACATTTTGGCCCTGATATTTAGAAAATATACTTAAAAACGAATCCGTGGCCGCTTGAACGGAATAAAACGGACTTATAACGAAGAAGTTATGGATTTTTAAAGTTTGACGACGAAACGTGTAGTTTTCAAATTTCAGATGCGCTTCTAGTATTTTCGGTCAAAACGAGCCTTAAGCTTCACAAATTATTTCGACTTGTCAAAAATATATTAGTATACTTTGATACGAAGCTAAGGACGTATTATACGAGAAAACGGATTTAAAACGACAAAGATATGCACGTTTTATAAAGTTGACGTAAATATTATTTTCCGAAAACTATATTATTTTTACGTTACAAGTATTTCATTAGTTGTAAAGGCTATGTTTGCGGTGTTTTAACCATGATGTGAAACTTTTGGAACGAAATGTCTTCTAGTAAAATCAAGTTCATCGGCCATATTTTTCAAAACAAAAAGCCGTTTGTAAAGCGGAGTTATAATAAATTAATTACGGATGTTCAAACTTGGCCGAAACTCATTTTCTGCACACAATTAGCAAAAACCATCATCTTTAACCCTTAACATCTTTATGATCGAGACCTTTTGGACGAAAACTCCTGAACTGAAACTTTTAGATATCGATACAAACTTTCCAAAACCGTCGAGTTCGTTCTCTAACGATCGACGTACACCATTTTACGACTATTTTTCCGTAGCTATTTTTGTTGATTTCATGAAAATTCCGACGTCATTGTTTTGCGACGAAAAGTGGAAATTTCACCAAAATCATTATAAAACCATTGTAGGATGACATTTTGACGTAAAACTTGTAAAGTCATTTTGGTTGGTCGAGACGTCAAAAGAGTATTTTTCGACGACAAGTAATATTTTCAAAACCCGCAAATGGTATGAATAACATACTAAATGCATGCATAGCATTACATTGCAACTCATGACATATCATATCATTCGTAATAGGTCCCGTTGACGATTACATTATACCTCGGTGTACTCACTCTTGTCATCTCATCGTTTACCAAGTGAGTTTCATAGCCCCTGCTTTTACTTGTTTTCATAAGCTGTTTTGGGAGATGCATGCTTAACTATTTTCATAAGTACTTTAAACTATTACAATTACCGTGAGTTTTCATAGCCCCATTTTCAATTGTTTGTACTATTTTGGGGAGATACATGCTCATTTATTTTCACAAGTACTTTAGATTTTAAGACTAAATGCTACCATGACTACCATTGTTTCTAAATCAAATGTTATACTATATCAATTGTTCTTGTTTGCGTGCTATGGTTCTACGTCGTATAACGTTCTAAATCAGTTGACTACTGATACATTGGGTCTAGTTCTATTGATTAAGTGCTATTGTTCTACGTCGAGTTAGGTACTATTGTGAATTCATTTGACATCATATGTTTGAACATAAACTCTACATATTCTGGCAGTGGGTTGTGAACACACAGGTTGCAAGTTTTGTATGGGCGGAACTTGGAACTGAGTGGATTTACAATGCCTTTGCTGCATAAACGATTTTTGGAAGGCTTTACATTTCAAAACAAACTCTATGAACTCACTCAACCTTTGTGTTGACACTTTTAGCATGTTCTTATCTCAGGTTTCTAAGGCATTCACTTCATGGTATGCATTTGGACACATCATGGAGTCGCGATGACGACGCGTCTCACTTGGGTTTTACGTACTTTAAAACATCGTTTGAATTGTAACAAACTTATTTCCGCACAAGTTGATTTACATTTGGGACCTACTTTGTAAACTCTGATTATTTTATTAAATCAAACGATGTATTTTCCAAACGACACTTTAGGTCGTTCAATATAACTGTGATTGTGATGCTATGACAGTCAATCCCCAGGAATTCCATTCCGCTGCAAAACAGGTAAATTTGGGGGTGTGACAGCTTATATGCTTGTTCATTTCTTGTTTTCAGTTTTCAGTTTATCTAAGCTTGATCTGATTCTAGAATGCCTTCATTCATCTTCCCTTAGATAGTCTTCTGTTAGCATTAGAATTTGTTAGGAGTATTTAGGATTGCCTATTTTTTTAATCTGCTTTGTGATTCCAGCTTTTCCCCAGCTTAAATTTTTGTTCCTCTATGTTTCAGTAGCTTAAAATGATTCCCCATTAGCTTATTTAGATTTCCCTTCGAAAGCCTCTTTAGTTTATTAGGTTTTCTTGTGGCTTATTAGGAGCTTATGCCTATTGAAAAAATATTGAAGAAAAGAAGCATATAAGAGCACAAGGTGTGGTGAAGAGGCTTCACCTCTTCATCACCGTCACGTCACTTCCACATCATCATAACAAACCTCTACAACTAACCATAACTAACCCCCATCACTCACAACAAACCTCAACCTCTTCATTTGGGGCCCACCACTGCAAATTTTTTTTTTTCAAATTTCCAAATAAACTAAATTTATTTCATTACTAATTAAAATACATTAAACAACACAATAATAAGAAAAATAAACACGATACGTAAAAAAAAAAAAAAAAAAAAACGACACGGGGAAAAAAAAATACAACACATACTAATACTACGAAACCAATCATCTCGTTCGGCAAATTTCCCCACTATTTTGTCCTACCTCTTTCGGATGATCGCTGCTTTTGCCGGGTCATCGGCCAAACTGGGAATTAGCATGAGAAACTTCATCTCCTTCATCTCTTGGATAGCAATTTCCTTCTCCCGCCTCTTCTCGTAACAAGCCATTGGAGCGTCGGATTTTTGAGCATATTTTTCGGATATATGTCCCGAAAAAGTATTCGATTGACTCCCCACGGAGCTCGCAGCGCTCGACGTTGAAGTTGACTTTTGTCCTGGCCGAATATATCCTCGAGACATGTAATGTCAATCGGATCTTCGGCATCCCACTTCGGGTAATTTTTCAAAATATCCCAACATTTTTCATACCCGAACTCCTTCCCAGCATAACGTTGCGCAAAGCTCAGTTTCGCATTCTCAACATGATCGTGGTCATTTTCACCACTTCGACGCTGCAGATGTTTGTAAATAACGTTGAATTTTTGGCAATCACCGTTAATCCTCGACCATTTACCAGTGATCATATTTTTGGTACGTTAATCATCGGTGGTCTGATTATTGAACATGTCCATAATGTCGTTCCAAAAGAAATCTTCGGAACGGTCATTTCTCATATCTCGATCTTGGAAAATTTCTATCCAACATTGCACAAGCAACCTTTCTTAAGCCTTGCTCTACTTCCTCCTGCCTGCCTGGCCTATGACTTCCACATCTTTGTCATCGTCTGCGTCTAAATCCACAACTTGTTTTGTTCTTTTTGCCTTCGTCTTTTTCCTGGTACCTTTGGCCGGTTCACGTGATTTTGGTACTTTGAATTGTGAACCGGACGGTTGTGATTCCATTTGGGGAAACGTTTGAGGTTGTGACGGGTTAAAAAACTGTGGTGATGGAAATCGGTCGGGGTAAGTTGTGAATCCTTGTTGAAACGCATATTGTTGGTTAAGAAATTTTTTTTATGGAGACGGGTTGGAATTTTTCGAGGAGGGGGTAGACGGGTTTGAAGAACCCCCGTATTGTGGTGGGTTTGAATTTAGTAGGTTTGTGAAATACCTTCCGTCATTTGGGTTTTGAGACATTGTGAGATTTGTTTTGAACTAAAGAGATAGAAAGTTGATGAAGATGGAGGAGATGAAGATGATAAAAATGGTGGTTATGATATGTTATTTTAGGGGTGGTAAGTTTTTTTTTAGAAAAAAAAAGAAAAAAAAAGGAAGGTATCCGTTTTGCAACGGATATAATTTTCGAAAATAAAATATATCCGTTTCATGTGTCAAAGCTTCAGCTCGTTGTCATCACGAAGAGGGCATGGACGGCGAGGCTCGGCGAGGCGAGCTCAGCCGGTGTAGCGGCGAGCCTCCACGTCGGACGGCGAAATACTATGACGAGCCCACACCTTCCCCTCTAATACGAGTATAAAAGCATTTTGTTGTAAAATCATCAGTTACGTAATTTTAGTAGCATTGTTGTTATTCATTCAGAACAAAGTAATTTACCATAAGCGACATTTGTTTTTTGGTAGTGAACTCTTAAAATGTTCCTTATAGCAATTTAAAGTAGAAAAGCTAATACATCAAACTCATACCATTTATATTAGCGAGTGCATGAGTTCTGACGTGGCAATGCTCAAATAATTTTTTTGATAAATAATGTATTTTAGTTTATTATGTTCTTTTAACAATAAATTTACTGGATATCAAAATTTCAGATACCTTTGTGCCGTTTGAGCTCGAACCCGATTAACGTGGTCTGCTTCGGCTCGGCCGTTTAGTCCGCGCGCTTCTGGCTCAAGCCCATTTGGCATATTACCTGCTCGAGCTTGAATATTTGTATAATGTCTTTGTTATTTGTAGTAGTGAAATTTAATGCGAGAATTGTGTTTTATTTTGTTGTACAATATCTTGATATTTTGTATTTTTATGTAAGTGGTGTTTTAATAAGCGTATTAATTGTATTTATCGACCGCTTAAATAATTGATTACATTAAATAACATTAATGTGGTGTTTTGTTGTACACTATGCTTCTTGTCTTGTACGTCCGAAAATTATGTGCATTAAAGTGTTGTACACTATGTTTCTTTTCTTGTCGTAGTAGTCATTATAGTCATTAATAACATCACCACTTTAATAGTAGTAATGTTGTAAGTCGAAAATTACATCACGCTTATTTTGTTGTACACTATGCTTATGTTGTTGTAATCGAAAATTGTTTGCATTATTATGCATTGTCTTAAATGGTTGTAATTTTTGGTGAAGGGTGTTTTAATAAAGATTAATGATTTTGATCGAATTCTGGTTTTAAAATGACACCACGCTTTATTTTGTTGTCTGATATCTTTACTTTGTTGTAATTCTAAAATTGATTGCATTAAAGTATTATAAATCATGCTTAATTTTTTGTACGTCTTAAAATTAAGAGTGAGGTGGTAGTATAGATATTGCTACAAGTGTTAAAAGAAGAAATAGATAATTTGATTTGAGCATGTGTTATATGGAATCTTTTCATAATAAAATAATCGGTTTTTAATATTATAAAGAGTATATAGATACATATATTCTAGTCGTAATGACACAAACCGACCATAGCTCAGTTGGTAGAGCGGAGGACTGTAGTAGTTGCTGAAATCCTTAGGTCACTGGTTCGAATCCGGTTGGTCGGACAATTGTTTTTTCGTATTTGTATTTTTTTAATTTCTGATGCTCATTTTTGTTCCTTCCAATTTTTTTTGTTTACGTTAAGTCTAGTGTAGTGTGTATCATATTTTACGACCCTCTATTTTTCTATGTTCTTCGTAAAGACTAAAGCTTTTTTACCACCTAGTTCGTGTAATTTTTCAATTATTAATGTAATTCAACTTGCAAAAAAGGTATGCATTTCAAAGTTGGGCTGACTAATATTTTTTAGGTAGCGTTCATGGATTATGTTTGCTTTTACGAACACGAGTCGTATAAATTGTTTTAGATCATTCAAAATATACAGTTACGTTCGGGTAAAACTATGTTGAATTTACCCCATCGTATTTCAGTTTAAATGTTTTTTATATGTCTAAACTAAGGGTATGTTTAGACAATAAATTACTGAAATTGAAATTTGAAATTTGAAATTTGAAATTTGAGAGCTTTTATTATAAATTGAAGTTGAAATTTGTATTTTTGTAGACTTGTTTGGCAAATGGGTTAGGGCTGGGGTTTATTATTGCAAATTTACTGAAAATGATATAATTAAATGAGTTTATGGTATATGTTAGATATTTTTGTGGGTAAATATGTAATTTATGATTCATAAGCAAATTAAAGTTTTAAATTTTTATACGTGCTAAAGTTTTAAGCCTGCTTTGAGAACTTATGATTTCATAAACGCATGTGACAAACGAGACTTATTTATAAAGCGAAACTTATTTTAAAGTTCTGCCCGTAAGTCCTCCCCAAACATACCCTAAATTTGTAAAAAGGTACAATTGACAAAAGGAAGATTAAATTCAATTTAGAATTAATATGATGGTAATCCGCTTAACATTATCGTTACGTCGTTTGTCTTTTTCATATTCGTCCATTACTTTTATTCCTGTAACAATCACTCATATCTCACCATTAAGATATATCCTCAGTAAATACTCACAAAAAAATACACTCGCACAAAAAACACCCCAACTTAGTGGTGGTCACCACCTTCTCCTCCCTTTATTTGGCTAATTGGCTCCATCACGAGTGAAAACAACCATGTAACAAGGCATCATCGTGATGATCACCTCCACGTGTGAAAAAACCCCATCATTGAATAGTCTTACATACACTAGCTCGACCTGTTTATCATACACTAAGAAGATATACAAAAATACCTATCAAAATCGGTCATCACACAAGATAGATAGGTGTAGTGTGTTATAGGCACCGCTACATGCTTTTTAACATTCTTTAAACGCAAATCTGAAAAATACACTCCTTAACTATAATATATTATAAACGCTAGTGGGTCTGAATTTTTAGTATAAAAAGAGAAAAAAATCACAAAAACGCTCGTTACTGGGATGACAAGGCACTTCTGGCGCGAGCCGCAGTGCATTTGGCAGTGCCATAAGCATCGAATTTTCACTATAACACCCTGGCGTGCCACACCTTGCATTCTAAGTCCACCGAATGACTCCATACTAGGTGATTGGTCAAGCTTTCTGTACTACTCTTAAAGAGGCCCATGGACCCGACATGATCTTCACTCAAATATAAACAAACACGAGCCGTATACATAGATTTAATTAGGTGCAACATATTACCGAAAGAAAAGATTAGTACATCCTTAAGAAGAATTAGACAAATCCAACAAACCAAAATCACATTATATATTGTGTGACAAAATAAGTTTTTTTGTTTACTTATAAACCCTTTATTTTGATTAGCAATATTTTTTATATGTAAATATGAAAAACACACAATCACATCTTATAAAACAAACATAAGATAAGTCACACATTTAACTCATTAGGTTTATACTGGTTTTCACTAGTTAACGACCCATTCTAATTCACTATATACAATATTTACTAAATTGGAAGTATGTCAAAAGTATTCCAAACTACAGTAGTACGACTAATGTCAAAGTGACACACGTATGTGTAAGTCTAAAACTAGTTTTTCATAAACCAAATATTGCAATGCTATTAAATCCAATCTCTAATCTCATAACACTAATTAATTCTTTTGTTACAAACAAGATTTATTTACAATACAAGTATTTTACTAAAAACATCTCAATTCAAAATGGAAATTTCCATAATTTCTTTAAAAAATTCCTTGTAGGATTTGAATCTTTGTTATTGAGTTTGAAAGACAAAACACAAAGTCACAAAGTGTATCCAAAAGCAGGCCCCACACCTTTAACCACAGTTCATCTAACTCAACCACACACGTGGGCCCCACCTCATTAAAAAACCAATATAACACGCAAACACACAAGGGTAAAAAAATAAAAATACACACACAGCTATAGCTAGGGTTCGTTTGACTGATAACAAAAAAAAATTGAGCAATTGGGCGTACCCAAAACACACACACAAACACCTCAACTGTGTGAGAGAGAAAACCAAAAAAATACCATCTCTTCACACAAATAATCCATCAGATGATCCTTCCGGTTACTTCGGTTTTTCTCCGATCCATGGCCCACACCTTCTAAAAAAACAATTTTATAAAAAAAAAAAAAATCATCTTTTTATAAATTTTATTTTATAAAAAAAGCGAGCCGTTGAGTAGATCGGTTTTATTTTAGAAAGATTAATTAGTTATAGTTAGGTAGTTAGTTACCGTTTTTTTTAATTCAGTTAAAAAAAATGCAATCAGGTGGTGGTGGCGGCCGGCCACCGTCCGCGTCAGCATCGCCGTCGTCGTCGTCATCGGCGGTGTCTCAACCGCAGTTTTTGATTGGAGATAAAATGGTTGATGAGTATGTGCGCCAGCAAAGACAGGTTAGGGTTAAAATTAGTTACTGATTTTTTATTTTTTGGATTAAATAGCTAATTAGTTACTGTTATATGCTGTAGTAATTGTTTGTTTGTGTATAATGTGCAATTTCATTATATGTTTTACTTTGTACATTGTATATAATGTGCGAGTTTGTTATACGTTTAAAGAACACGATATTTCTGTTAAATGAGCTGAATTTGAGATATAGTTTGCTTATTTGTGTGCTGTAATTGTTTTACTTTGCACCTCATAAGTATACTTTTTACGAGCTGAAGTGTTTTTTGTTCCGCAAGCTGTTGTTTACGCCAAATTGTTAGTCACGGAAAATACTGAAGTTCAAATTTTTATTGAAAAAAAAGCAAAGTTTGAGGATTGAGATTGAGTTTTGCCTTGAGTGGATAACGGATTAAGCGTAATTATGGCTTTATGCTAGAATTCGTATGCTTGTTTATGTGTAAAAGGTTTTGTGGTGATATGCACACGCTGATGTAATAGTGAGTTAGAGAACGTAGAAGAACGTCATTTAGAAGGGGTAAGTGTAATATAAATAGCACCGATGCATTTTTTGAAACGTTAAGGTAGCAAGATAGCTGATACAGTTGTGCCATTGTTATGTTGATGAAGTATATTTGTGAATATGTGGAAGGTTTTTCGATGTGACGCACATGCATTTTGTTTCTCTGATTGTTACCTTACATTGTGGCGTATTTGAAGTTACCATCAAAATATCGAAAGAATAATTTTGAATGTACATTGTTTGTGCAGTATGAACAACAGCTACTACGAAATGAGGGGAGAGAGGCTTTATTAGCGTATCAGTCTGGATCACGGCAAGGAGTACCAGGAGGAGGTCCTACCTTGAGTTCTGGCTCTATGCAACAACAGCGTGTACCTCAGCAGCATGGCCAAGAGGAAGGACAAAATATAAGACAGGGTTTTGATCAACACTTGATGAACCAATATATGCAATTTACTCTCCAAGCTCAACAAGCCCAACAGAAGTCGTCTCCTGGCATGCAAGCCCAACAGCAAATGAAAATGGGAATGATGGCGAAAGATCAAGCCTTAAATATGGGTAATATGAATATGCAGGATATGCGTTCATTTCAGGCTGCCAATCAGGCACAGGTTTCATTTTCCAATAAACGACCTGATCATTTTGGTCATGGAGGGAAGCAGACGGTGGACGAAAGTCACCAGGCGGTTTCTGATCAAAGTCAAAATCAAATTGCAAATCAGAATCAGAAACATTTTGCCGTTCCAACGTCGCATGGGCAGTTGATGCCAGGAAATAATAGTATGAGACAACCAATGCAAAACCCGCAAGCTCAACAGAGTATGCATAACATGGGAAACAGCAATGCAGCAATGGCTATGCAAATGCAGGCAATACAGGCTATGGCTCTTGAGCGTAACATTGATCTTTCGCTTCCTCAAAATGCTCATATGATGGCACAACTCATGCAGTCTAGAATGCTTGGTCAACAAAAAGTCAACGAAAGCGGCATGGGCCCACAGTCGAAGCAGCAAGTTACTTCACCACAACTCGCAAGTGAAAGTTCTCCACGTAGTGATGCGTCTGGGCATTCGGGCTCTACCAAAGCAAGACAGGCAATGTCACCTGGTCATCTGGGATCAACCTCAAATACCTTTTTAGTTAACAATTCTAGTGCCGCTCAAGGTCAACAATTCCCTGTTCATGGGAGGGAGAACCAGTTGCCACCTAGACAACCTACCATTAGCGGTAGCGGGATGTCATCTATGCCTCCCCCACAGCCACCTGCTAACATGAGCCAGGGCATGTTAACTGGCTCGGAATCACTGCAAATGCAGCATGCTAGGCAGCAGATGAATAGATCTTCTCCACAGCCTTCAGCTTCATCTAATGATGGTGGGTTGGAACATCCTCGACCATTTCAGAAAGGAAAATCAACAATTCCCGGTTTTACAAAACAGCAATTCCATGTTCTTAAAGCCCAAATTCTTGCTTTTAGGCGTATCAAGGTTTGCAAAGCTTTTATTTTCACAATTTTAGCTACACACATGTTTGCTTAATTACTTCAATTTTTTTCGTTTCTTATTGTTTTGTGGTCTTCATGATTTGACTTAATCGCAGAAAGGTGAGAAAACTCTACCTCGTGAACTGCTTCAGTCTATTGTGCCACTTCCCCTCGAAGTACAGGCTCAGCAGATCACTGCCCCTGCTGGTAGAAGTCCTGTGGAGTCAAATAAGCCGGAGCTTAAAGCTGTGACATTGTCTGCAGAGACGAATAATTCGAAAAGAGAAGTGTACGAGGAGAAAGCAACTGCTGGTCCAACAATTAATGCACATGGTGCAACTGTAATGAATGAAACCCCGTCAGTTACTCTCCCTGCAAAAGAAGAGCAGAGGAATACTGCCTTTCCTACCAAACAGGAACATGAAGCAGAACATGGGATTCAGAGAATTTCTCATGTAGGTGAGGTTGCCACGGACAAGGGTAAGGCGGTTGCATCAGGACCTGCTGTTGTCTCTGACAATGTTCAAGGTAGAATGACAACACAATCAGGAAGTTTAGCTCAAACAAAAGATTCTGGCCAATCTAGAAAATACCATGGTCCCCTGTTTGACTTTCCTTTCTTCACTCGGAAACATGATACCTTTGGATCAAGTATGATGCTCAACAACAATAACAATCTAGCCTTAGCATATGATGTCAAGGATTTCCTTGTTGAGGAAGGTAGCGAAGTAATCAATAGAAAGAAAAACGAGAGTTTGAAGAAAATAAGTGGTTTATTAGCTGTGAATTTGGAGAGAAAAAGGATAAGGCCTGATCTTGTTTTGAAATTACAAATTGAAGAAAAGAAGCTCCAACTAAAAGATTTACAATCACTTGTTAGAGATAAAGTCGATCAGGAGCAACAAGATATAATGGCTATGCCAGATAGACCATATAGGAAATTTGTTAGATTATGTGCGCGTCAACGTATGGATCTCAACAGACAAGTACGGGCTGCTCAAAAAGCCAAAAGAGATAAACAATTGAAAGTCATATTTCAGTGGCGTAAGAAGCTTTTAGAATCTCATTGGGCGATTCGGGATGCACGGACTCAAAGGAATAGAGGCATTGCTAAGTATCATGAAAAGATGTTGAGGGAATTTTCAAAGAATCATGATGATGATAGGAGTAAAAGAATGGAGGCTTTGAAGAATAATGACGTGGAGAGGTATAGACAGATACTTATGGAGCAACAAAATAGCCAACCGGGTGAGGCTAATGAGAGATATGAGGTTTTATCTTCGTTTCTATCTCAGACGGAAGATTATCTCAATAAACTTGGAGGCAAAATAACAGCTTCCAAGAACCAACAGGAGGTTGAGGACGTTTCAGTTGCTGCATATGCAGCTGCAAGAGCTCAGGTACCATCCCCTTTAGAAGTGGCAGTTTTGACATATTT
The DNA here is from genome assembly GCA_022545495.1 of Chrysanthemum lavandulifolium. Lineage (NCBI taxonomy): Eukaryota > Viridiplantae > Streptophyta > Magnoliopsida > Asterales > Asteraceae > Chrysanthemum > Chrysanthemum lavandulifolium. The sequence goes on from CM040241.1 coordinate 218,799,109, forward strand.
ATACCTACAAATGGCTCGATTTGGGTTATGTTTGATTTCCAATGGGTCAGTCGGGTTAAGCTAAACGATCTAACTAAAAAGGAAACATGTCATATGGGCTGAGTGGGTCGAACTGATTGAAAGTCATCCGAAATTCATTCAACTGCTTACAAACTTTAAAATTGTTTTGTGAAAAAACAAATTGAGATTATTATTTGTAAAAATATACTCTTACAATCATGGTTAAGTATTAACACAATACATATATATAGAAGTTAAAAATGGGAAAGAAGTGTTTGTGGGTTGGTCCAACCCGACCCGAGCCACACTAATAGTTAAACCTGAACCAGCATGCCCAAACTGCATATCTGCCACCTCTACCGTTTCCTTTCATGTGCAGATCATAACATCGTATGAATATAAACATGCAAAAGATTCTTCATCTCATCTCAATTGTTCCATTTTTTCATGGTTTTTTTCTAACTCATGCCATGGGGGCATGGGTTTAGAAGCATTAATTAAACATAATTATTTCTTAAATTAAATTCATTTCCATGTAAAATGATGTTAAATTTGGCAAGTAAAAAAGTTTTTGGAAAGTAATACTATCAACTTACATTTAATTATGGTCATTTTAGTTCATTAAATGTTTTAAACATATACCACCATGGCACATTGTAGAAAATCCCTTTTTTTTTTTTCATATAAATATACTTTTTCTCCTGAAGGGTCTATCTGAAGAAGAAGTGAGAGCTGCAGCATCATGTGCGAGGGAAGAAGTTCTAATAAGAAATCGCTTTTCTGAAATGAATGCACCCCAGGACGGTTCGTCTGTTAGCAAGTAAGCTCTATATAACTGTGGCTAGATAATTAAACTCATAAAAATGGTGTATATGAGATGTTGAGATGCATTTATAAACAGAGCTTTCTTGCATCACCATGTTTATATCTATCAAATTTTCTTATTATTATAACTCCACTATAAGTGCATATGCATTATGCCCTTAATTGGAATGTTTTGTGAGATAGACCAGTTTTTCCATGTATTTGTCAATAGATGGTTATAACTTTTAACTTGGTTATAATGATATACTTTTCGAAATAGGTGTTTATCCTAATATTTCTTCCTTCTGGTTGTCAATAGGTATTATACTCTTGCACATGCTGTCAGTGAGAGGGTCATAAGGCAACCCTCATTGCTACGGAAAGGAACATTAAGGGATTATCAACTTGTATGTTTATCCTTGATAAGTTGCATGTACTATTAAGCTGGTCCATATTAATTTGGTTCAGCTTATTGCACATTCTCATTAGTTTATTTGTTTTCCAGGTTGGATTGCAGTGGATGCTTTCATTATATAACAATAAGTTGAACGGCATATTAGCCGATGAAATGGGTCTTGGGAAAACTGTCCAGGTAGCTACTTGTCTGTAATTTATTCTGTCCCACTGGCAACCAAATTTTATTTTCTTGTTTCTAAAATAACAGACATGTATTATCTTTTTGCACAGGTTATGGCTTTGATTGCTTATTTGATGGAGTTCAAGAGCAATTATGGCCCACATCTCATAATAGTTCCAAATGCTGTTCTTGTTAACTGGAAGGTTGGTTAACCTTAAATGCATTCCTGTTGATATTTTACTTTTCATTCCTGTCTAACTTAGTTTTCTGCAGAGTGAGTTACATAGTTGGTTGCCAAATGTAGCCTGCATATACTATGTCGGTAACAAAGACCAGCGAGCAAAATTATTTTCTCAAGTAAGATTTGCCTACTGCTCTTCCTTTTCCCATTTCAAAGTTTTCATTTACTACATTCTAGCTCTGAAGTTCCTTTTTTCATTCTTTTAGGAAGTTTGCCATATGAGATTTAATGTCCTTGTGACAACCTATGAATTTATCATGTTTGATAAGTCCAAACTTTCGAGAGTTGATTGGAAGTATATAGTTATTGATGAAGCACAAAGAATGAAGGACAGAGAGTCAGTTTTAGCTCGTGATCTTGACAAATACCGGTGCCAGAGGCGGCTTCTTCTCACTGGGACCCCCTTACAGGTCTATTAGAGCATGATGCTGTGATATATATTGCACATCAACTAATATCTTTTTTTCATAGTTTACTTTTTAGTTCATATGGTGGGTTGATAAGTGTTGTGTCATTTGCTGCAGAATGATCTTAAAGAGCTCTGGTCATTACTAAATCTATTGCTTCCAGAAGTGTTTGACAATCGCAAAGTGTTTCATGATTGGTTCTCACAGCCTTTCCAAAAAGAAGTATCACACAATGGTGAAGATGATTGGCTGGAGACAGAGAAAAAAGTTATTATCATACACCGACTACATCAGATATTGGAGCCTTTTATGCTCAGACGCCGTGTGGAAGATGTGGAAGGTTCACTTCCTCCAAAGGTAATCATGCTTTTTGATAAGAATGTCAAGTTGGCTGGTTCAGGGTATAATGGGTCAAAGTGATTATGAGCTAAACGAGCCATTCTGTAATTGTCAAAACAGGGCAGGGGAGAGCGTTGGCTTGTTAACCTCCAAGCTATAAATCCACATAAGCATTTATCAATTAGAATTACAACAATAACCTAAAATTCTATACATAACGGGTTAGGAGGTTTTATGCAACCCGTTTGACCCGTGCGTTTTTTTGTTCTGACTTGCATATTCAACCTGTTTGTCATATGACAACTAAAATCAGCCCATTGATAAGTCAATGTGTCGAAATGGACACTTGTATCTTTATCATTGGTATTAAAACTTTAATCTGTGCCCTAGAATTTACCTTTAAACCGGTCGTTGCAGATCTCCATCATTTTGAGATGCAAAATGTCAGCTATTCAAGGTGCGATATATGATTGGATAAAGTCTACTGGTACAATACGACTTGACCCGGATGATGAAGAGTGCAAGGTTCAAAAGAGTAAGCTGTACCAGGCCAAAACATTCAAGCCATTGAACAATAAATGCATAGAGCTCAGAAAAACCTGCAACCATCCGCTACTTAATTACCCGTATTTTAACGATCTTTCCAAAGACTTTCTTGTTAAATCATGTGGCAAGTTATGGGTTCTTGACAGAATCCTAGTGAAGCTTCAAAGAACAGGGCATCGAGTACTTCTGTTTAGTACAATGACAAAACTTCTAGATATTTTAGAGGAATATTTACAGTGGCGTAGGCTTGTGTACAGAAGAATCGATGGTACAACCAGCTTGGAAGATCGTGAATCAGCTATAGTTGACTTCAATAGCCCTGATACCGACTGTTTTATCTTCTTGCTCAGTATACGTGCAGCTGGACGAGGTTTGAATCTTCAGACAGCCGACACAGTTGTCATATATGATCCTGATCCAAACCCTAAAAACGAAGAACAAGCAGTTGCTAGAGCTCACCGTATTGGTCAAACACGAGAAGTCAAAGTCATTTACATGGAAGCTGTGGTTGATAAAGTTACGAGTCATCAAAAAGAGGATACTTTTAGGAACGGAGGTAGTGTTGAGTCAGATGATGATGACCTGGCCGGTAAGGATCGATACGTAGGATCAATTGAGAGCCTCATAAGAAATAATATCCAACAATATAAGATTGAAATGGCTGATGAAGTTATCAATGCTGGAAGGTTTGACCAGAGAACCACACACGAAGAAAGGCGGTCAACCTTGGAGTCCTTGTTACGTGACGAAGAAAGATATCAACAAACCGTTCACGATGTTCCATCACTTCAAGAAGTCAACCGAATGATTGCTAGAAGTGAAGAAGAAGTTGAGCTATTTGACCAGATGGATGAAGAACTCGATTGGGAAGATGAGATGACAAGATACGACGAAGTTCCTAAATGGCTTCGTGCTGGTACCCAAGAAGTAAATGCTACTATTGCCCAAATTTCTAAAAAGCTCCCAAAGAACACTTTATTTAGGGAAAATATCGGTGTGGAATCTAGTGAAATGGCTTCTGATACTCCTGACAAAAGAAGGGGGCGTTTCAAAGGAAAAAAGTTTCCAAACTATTCTGAGCTGGATGATGACATAGATGAGTTCTCTGAAGCTAGCTCGGAAGAGATTATAAATGCAGATTCTGAAGATGATGAACCTGTTGGTGTAATCGAAACACCTACAGTTGATAAAGGCCAATCGGAAGATGATGTTCCTGCTCCTGTTCATAGGTATGAATATCCTCGTGCACCTGTTTCTGCTAGACCCAATCACATGCTTCAAGAAGCTGGTTCTTCAGGATCATCTGCAGATAGTCGACGATCAATGCCGATAGCAGCTCCTTCTACTTCCTCCCAGAAATTCGGGTCTCTTTCCGCATTAGAGGGTCGGCCAGGTTCTCGTTCGAGAAGGCTGGTATGTGTCTCTATGCTCAGAACTATAGGTGTCAAAAAGGATAGGTTGACGTGTAAAACAGATCTTGGGTTAAAATGGTGTTTCTTTTTGCGCAGGTCCTGTTGGGTTAACCCCAAACATATTTTTGTTAAAAGTTTCACATAACTTTAAATTTACAGTTATTTGGTCAAATATTATTACAAAAATCATGTAGTTCCAATAATAATCAAATTGTTTGAGTAAAAGGAATTAGGAGCTTCAGTACTCTTGATTATTAAAAGTACCCGTTGGACGAATTTAGATCCGTTCAACATACTTTACTCTTATCATGCGACATAAGATAAAACATTGCTTAAAATAACCCGTTCCCAAGTTAATGGGTTGCATATGCAATCTCTATACTTCAAACATTAATTTTTATTCTTGTTAAGTGTAGCATCTAACTTTTTATTTCACAACGTATGCAACTAGCGTGATGATCTAGAGGAAGGTGAGATTGCAATGTCTGGAGATGCACACGTGAACCTTCAGCAATCTGGTAGTTCGAATCACGATCGTGATGAAAATGAAGATGAACATGTTTTACAACCTAAAATAAAACGTAAACGTAGTATTCGAGTTCGACCAAGGCCTGCTGTCGAGAGGCTGGATGAGAAGTCTAGTGATCGGTCTTCCCTCCTTCGCGGTGACTCCTCTCAGCTGCCTTTTCAAGCTGACCGGAGACTACATGCCAAGACTCAGGCTGAGCGAAAGCCGGTTCAAGAGAGCAATGCTTACAAGCATGATCAGAGCAACCCCTCATCAAAGGGTAAGCAAAATCCACCTGCCCGGAAAATTGCAGGGAAAGCAACCAGAACAAATCCTGTATCTGCCCCTTCAAAAGATGCATTGGAGCACACTAAAGCAAGATCAGATGTGAAAGTAAACAATGGAAGTCGTCCTTTTGGTGGAGCCACGATGACTGAGGCTATTCAAAAAAGGGTATGTATTATTGCATTAATATGACTAATATTTGATAAAATCCTGAAAATGTATCTTTATGATTAGCTAATCTATATACAACATTTTTTTGTTGAACATTGCTTATTCTGCAAAGTGGTTCACTTTGCATTTCCATAGGAGCCATGGATTGTTTGCAAGTTGCAACATAAGGCTAAGTATGACTTTGCTATGAATAGGTAATCATGTATTATATTTATCATCTGTTTCGTATGAAAATGCAAATCTAAATAAAATAATGAACTACCATGTGAGTAGTGTGAAACATTTAGGGAAGATTGTGGAATATTGATTTCAAATAGGCATGTTGTAGTTTTATAAAGCTGTCCATCCGTATAACATAATGTGCTCTTTTTGCATTTCCCTGTGAATTATGGTGAACCTGCTATGCTCTTTTGTATCCACCCATTTTGCTGTGAATTTGTAGTTCTATGTTGCAAGTTCCATAGGTCATTGGATAATTTCTCATGCTATTGATGAAATGTTAAATGGGTTTTTGTCGATTTGTGATAAGCATCATGACAGAATAAATAATTTACTATTATCTAGAGCAGTTATATTATTCTGATTAAAGGTCAAGCTTTATCTATTAACTTCGCCGTAAATTTAGTAGTGTTATCTTGTTATGCTGGTTGTACATGAATCTTACACTTGCTTATTGCAGTGCAAAACTGTGATCGCCAAGATCCAGAGGAGAATTGACAAGGAAGGCCAGCAAATTATTCCATTGCTGACTGATTTGTGGAAGAGAACTGGAAGTCAGGGGAGCAGTGCTGGAAACAATCTTCTTGACCTTCGGAAGATTGACCTGCGTGTTGAGCGACTCAAGTACAATGGAGTTATGGATATGATCGCTGATGTGCAAGCTATGTTAAAAGGTGGAATGCAGTATTTTGAGTTTTCCCATGAGGTAGAACCCTTAAATCCCATTTTGTGTTCTTATTCTGATATTAATTTTGCGCTATAATAGTGCTTTATCTGAAATATGAAAGCTGCCACATCTGAGTTAACACATGATTGAGGAAATTGTTTAAATATTTGTCTGACAAATTGATAAACTAAAATTCTTATATGAAAAGTTGAAAACACTCTTAAGGAAATCTTGTTGACCATAATGATTGAAGAAATTGTTCGCATATTTGTGACCAGTAGTGGGTAAATTGTTTTTGCTGTCTTTGATTGTATTACTTTGCAACAGGTGAGGTCGGAAGCAAAGAAGGTACATGATTTATTTTTCGATATTATGAAGATTGCATTTCCCGACACAGACTTTCGAGAAGCCAGGAGTGCACTCACTTTCTCTGGCTCAGTGGCTTCCTCATCTCCTAGAGGGCTACTACCCATTGGTCAAACCAAACGAAACAAACAGATAGTTGACCCAGAACCCGAACCAAGTTTTCCCCAAAGGCCACTTTCTCGTGGGTCCATCCCTTCTAGAGAATCACGGTTTGGTAACAGCAGCACCAAGGCTGCAGCCCCTGCCCAAGATGAAGTTAGATCACCGCTCACCCATCCAGGTGAGCTTGTAATCTGCAAGAAGAAGAGAAAGGACAGGGGTCCTGTCTCACCCATTGGTCGTGTGGCTAGGAGCCCAGGTCAAACTAGACCAAGCCAAAGTCAGACCGTTGGTCGGCAGGGAAATGGGAGTGGACCTAGCATTGGTTGGGCTAATCCTGTTAAGAGAATGAGGACAGATGCAGGGAAAAGGCGGCCGAGTCAACTATGATAGTATGCAGGTTAGCATATATGGTTTGTAGGTACATCACAACATTAAGTACCAGTATTGAAGCATATAATACCAGTGGGATACTGCTTTTGAAGCTTAATGTAGATAGTAAACGCTAATTTTTTGGCAGATCTTCATTTACAATAAACTGTATCCCGGTATGCGATGATATCCAGTCACTTTTAGCTTGTGTGTGTTAGGAGTTTTGAGTGTTTGCTTTGACACCGAATAAACCAAGATATTAACCAGACCAAAACCGAATAAAACCGAACCGAACCGAAATCTTTAATTGGTGTATTGGTTTGGGTTGAAACCGAACTGAAGTATTTAATCGGTGTTTCAGTTTGGTTTGTGGTTTGACAAAAATTTAAACAATCCGAACCAAAAAACCTGAACATCTATATCTACATAAAAAAGGCTTTCTATATAGTTTCGATCATCTTTCTAACTAACAATCCTAAAATGTTAATATCGTTTTTCTGAAGTTTGATATGTCGATACTTTAAGATGGAATATTCAAGCTTTCAAGGACTTGAATAATTCCAAGGATTTTTGTCGTGTAATTTTGTTCCGTTAAGTTTTGTTTTGACTTCCTTATGATTTGTTAATCTTATTTTAATTTACAGGTCTTTATTATGACATTTAGTTTTGGACACAAGTCGAACTGTTTATCAGTTGTTTAGTAGATTATGAGTCTACTCCAATTTGGTTTTCTTGGTTTAAACAGAAACCAAACCGAATTGTAATTTTAGTGTTTGGTTTAGTTTTATTCATTCTAAAATTGGTTTGAGTTTGACTTTACGAATTTTTAAACCGATGAACTCGAACCATACAACCTAACCCAAAAATCAAACAGATGAACACCACACATGTGGGGAGTAATCAGTTTTTCAAGAATTTTTTTTTTATCTGTCTTACAACAGATGAAAGTTACTCGACACCCTTGGTTAAAATCACACAAATAAAATGAAATAATATGCAGCCTGTTGGTATCTCAACAGGATGAGTTATAAAGTTGTCTAGGGTGTTACCGTAGTGTTTTTAAAGGTGATACCAAAATTACATTGAAGATATTTAGTGGGCGGTCTACCATCATAACCATGCACTTTTACGCGCAAACCCCATAAAAGTGATTCTCAACCGTGCGCCAAGACCCTTTTTTTTGCACTCGTTCAGTGGTGCAGACTATCAAACAGTTTCAATGTCTTGTTTGTGTATGTTTGTGGGGTATATTATGATATATATTTATATAAAGTGGGGTATTATTATATTTTTGGTTAATATAACATCTAAAATGTAGTGTTTTGAATGATAATGTGACACCGATATAAAAGTAATGGGTTTGGTGACCATAATATCGACTATCCAGCCTAAGAGTAATTAATAATTGAACATAACTGTCTGGAAAATATGTACAAAAATGATCGGAAAGTAATATATAAGTTTTTCAGGATGTTTTTTGGTTTGCAAGTTGGATAAAAATAAGAAGGGATTTGTTATAGCCTATAGGCATCTTCTGGCCCACTAGAAAAGGGGGTAAAAGTATAAAATACTTTTTTGTCCTTAAGTTTACAGTAAAACACATTTTTTATCTGCTTCGTATTTTTTGTTAGTTTAGTATTTTTGACTTGTTAAACATTATGCTTTTTATTCCGTACTTTCAGGTTTATACTTTTTTTAATATAAACAAAATTATAAAAAAATAAAAATAAAAAAAGGGAAAATCCAGAAGGATACAACTTGTAAAACAAAGGTTCCTAAGATCATCTGCAATGTTAAAGCTTTACATATGACTTTTAACTATTTGAAAAAGCTATTTGAGCCATTTGAAGCATTGAGGTAAAGACTTTACAAAGACTTTTTGCAAAATGACTTGCAGAACCTCAAGTCTTATTAAGTGGGTTGTGCATTAATTATGTAAGATGCATCAAGTCTTTAAAAACTTATGCATTGTAGATGCTCTAATAACCTCCTCAAATAAGAAACAATGAGAACTAGTTATGTATTTATCTCTTTAGACCATCCACAATGCAAAAGTCTTTAACGACTTTTTGCATTTAATATATACATTTTTTAGTGTAGTTGCATTGAATGTATTTAATGCATAAGTCATTAATGACTAAGAGTATCTTCAATTGATCAAATAAGTAAAAGCTTTTCATTATTATAAGAAGTCTTTGAGGATGGTTTTTAGCATTGCATCAAAAGCTTTTTGTAAAGCTTTTTAAAAAGACTTGGTGAACTTCAAGTCTTTTCTAAAAGCTTTAGTAACTAAATGTGTGTATCATTAAATGCATTAAATATCAAAGTCTTTAATGACTTGATGTATATAGGTTTTGGTAAAGGGTGTTGATTTGCATACTCCTTTGATTGATTGGGGCATTTTAATTTAGAGTGTATTGATACTTATACCCTCACATGATTTTTACTTATTTTCACCCTGTAAGGATATATATGTTGAGACACTCTAAATTAGAGTATCTAATCAATTTGAGGAGTGTGCAAATCACTTCCCTTTGGTAAAAGCTAGGTGTATGTCAAGTCTTTTGTGAAAAGCTTTTGAAAACCTCATGTTACAATACAAAAAATCTTTTCCAAAAGCTTTATAAAATAGTAAAAAGCTTTTCATGATTTATGCATTGTGGATGCTCTAGTGTCTTCAATTCAACATGAGAAAACAGTTATACCACAACGAAAATCGCTAGCAAGCCTATCTCCAGGTAACTTGAGATCATAAAACAAACAAATGTTTGGGGATCAGTTGCTTTTTTTTTGTGACAATGGTTTCAGACCTTTACGCCAACAATCTATCTACCAACCAGAGTATGGATTAGCATATTTGTCAATTTGCCATGTGCAAGGCATTGTTGCATAAGTTCTTTAACAAGTAGCAGAGAAGTGTATAACACAATTAGAACTTTAAAAAGCAACTACTAGCAGTACATTTCGGAAATGTACAAGCTGTTTTAAATACACAAAAGTAAATTACATCAACAAAGTACATGAAGAAAGCCAAGGAAACTTATGTACATCAGATGAACTTAACAGTGGGTTTGGGATTTTCATTTCTCACCCCTTCCCATATGAATGGTCTTTTTATACCACAAAGTTAAACGACACCATTTCAACAACTACAACATAATGTACAAACATTGAGACGCTAAAACAATCGTTCGGATGGACTATGGGTCAACTGGGCCCGCTGTCATGTCATCATCTCCAGAGTCATATTCTTCTTCACTCAGCTCCTCGTCACTTGATTTTTCCTCTGGAAGGTCACCCACATCCTCTGGTTTGGCATACTTTTCACGGTACTCTGTTCAATGAACCAAATGTACAACTTTCAATGTATGTGTACAAGCTGAGTAATAAATTATTGCAGTTCAATGAACCAAGTCGTCATAGGACGGGGTTTAAGTTATATGTCACTATGTATTCCATTAAGTTATATATCACTTTGTATTCCATTAATTGAACTAAACTCTGCAAGAAAAACACCGAGCTCTAATGCGCAACTGCAGTTGCATGGGTAGAGGTTATTATGCAAGACAAAGAACACACGCAAATGTAAAACTTTTATAGCATGGTTATGACTCATTATATCAAAAGTTTCTCTTAGTTGTTACAATCACTTTAAAAGCACACTCCAAATACATTCTCTATGGTAATGCGGAATAATAAGTGACGAAGAATGCTATATCCTCCGACTTCATCACTTCATCCTCCTAATTGATAAATCTTAACCACACAATCATGAGATGTGGCATCCACTCACTACCTCTCCACAACTACTCTCTTGATTTTATGATATGTTATGAACATATGAGTATGAAAAATATTAGGCAGAGACTTTAGAAGGATATATCACTTCCCAAAAAGTGATTTACCATATCTTATGATCATTAGATTTGAAGATGAAAGGAAACGATTATTAAAAGCAAGTGTAAAATCACTATGCTTTAACAAAATGATTGTGATTATAATTCTTGAAGAAACAATGTTCACTGCACATCCAAACACCCCTAAGTGAACCACAATCATATTTAGCTTATTCATTTTTCTTGTGAGTCTAGCTTTTCACATTATGTGTAAAAAGTATGATTAAAGACAAAAAACGAAGTTTAAAAAGACAAAGTAGCGCAACCATACTGAATAGAGTGTTGCTTACCTTTCACTCGTTGTTCATAAAGAGTTTTATCACGCATCATGAGAGCAGCAGCCTCCCCGTTCAATGGATCCGAAGCGTTTGGGTACAGCAAAAGTTGTGGAAGGAACACCTCAAACACATTCACCAAGTCTATAAAATAGATATATAGCAATTATATATCAGTAAAATATCTAAATTCCTCTCGACAACGACAAATATAGACATATCAATGTAAATTCAACGCTTCCCTTGTCCCATAAAAAGATTACAATGTTTGAACATACAGTCTTAGGACAGTGTTTGACTATAAGTGAAAAGTCCAAAATACCGCTTAATACCATCAAAACAAGGGAACCTTGCCCATCAAACTTTTGTTATGTTAAAAAAGCGTATAATTGCAGTACTGCAATCCCAAAATTGTTGTTTACAAACGAAAAACACATGATTGAAGATATAATTAGCCAACCGCTTTGACACTGAAAACTTGCAAGTGATAATGATAAGGGTAAATATGTGAAAATGGTTAAATATTTTATAGTCACTCGTTTTCTTAAAGTGGCCACGTGTTTTGGTAAAAATTCAAATAGACATTGGACAATAATTTCGGGACAAAGAGAGCAGACATCCTATAATGGAAATGCTGCAATTTTCATGGGACATCTGTTGCTAAATTCATTGAACAGAAAAAGTGCGCTTTATATTACCGAACATGGGGCTCCACGTCTGATTAATCACATCCAAGCAAACCGAACCAGACCTGAAAAATCAATTTTTACACACAAGATGTGATAATCTTGAATCTAATCACGGGTTTCCAATATACTACATCATACTATATTCTTTCAGTTTAGCAAGTTCAAAATCACACATTTAAACTCACATTTCATCCACATTTGGATGGTAAATTTTGTTGACAAAGCCAATGGATGGAGATTTATAAGGATAAGCATCCGGAAGCTCAACCCTTAGCTTCCACACACCTCCATGGTACGGACCTGCGTGATCATAACCAAATTTAAGAAAGTAATAAAAATCAAAACTTTATAAAACTAGCAAAAGGACACACTACGCGCAAAAATATGCCTTTCTAATTATACATGTAAGGAATCAAACATATTTTGTAGATCAAAAACAAAATAATAACACAAAATTAAAAACTAGATTTTACTCGATATCCAAACATATTTGTCAAAGTATGATTTATGTGACCAAAAAAGGTCAAAGTAAAGAGCTCAAGATCATTTAACATTCCCCAAATTTAAATTAAAGAATACCCTTTTCTTCTAATATACTCCATTCATATTAAAACTTTAAGCAAAAATGAGTAAATAAAGGATCAGAATCTAATCTAAACATCTTCGCACACACACACACAAAACTTAACATCATTAAAAGCAAAAAAGCACATGAAAAAAGTAAATAAAACAATAAACTTCACATCATATAAAGCAAAAATATTATTAAATCTAGCTGAATTAAAAGACACCCAAAAATCCAAAGATCATAAAAACAAAAACAAAAACAAATACAAAAAAATAAATAAATAAAGTGAAAATAATTAAAGCATGAAGAACATACTGTCAGCAGGTCCATGAAAATGCACATAAAATTCTTGCATCCCATCATTGATCATCTCCACTTTGTAATCACTCATCATCCTATATAAAAAAATAACTAAGGTAACATATAAAAAAACTTAAATATATGTGAACTTAATATTAATTTAAATAGATGAACTTACAACTTCATCAAGTCCATTTCTCTGCGTTTGCTTGGAGAAGACATTTTTTTTCTTCTTTTTCTTTTCTTGGTTGAATTTGTGTGTGTGTGTGTGTTTTTTAATGTGAGAGAGATAAGAAAGAGAGTTAAAGACTTTAGAAATGGAAAGAAAGATGGGTTTTTAAGGAAAAGAGTTAAGAAAACAAGGGACACTGTAGTCTTGGTGTACTAATAGATCATGTGGAGTTTGTCACTTAAAAGAAAAAAAAAATGTTTTTATTTTCTATATTGTTTTTTCAAAAAGTTATCCAGTGAATTTTGTTAAAAATATAAAAAAATCAATGATAGTTCAATAACCATTAGAGCAGTGGGTGTGATAAATTCGTTAGGCTCGTTCTCAAAAGTGCTGACACGTCAGCAAAACATTCAACGGCATCAAAAAATTTTTGACATCACATTTTATGTTGTTATCGTTGGTATCAGAAAATGTGGTACCGTTAGACAATTTTATTTTCCTCTTTTTCATTTACGTAATGAGATATATAAAATTAAAATTAAAACACATTATATTAACTAATAAAAAAATAAAATAACTTAAGGACTAATATTGCAAACATATTAAAGACTAGCGATCTAAAAAAATGTCAAATGAACTTAAAATGTATACTCAAAACAAAAGGCTGTAACATGATGAAAAAAAAAAAAAAAACTTGGTGTTGGCTGGTGGTTACGGCGCCACCACCTTTGGCGCGAACTCCGGGTACCATGCGTCATTCTCCCTTCTCGGCTGGTAGCTTGGCGCAGCCTTTTGGCTCAACGATACCCTCCGCTCTTAGTGATTCTAATGGCCTCTACTGATAACATGAGATGTCCAAAAAAAAGAACCAAACTACAATTAGTTATAACTTCCAAGATTCCACTCCGTCTTCAAACGACATGGTTCGAGTCTTTAAACTTGAGAGTCATCAATTTCATCCTTGTGGTTGCGAATATGATGTCAAAGACTTGATCCACTTGTTTAGACTTCTTTTAAAATGTCTATTCTTTTGTTCTTGTCATATAAAGTACACAGTCGCACTAAATAAGAGCTTGGCCATAACTATTCTTGCTGACTGAATATGAGTTACTCGCTTAACATCCAATACGAAATCCTTCCATGATTGATCAATATCTGAAACGTGAATAAGAGCTTTCACTTTTGACCACACATGTAAAAAAAAGGACACTCAAAAAATAGATGCCAGTGTGAGCCAAGAGTTCGAAGATCATCTAAAGAACTAGGTGATCATCTCACAGTTGACTCCACCGTACACACCGCAATGGAATAGAGTATCCGAAAGGAGGAATCGAACCTTGCTAGATATGGTTCGATCTATGATGAGGCAAGTACACTTCTCATGTCATTCTAGAGATATACGCTTGAAACAACAGCATACGTACGAAACAAAGTTCTTACTAAAGCTGCACTAAGAACACCATTTAAACTGTGGCATGGGAAGATTCTGTCTTAATCACATATGAGGATTTGGAGATGTGATGTGCATGTCAAAAGACATGCATCTGACAAACTTGAATCTAAGACGGATAAGTGCGTGTTTGTCGGGTATCCCAAGGAAACAAAGGGATATTATTTCTACTTACTAATCGAGAAAAAAGTCTTTGTCGATCGAACTGGTGTTTTTCTTGAGGAGATTTTCCTCCACAAGGAAATAAATAAAGAAATGGATCTACTAAAGCGTGTAGATGAAGAACAAACATATGAAGTTGTGGAGGAAGTAAATCAACAGCAGATTGTGCAAGCTCAAGAGAGAGATGTTGCAGCTGTTGATGAAACACAAAGTCTACGTAGATCTCAAAGGACTCGGGTTGAGCCTGAGAGATACTATGGCTTTAATATAGGTAGTTTGGATCTTTCCAAACCTACTACTTATTATGAAGCAGTATCAGGGGATGAGGATGTGCATTCGCGTGATGCCATGGAAACTGAGATGCAATCCATATATGCAACGAAGTCTAGGAGCTCACTGATCCACCTCCTACATGTAAAGCCGTGGGAAGCAAATAGGTCTTTAAGAAGAAGATGGACATGGATGGAAATATGCAAACTTATAAGGCAAGGTTGGTGGCAAAAATGTTTCACCCAAACTCATGGCATTGACTACGGTGAAACTTTATCACCTATAGCCATGCCGAAAGCCATTAGGATTATAATGGACATATCTGCATAATACAACTATGAGATATGGCAGATGGATGTCAAAACCGCGTTCTTTAACGGGAGCTTGACAGAGGACGTGTATATGACACAATCAGATAATTTTGTGGATACAACGAATCCTACTAAGATTGTCAAGTTGCTCAAAACCATTTATGGATTGAATCAGGCATCTAAAAGCTAGAATCACTGCTTTGATGAGAAAATCAAATAATATGGCTTCATCAAAAGTGATTTCGAGTCTCGTGTTTATAGGAAGTTCATTGGAAAAGATGTGACATTCCTGGTCCTGTATGTAGATGACATACTGATCACTGGAAACAACACGACTGATGCGTGGGTTCGGGGTCGAGAAAACCTCTTTTTCTACGAGCAAGCTTTTCAACCCTCTAGGCAGTGAACCTAATCGTTGTAGTGTAGTATGGGGTAAGCCTCGGGGATTGATTTCGTTCTCTAGGGGAATAGGAATGCTAGAAAGAGATTTATGACGAGAAGGTGGGGTTGACGATGATGATTTTTTTTAATGTTTGTTGGGAATAATCCGTTACCACGGATAGTTGTGGTTTACACTGCTTGGTTTAACACTAGCAGTGGAAACGTATTCCCACTGCAAGTTCTTTATTACCACTGCTATCAGTTTATAATAAGGTTAAACGCGTCTAGATAAGTATAGAATAGATTGTGTGTATATTCTATTATGTTAACTTTATACTTATCTTGTAAAGGACTCTTTGTTGTATAAAAGGAGATCCTAGGTTATTGTCTTAGGTACGTATTACATTACAAGATTACCTACGAAAGCTTCAAGGTGTAACCCTAGTGATAAGTCTAGATCATTCGTATTATTTCATTAATAATATTGGAGCTTGAGTTTTGTGTTTCTTTGTGTTTACTCTCATACATCATATAATTCGTCTTCTAAGTATTACTTAAGTAAATTCCGCTTGCTTGATAATATTATACAAAATATCATTGACACAAGGAGAGTGTCCCAGATCCATCAATGTTTTTTATAAAGCAAGGGTAAAATCTTGGGGTATATGATTGGGGGGTGGTACTTCTACCGATTTCACTACTTTAACTAATTATCTAATTTAATTAATTACTACGGATAGTTTATGCTAATTGAGGTGTGCTCGTATGGTGATTAAAGATGTGTTAACTTAGATACTATTACTCCCTAGTTATCTTTTATTAGTCGTTTGAATTGTCACTTCCTTTATCTTAACGCGTTGTATTCCTATTAGTCGTAGGGGGTGCTTATTCCCTAGTTCTATGAATCGTATCTCTCCTATAGAATACACGGGATCGGCAAGTATAATACTTGCGAATACCCTATCGTCATAAAGCACAACTCACGCAATAAACACAACGATAGCCTAGGTGCACTCCTATGGATTTTATCAATTAAGACAAGAGACAACCTAACAACAATCAATAACTAGGTTTCATAGATCTAAGCAAACACACAAGTAATTTAGCTAGACATGTTAAACAAGCAAGCATACACACAATCAATTGAACATGGGGTAAACATAATGATAAATTGGAATAAAAAACTTATCTTGATGTGTAAAATAGGGTATGGGACCCTAGAATATTATCCAAGTCGGACCACAACTGAGTTAGGGTTTGCTCTCCAAAATTCTAACTCTTCAAATACAGAAAAATCGAATTCTATATATAAATTTACAATCGCGACGACGTCAACTATTGCTAGTGACGCCGTCAGGTCGCCGTCATTAGGGTTTCATTTGGGCCAAGTCATTGTTGGGACGACGTCACTTCAGAGTTGTGACGCCGTCAGTCTTCATGCAGGACGTCGTCTGAATCTTGGATCTTGGGCGTCTGGTGTGAAAAGTGTGAGTGACGCCTTCCAGAAATAAGGCGTGACGCCATCGGGCTTTAGGACTAGAAATTCCACTGAGCCGTCGCGTGCATTTTTTGATCAAGTCTCTATAGAGGGACGGCGTCGCCCTTTGGATGGGATGCCGTCAGGTATGATGAACATGCTTGGAGTGTCTTCGATCTTGACTTTGCCATTTTCTTCATGTTTTTGCTCCCTTTCGTCCAAATATGTTTCATTCCAGCATTTTGCTTCCAAAAGACCTAAAAAGTGAAAAGGAACAATTTTAAGCAGTAATGGATATAAAATATGTCGATTTAGGGCTTAAATGACCCCTTAAAAGCGTATGTTTTAAATCTTTATCAAATATCCCTACACTTGGTATTTGCTTGTCCTCAAGCAAATGTGCTTTTGGCCAATCAATTTATAAGTTAAGGGGCATGAAGCATTGGTTTAAAGTAGTTTACAACAAGTAAAAGCGCCACAATAGTCATAACAAGCACGAAAATTATATACTAGCACCTCACAATTGGTGTTTGGAATCTCTCATCTCTCGGGTTTATATGAAATATAATATGAATAGAAATCGAAGATAAACACTCATTACCTGGTATAGTACATAGATTACCATAAGCTTGAGAATAGATCAAACCTCCACCGCTTTGGCGTAAGCACCTAGGAATAGCTATCTAAGAGGTCTTTACAAGGGTTGTAACGTTAGGCTTAGGGTAGGGAAGTAAAGGGTTTTTTTGGATAAAGGATATTTAGTGGTGGTAAGTCAAAAATCTTATGTTACAAGCATGTAAAGTGTGGCGTTGCTAAGCCAATACTCGACTCACTAACACTAGATAACTTGAAACAAAACAAACATAAACTTAAAAACATAACCATAAAGATAGATGTAGGATGGTAGCCCGTATGTTTTTTTTTTTCATTTTTACATTTTTTTTGACAACTTTTTTCTCTTTTTTTCTATTTTTTTCATACCTTTTTACTCTACCATCCTCTACGATAACATCAAAATATAAGGGATTTATAAGAGCATCCCTACACTTGAGTTTTTATTTAACTAACACTAATTGACCCGATTTGAAAAGATCAAAACACTTGGAGTATTTAATTACGTAGATAAAGGGAATTTGAATTATCGTTCTTTCCCGTTACTCCATAAAATATTACTTTTACCCATGAGTCCCAATCGTCATAAAACTGTGTACAAAAGATATGACTCGACTTAGCAACCATGCAAGTAACTAGATAATTGAACTAAGGGTTTAGTAGTGAAAACAATAATGCACTAAAGATGAGTGCATACAAGGTAGGCTAAGGCGATTTGGGTGTACATTCGGGGGTGGATTGTAAACAATGCTCTTCATTGATATTCTGGAAAACCGAAACATCACGAGAACCGCGAAAAGGATAGGCTCTGAGGATCGTGTACTAAAGATGAGTACATCGCAAGGGTGTGGGGTAATTACTCAACCGATGTTGAAGATGTAATTATAATACAGGTTTAAAACAAGGTTATCCTAATGCCTCTTATCATTTAGTTACTCCTAGCTACACGAATGTAGTCTCACTAGCGATCTCAGAATGCATCACAAAACAAGTTCTAGAATCTATTATACTACCGGTACACTCACTAAGCATCAAAGATGAATGCTTTTATTCCTAAAGATCTAGGGACGAACCTCACATTTTTTGGGTGGAATTTGAGTGGTAAACGGTTTTTGTGCTAGTCATATAATTCCTATCCATGAGACACTTTATTAAGACTAAAGTTTAGCTCGTAAATGTCATAAATTTTTTTAAATTTGGTGCTAAAATTACCCTAACAAATATTTCTCATAGTTTATTACACAAATTACCAAGGACAAGACAAATATTCAAGTGAGTGAATAGTTTCTAAGTTCCCGTTTTATTCTGCCTCCCTACACTTAAACTGAACATTGTCTCCAATGTTCCCCGAAAGTATCAAAGTTATGATAAAGGAAGGCAAGTAAGGAAAAGAAACTAGTACTCCCCTGATTAGCTCGGTAGGATATGTGTGAAGTTGTGGTTAAATCCTCTTCCAAGTAGAATGCATAAGTAATAAGCTTCATCCAATTGTTTCCTCTTCTTGTCCAATATAACCTGCATACTCATAAGAAAATAAACGAAACCTTCACGTAAAATCGACAGTAAAACTATATATGACACACAACTACACTAGAAAGCAAGTAAGATATAATGCTTGTGGAATGGATGTTTGCATTTTTTCTGGAAAATTAAGACCTGGGAATTTCCAAAAATTTACAAGTTGCACATAAAAGGAAAACTGAACATTCTATTTCTACATAGCCTGATGTCGTCAGGCTTTAATCCTGACGCCGTCAGGTTGTCCTGACAAAAGTGGTCTGCTGCGTTTTTCTAGAAAAATTCTGGAAAAATTACATCATTAAAACCTGGAAAAATTTCTGCAAAACATCCATTATGACTCGATACAAGCATTTGACTCTAACAAACACACACACACACACACACACACACACACACACATATATATATATATATATATATATATATATATATATATATATATATACATATATCAATTTCACTTATTGTAATTCTCATGTTCATGTTCTTAAAAATATATGTGATCTTTCCTACACTTATATTTTTGTAAAATACCTTTATATGTAATTAAGACGAGGTTAAAAACAAAATAAAACATTTGTGAAAAACTAGAAGGGGGGGGGGGTTGAATAGTTTTACCGATTAAAACTTTGTTTTAAACTATTTAGATCAACTTATGTCAATCTATTTAAAGTGTGTGTTGGATGATGATAGATAAAGCATATAAACAAGTAATGCAAAGATAAAGAGCAAGGAACACAAAACCACGACACGAGTGTTTATAGTGGTCGGCTACAAGGACACCTTCCTTGCCCTACTTTACTCCCCGAGTTCCCCACTCGAGAGTTCGTAAGCACTACACAACACAAGCTCCTTAATGTGGCGGAGAAGCCTTCACAACATCGCCTACTCTTTATCCGGTACAAGGCTAGACACCGAGTTCTTCCACGAGGTAGAACCAAACCTATCACAATGTCACCTACACTTTATCCAGTACAAGGCTAGATACCGAGTTCCATTACAAAGGAGGAAATACTATCCAACACTACACCAATACACAACACCCCAAAGGAGACACACTCCTTATTACAACAACATAAAGGATATCAATATCCTTTAACTCAAACTAACTATCTTGTAAATTGATGCACCATATCGAATGTACACCCTTGGCATCTTTCACTAATACCCTTGACACAATCCTTCGGCACCTTTCACTAATGCCTTCGACACGGACCTTTGGCACCTTTCACTAATGCCTTCGACACGGACCTTTGGCACCTTTCACTAATGCCTTGGACACGGACCTTCGGCACCTTTCACTAATGCCTTTGACACAACACTTCTAAGGAGAGAGGAAAGAACTATCAACAAGATAACTTCAGTAGTCTTAATGATGACGAAGCTTGGCAACTCATGGACTTGAGCTTGATCGACTTCAAGAGGTGGTGATCTCGCCTTTAAGAGGAACCTAGAGAATCACACAAATACAAAACTGCATAGAAAGATCCTTTGGATATGAGGTTAGAGAGTTTACAATACTAAAAGAGAGTGTGTGTAAAAAGGGCTGAGTTACAAGAGAGAAATGGCTCATTACGTATAGGCAAATTTCTGTACTGTTCCCCGGTTCCCACGGATCCCTTCCCGAGGATCCGCTAGTCAATCAAGGGATCCGTAGTCGGGTCGACAAGTCGGATTTTGGGTTGCAAACCGGGTATGGGTTATGGGTTATGAACCATGGGTTATACAAGTTGCAATGTATCTAGACATTGGATCATGGGTCATGGGTCATGGACCATGGATAATACCCAACATGACTTCATGCATGATGTCATACAATGGGTTATGGGTTATGGATCAAGCTCCATGGATATGGGTCATGGACTTTGGGTTTTACCCAACAATATTCAATGTATCTAGTCAATGGGTCAAGTACTTAGATTTTTACCCATTACATTACCCATTACAATATATACACATTTCCATATTATCTAAACACTAGTTGTTATACATATATATTTCTATAAGATGTAGACACTATTACTTGTTTAGTGTTTTATATGAAAATGTAAGTGTGTTAGTAAACTATTGGCTCAAACCATTTACGTATTTTATTTGTTTCGTTAAAATGATTTTACGTTTGTTATCGACAAAACATTAGAAGATCGATAAACGTTTTTACGGCTTATTTGTATTAACAACATTTTCACAAAGTCTAACATGAGAATAAACAACAATAAAAGCGATATATAAACATAAAAATTGAAAAACGAAACAAGCAAACAATTAAGCATGGGTTGCCTCCCACGAAGCGGTTTTCTTTATTTATGAGTCTTGTAGCTAGACTCGAAGTCGTGCTCCTACGTGACTTCATTACCGTCATCTTCTTCATTCAATAGGTTTTTATCATAAGGTTGTATACGTCGTATGTTTACCGTGAAATCCCTCCCATCGATGTCAAATAGCACAATGGTTCCACTTCTTATGTTTGCCTCTTTTACCGTATAGGGGCCACACCATTTTGGCCTATTCCTTCCTCTGAATGCTCTTAATCTTGAATTATATAAGAGCACTTTGTCTCCTTCCACAAACTCTTTAGGGCTCTTTTGGTGAAGTTTTTGCGTGGTGTAGTTGTGCCCTATGATTTGTTTATCACGTTTTCATTTTTCTAATTCTATCTCCTTACTCATGCACTCTCTAATCTTTTCTTCCCATTCAACGATTTTCCTCTTAACTGCACTATTGGAGACTCGTGAATTCTTATCATTTTTTTCTTTTCCTTAATCTTCAGAGGATATCTCGGAGCAATAGGTATCCTAACTTTTCTTTTGCCACCTTTAAGTATCATAACACCCTCACCGCATTTGATTGTTGCCTTGGCGGTGGCCAGGAAAGGTGTTCCAAGGATTAAGGGCATGTGTTAATCTTCCTCAATGTCTACAATTTCAAAATCCACCGGATGGATACTTCTTGCAACCTCAATTAACACATCCTCCGCTATTCCTAAGGGATAAACATATGAATGGTTTGCTAACGAAAGTCTAAGATTGGTCTTGGTTGGTTTCTCCTTAGTCAACTTATTATAGACTGATAGCGGCATAATACTTACATCGGATCCCTGATCGGCTAAGACTTTTATATTATCTAAGTCACCAATGTTACATGGTATTATATAGTTCCTACAAATCTCCTGCTTCTTAGCTACTGGTTTCTTAAGGATTGCTTGGTACAAAGGTCCCATAGGCATAGTGTCATATTCTTCCTCCTTTATTTCACCTAAGAAGGTTTTCCTAAGAGCATCATTATGCCTAAAGTTGTTCACTTGGTTAACAATGGTTTTCTTATTGATCTCATGCTTAAGGTATTGCCCTACGGTTTTGGGTTTATCTAATTTCCTAGCCTTATCTTCATCCTTACTATTCTAGTTGTTCTCGTTAGTCTCAATATCCTTTTCCTCAACTCCCCCATCCTTATCAGGAACAATGAAAATGGCGTTAACAAACAAAGTGGAGGCAGCGCGGTCATCATTCCTTACTAGCACTTTCTCGGGAACCTTCATCGTAGTGTACTCCTTCACTAAGTTCATCATCTCCGCCATTTTTGCCTGTATTTCTTCCCTCTTCCTATAAACCTCTTCCTCAAATTTAGCTAATCTCTCCGAGTGAGCAGCTATGTAATCTCTCATTTGTGTTTTGAAGCTTGGTGAGAGTGGTATTGGAGAGGTAGAATGGAAGCGTCTTAGGGAATTGGGGTTTTGTTCACGGCTAGGTGATCCTTTTTTCTAGAGCACAAACTTGATCTTCGGTGATGTTGGAAGGACTACGAGGTATTGATATGGCATTTACCGTGCTTTTAGGAGTTTCATACGATTCACTCCAATCTTCGTAGTTGTTAGGATTTAGAAAATCTGATAGTTAAAGAGTCGGTCACCTTAAGTATATATATTCATTAGAAAGCTCGTAGTCGTAGTTATTTAATGTTAGTAAGTAGTTTGTTAAGTAACACCGTGGAGGACGGACGGGTCTTTACCCACTGTATGCCTGATCCACAGCCCGTAGGAGGCGTGTCTTGTAAGAACCTATAAATACCCTTTGCCTTGCAAGGCAAAGGGTTGGAGCTTCATAATATCATTTTTCTTTGTCTCACTAAGTTCCCAAACCTCTTCCACTTTCTCTCTCTCTAAAACTTACTCTATATGCCCCATACTAGTGATTTTTTATGTGTTTATGAAATCTAATATGTTACAAATGGTATCCGAGAGCCATGGTTTAATCACTCATCTTTCATGTTCTTGGATTTCTAGTGGTTTTCATAAGGTTTTTGGGTTTGAATGAGTTTAGAGTAGTTTGCATCATTTGGATCATTTCTAGTGTTAAATTTTGGATTTTGATAATACTTTTGTGTTTAGAATCATTATAAGTGTTTAGGTTTTGAATTGGAAGGCTTGAATCATTGTGGTTGAGTTGTTTTTGGATTGAAAAGTTGTGTTTTTGAATTTTTCTAGGAAGCAATTTGTGCCACGGTAAAAGTTTCATCTATGCGATTTGTCCCTGTTTGGATCGTTTGTTGAAGCGATTTGTCCTTTCATTGAAGCGACTTGTCCCATCTGCTGTTGCTTATTGAAGCGACTTGTCTTAGTTTGGTAGCGATTTGTCATTTTTTTGAGAAGCAATTTGTCTATTGAGACAAAACGACAAAAAGGACAAAGTAGTGGGTGTACTTGTGTACTATGCGATTTGTCAGCTTAAGCGATTTGTCTATGATGCGATTTGTCTGCTAAGCGATTTGTCGTTGAAGCGATTTGGTTGTCTAGGGCGCAATTTGTCTGAGAAGCAATTTGTCTGGTGAGCGCTTTGTCTGAAAAGCGATTTGTCAAGGGTGTGACTTGTCCAGTATGTGATTTGTCTTTTGAGACTTATTGTTTTGTTTAAGACTTATTGTTTCTTCGTGTTATGTCTTACGATTTTCTCTTGATTTAGTAAAATCCCGTGAAAGAATCTATTTCCCAGTTTAATCAAAGAGTTGTGAAATCCCGTAGAATCTGTAATCATGTCTACAATCACTTCTTCCGTTGCTGATGATGTACAAGCTGCAGAATCTGACACTCGTCCTCCCATGCTGGACATAACCGACTATGACTCTTGGGCTCAAAGAATCAGACTGTATTGCTTAGGAAAAGAAAATGGGGTTAACATACTTAAGTCAATTGATGAAGGACCATATCAAATTGAGACTACTAGGGATATCCTCGAAACTGCTGCTGATGGTTTAGTTGTGTTGGGGTTAGATAGACCAAGGATGTATGATGAGCTTGATGATAAGGAGAAGAAGAGATACGATGCAGACATCAGAGCTTCTAACATTATACTTCAGTG
Organism: Chrysanthemum lavandulifolium; assembly: GCA_022545495.1. Lineage (NCBI taxonomy): Eukaryota > Viridiplantae > Streptophyta > Magnoliopsida > Asterales > Asteraceae > Chrysanthemum > Chrysanthemum lavandulifolium. Next base: position 218,823,560 of record CM040241.1, read on the forward strand.
TTTACCTAAGGACATTTACAAGTTGATCAATCACAACACTAAAGCTAAAGCAGTATGGGACAATGTTAAGATGCTTCTCTCTGGTTCAGAATTGACTAAAGAAGACATGGAATCTCAGCTGTATGATGACTTTGAGAATTTTAAGATGAATCCAGGGGAAAGTGTTACTGAATATCATGTAAGATTCCACAAGCTTGTGAATGATATGAGGAATATCAAAATGACAATGCCAAATATTCAGCTCAATTAAAAGTTTGTGAACAACATGAATCCCGAATGGCACAAATTTGTCATTGCAGTCAAGCTAAACAAAGGTTTGAGGAACACCAAATATGAGCAGTTGTATGCTTATTTGCTCCAAAATGAGAAGCATGCTATGTTTGAACGGATGATCCTTGAAAAGTTTAACAACAATGCTGGAAATGTAAGCTCATCAAATGATTCAACTGCATTCTACACTAATGTGGGAATAACTACCAAAGCATCTCAAGTCATACCTACTGGAAATAGTAATCACAAACTCATTCCGGATCCAGGATATAAGCCTCCAGAATCAGACATATTCATGGAACAACTTGTCAATCAACGGGCTTTAATGGTCAAGCAGAACTTGAACTTCACCCCACACACCAACAATCACCTCAGAACTGCATCCAATCTTCATAATCATGCTACGATTAAAGACAAAAAGGTAGTGGTGTAAAATGTGCAGGGAAGACAGAATGCATACCTTCCACATAATGAGCAAGGGAATGTTGGTGCTGGATATGGGAATGTTGGTGCTGGATATGGGAATGCTGGTGGTGGTGGTGGATATGTGGGGAAGCATAATCGTGGAAGGAACATGGCTTAGGGTCAAGTAAAGCCAATCAAGTGTTACAACTGTGGTGGAGAAGGTCACATCGCAAGGAATTGCACTCTTCCAAAACGTCCACAAAATGCAGAGTACTTCAGGGACAAGATACTACTGGTGCAAGCTCAAGATAGTGGAGCTGTGTTGAATGAGGAGGAATTGCTATTCATTGCGGAGGGAAATGCCAGAACTTATGATGCTGATGTGGATGAGCAACCGGTCACGGTATGGGTCGAGAACAATCCCAATGCATTTCAAGTTGCGATCGTGATGCATTCGATTCGAATGTTGATGATGAACCAATTGCCTGACCATCTTCATGGCTAGCATCTCACCAATGGTCTCTCCAAGGGATCCTTCACCAAAACAGCCAATCCTTCCGAGAATCTATCATCTCGAGGTATTAAAACTATATGATGAGGTTGATGTGCAAAGATGCATGACAAAGTACAATCAATCGAAATTATTGAATCGATATTGAAAATATGGGTAATAGCAATGTTGTCCCATATGATCAATATGTGAAGCAAGATGGAAGTGAATATGTACCAAGTAATGCATCTTCTCGCGATCAATGATGACTATGTTTTGATGAATACACCGCATGTGCCTGATGATTCCATAACCTCGAACTTAATGCCTATAAGGAACAAGTTGCCATTTATGAACAGCGTGCTAAGTTTGAATTGACCACCCGTGAGCAAGAGATGGATAACCAAATACGTATAGTCATTAGAAAAAGTAACTTTAGGGAAGAAATGTTAAAAAAGAGTTAAACTCCTTACAAGAAAAGCTTACTAAAACTGTTAAGCAAAAGAAAGAACTTCAAGAAAATGTAAAAGTGCTTAAACAGGAATTTAATGCTAAGGAATTAAAACTTTTGAATGATTTTTCCAACCTAATTTTTTTGAAAAACAAACTTGAAAACAAACTGTACATACAAGGGAACACCATTCAGACTGCTCACATGATCACTAAGCATAGAGTCTTAAGCGATAAACATAGTATTCCCCTTGTAGAGGTACCCAATCCCGAGTATGGAAAAGTTGCTAGAGCTGCACAAAAGGTAGTCTATGATGGTAATGAGATTCTTAAGCCTAGGAAAACACCATCATGTATAGGAAGCACTGATGAGGATAGAAAATTTGAAGAAGCCTCTAGGGTGAAAATGGAAAATAAGTTAAATGATCCTAAGTGTACAAAGTATAATATAACGTTTAAACCCCATGATTACACTAAAGAAAATGGATTTCCTTGAACATGTTTAAACCTCAAACTCAACTAACCCCTGAACAAGTTTTCTGGAAGAAAGATATAGATAAGCAAAAAGCAGATAATTTTGTTGAAAAGAATTCCCCTTGTTGGAAATTGCCTCCAGCCACTATGTATCCTCCAAATACACCAATGCATTTAGTGCCTAGAACTATTCCCACTAATAGCAAGACCTTAATCAGCCTTTATGTAGTTTACCAACTATTTGTTGATCTTGAGAAAACGGGTAAGAAGAAAATCACTCCTACTGGGATAACTGAAGGGGAAAAGGGCTTTGAACAAACTAAAGAATGCTATTTAACTGAGGTCATGCCTTTCTTTAAACAACTTAAAGAACAATTTGAGAGTCTTCAAAAAGGAATGGACACAGAGATTAAAGAAATGAAAAGATGTTTAATGATATGGAATTTGAGGTCGAGATGTATGAGCGTGAGCTTAAGAGTAATGAAATTGAGATAAAGAATCTGCACATTATTAATGATAATTTGATCTCTCAATGTGTTGCTCAAGATGTGTTCTACACTGTTACAAATTATTCTATTACTGCGTCTCAATTTCATGAATTATCTGTTGCATTAAAAGTTTCCCATGATCGTGTCATTGAGCTTGAAACCACAAATTCAAAATTGCATGATAAAGTTGAACAGGATGATCATGATAACTTGGTCAAACATTTTTCTAAATTGGAAGTTGAACATTTTGCTTTGCAATTAAAACATCAACATCTCAAAGAAAATGTTAAAACCTCAAATGTCAAGACATCCTCGGATGATCCTGAGTTTGATACAGTTTTTGAAATTAGCAAACGTGATGAACAAATTCGAGCTCATTGAAACACGATCAAAAGATTAAAAACCCAAATTTCACAACTAAAATGTGAAAAGAATGATGTGACTGGCTCCCAAATGCCCCCTCCTTTAGATTCTCAGAATTCTTAAAACCTTCATCTTCAAAGCATCATTAATGTTTTACAACATGAAAATGAGTGTTTTCAAGCGGAAAATGAAAAGGTTAAACTACATTTCAAAGAGTTATATGAAACAATTAAGGTCACTCGTGACAAGAACAATGAAAAAATAACCTCTTTGCAAAAGGAAATTGAGAATCTGAAGAGTCAGGTAAAAGGGAAAATGCCAATTGATTGTTATGAGAATTCTGCACCAATGGTGGCTGCTTGTACTAAATATGCTATGTCTGTGAAGTATATTCCTCCTCATCTTAGGAACAATGGTTTCGCTATTCAAGCATATTTTTCGTACCTTAAGGATAGTCTAGAATGTCTCCGTGAGATTGTTGAAGAGGATAAGATAGAAAAACCACTTGATAATGCAATTGGGCATGCATGCTTATATGCCAAACAATCTCAGGAACTTTTAGAATGCTTGATAGCAATATGTCCTAAATCTGACACTAGGAAAGATAGAGTCGTTATGCCTTGATCTATGCCATCTGACACTAGGAAAGACAGCAAGCATGTGACCTTTGATATGCCTTGTTCCTATGTGCCTACTAGAACTTCAGATCCCAGCACTTCTAGACCAGTTATGCAGAAAGTAGTAAAACCAACTAATGTTCCCATCGTTCCCTCTACAGGAGTAATCAGTGACACTAAGGCGAGCGGGTCAAAGCCTCCAGGCAATACAAAGCAAGATAGGACCTCGCAAGCTAAGAGTGATCAATGGAAGAAAGTAGAAGATCACCCTAGGAACAATAAGTTTGAGTTGAATAAGACGAATCGTGTTGATTCTAGTATTAGCTATAAGCATACTGTAATTAATTCGAATTCTGCTACTATTTGCAAAACATGTAATGAATGTTTGGTTTCTAGTATGAATCATGAATGTGTTGTGAATGATTTGAGTAATGCTGTTAAATCTCCAGTAAAAAATGCTAACATTAGAAAACAGGTTAAGGAAGTGAGAAAACCAAGGTGGAAGAAGATTAGAAAACATTGGAAACCAATAGGAAGAAAATTTAGTAATGTAGGCTATCAATGGATACCTACTGGCCGTAAATTCAACCTAAATGAGTTGTGCCCTAAATTATCCAAATCAATGCCCATTAGGAAATAGATGCCCACTGGTAGAGTCATAACTTTAAGAAGTGAACACACTTTGAATAGATGCACTGTCACTACTAGTTCTGCATCTACTTCTAGTGATATCGTTGACTCTGTTTCTGATGTGGACGTTCCAATCTTATTTTCTAACCAAGTGGAACCCATTCTCGCTTGGGGATCCAAACTGTCCAGTCATCCATACTTGTCTGTGTTCAACCGCAGTCGCTCAAATCGCTTACGTGGTACCGGACTCAGCCGTTCCAAGCATATGATTTGAGATCGCTCATGCTCATGAACTTCGTGAGTAAATTTATCGGGACTGTTAGATTCAGGAACGACAATTTTGGGGCAATTTTGGGTTATGGAGATTATGTGGTTGGTGATAGTGTAATTTCCTGGGTATATTATGTTGAAGGTCTTGGTTATAATTTGTTTTCTGTCGGTCAATTATGTGATTCTGATCTAGAAGTGGCCTTTAGAAAACATACTTGTTTCGTTAGAGAACTTGATAATGTGGAACTTTTAAGAGGAAAACGTGGAACAAACTTGTACACCATCTCTATCGAAGATATGATGAAGTCTTATCCAATCTGCTTGTTATCAAAGGCCTGTAAAACAAAGTCATGGTTATGGCATCGTCGTCTCAATCACTTGAACTTCGGAACCATAAATGATTTGTCTAGAAAGGACCTCGTAAGAGGTTTACCAGTTGAAGTATGAAAAGATCATCTTTGTTCAAGATGCCAATTGGGAAAAACAAGAAATATGCCCATAAACCCAAACCCGCAAACTCACTTATGGAAGTTCTTCATACTCTTCACATGGATTTGTGTGGACTCATGAGAGTGCAAACTATAAATGGGAAGAAATATGTGTTAGTCGTGGTTGATGACTATTCTCGGTTTACTTGGGTTAAGTTTTGAGGTCAAAGGATGAAACTCAGATGTCATCTTCAAACTTATTAAACGACTACAAGTTCGACTTAATAAAACCGCTATCGAATTATCCGAATGACAATGTAATCGAATTTGTTAACAAAGAACCGAGTCGGTTCTATGAAAGCATTGGAATAAGTCATCAAAGAAGTGTTCCACGTACTCCTCAACAGAACGGTGTAGTTGAAAGACGAAATCGGACTCTTGTCGAAGCTGCAAGGACTATGCTGATTTTCTCAAAGGTTCCAATGTTTCTCTGGGCTAAAGCCATTGCCACTGCTTGCTACACCCAAAACCGTTCCCTCATTCACACCTCTCATGGAAAGACTCCTTACGAACTTGTCCACAATCAAAAACCAGATATATCTTTCCTTCGTGTTTTCGGTGCCTTATGCTATCCAACGAATGATGGTCAAGACTTAGGAAAGTTAAGAGATAAGGCGGACATTGGAGTTTTTGTTGGTTATGCACCAAACTGGAAGGGTTACCGAATCTACAATAAAAGAACCCGAGATATCATGGAAACAATTCACGTCACATTCGATGAGTCATTCGAGCAAATGGCTCCGGGACAATCAAGTTCGGACCCGCATCTCAAAATTTATCTTGTAGTCCTATCAGTTCCTCTCTTGTACAGAATCCCTCACCTACAGTTCCATATGTACCTCCTTCTGAAGAAGATTTGAAAAAACTATTTGATCCAATGTTTGATGAATATTATGAACCTATTGTCAATAATCATTCTACACTATCAACTGTGGCGGCTTCTAATCCAATCAACACAGATAATCCATCTATTTCAATGACTCTGTCTCAAGAACCACCAGCTGCAGATCACTCATCGTCATCCTCAAATCCTCAATCTTTAGCTGTACATCATGGAAATGAAGCTGCAAATTATGATGAAGATAACCCTTTTGCTACTCCCGAAGATGCTCCATTTGAGAAGAAATTTTCTCCTGAACCAACTTCAGAACCATCTTCATCAGGAGATACAAACTCTGCTACTTCAGTTCCTCAACAACCACCACACGAGCACCTTAGAAAATGGACACATGACCATCCATTGGACAACATCATTGGGAACCCTTCTCGTCCATTATCCACTCGTAAACAACTTGCAACTGATGCCTTGTGGTGCTTCTTCAACTACGTACTATCTAAGGTCGAACCAAAAGATGTTAAAACAGCCATGACTGAGGATAGCTGGTTCAATGCCATGCAAGAAGAAATATGAGTTCGATCGACTAGATGTATGGGAATTAGTACCTGCTCCTGACTGTGATATGATCATTGCTCTAAAATGGATCTTCAAAGTAAAACTTGATGAGCATGGTGATGTGCTAAAAAACAAGGCTCGACTGGTTGCGAAAGGATACCGTCAAGAGGAGGGTATTTACTTTGAAGAATCATTTGCTCCAGTTGCACGTATTGAGGCAATCAGAATCTTCTTGGCTAACGCTGCTAGTAAGAACATGGTAGTCTATCAGATGGATGTAGAGACTTATTTTCTTAATGGAGATCTGAAAGAGGTTGTATACGTCAGCCAGCCTGAAGGTTTTGTGAATCCAGAGCATCCTACTCATGTCTATCGCTTGAAGAAGGCCCTTTACGGTTTGAAGCAATCTCCAAGGGCATGGTAAGATACGCTATCAAAGTTTCTTCTATCCAATGGATTCAGCAAAGGAACAGTTGATCCTACATTGTTCACCAGAAAGTCAGATGCTGACCATGCAGGGTGTCAAGATACACGTCGAAGCACGTCATGAGGTGCTCAGTTTTTGGGTGATAAGCTTGTGAGCTGGTCTTCAAATAAACAAATGAGTACTTCCATATCCTCTACAGAGGCTGAATACATAGCCATGTCATCTTGTTGTGCTCAAGTCTTATGGATGAGATTTCAATTATATGACTATGGCTTTGTATTCAACAAAGTTCCTCTGTACTGTGATAACAAAAGTGCCATTGCTCTCTGCTGCAATAATGTTCAACATTCAAGAGCAAAGCATATCGACATTCGACATCATTTCATCAGGGAACAAGTGGAGAAAGGTGTGGTTGAGCTCTACTTCGTGAGAACTGAATATCAGTTAGCAGACATCTTCACCAAAGCTCTTCCTAGAGAACATTTTGAGTTTATTCTTCCACGACTTGGCCTGAAGAGCCTTCAACCAGAAATACTCAAACATCTTCAGGAGGAAGACGAGGAGTAACGGTGTTTGTCTCTATCTGCTCTTTGTATATATCTTAGAAAAAAAAAAAAAAAATCTTATAAAATTCCAAAAATATTGTTTATTTTGTCGTATTTTTCTTGGTTCGATAACATCTACGGACTTTGAAATGTCATTCAATAATGACACTAGATGAAGTTCGAATCGAAATAATAAAATTTAAAAAAAAAAAATTTGAGATGGAGAAAAATGATGGTTTATTGTCATTTCAGGCAGTAACCCGTTTTAAAAGAAAGAACAGAGCCATGCTTTATCTTAATTTTAAAACCTCATGCTCTGATTCTAAAAACAAATGCTTGTCGCCAAAAAGATAAATGTTTCCCTCCAAATATTTTTCCTTCAAAAAATTCTTCTGAAAAATATTTGTCATCTAATGAAAACAAAATTGCTTTGAAAATAACTCGGACTCTATTTTTGAAAATCATCTGGACTTATAATTTGTCAAAATCTCTGTATCTCAATCAACAACTTATGTCATTGATTGAGGGGGAGAATGATTTCAATTAAATCAAAAAGGTATTTTTCAAACAATTGGCACGTAAACGAGCAAGATCTAATTTTGGATAATAAAAAAGAACAATGTTTTTGTACAATTGGATCCAGACCAAGGCTAATGTTGTGTTTTCATAAGGTACTTAAGCATGTTTAATCATTGGAGTTTAAAGTCTCAGAACTTGATCCTTATCAGTTAAATATTTTAAAAGCAAGTCACAATTCCCCTTAAAAGCTTTTAAAAACAATTTAAATCAATAGAGATCACAAATCTCAAAGGATTTGAAAATTGTGATCGGGGGAGAATTTGTGATTTAAATTGGATATAAACTGATAATTAAATAAGTGGTTTTATAAAGATAATAACAAGCACTCCTCCCTACATGTGCCAAACGATTTCAATTTTTCCATGCACATGTTAAGAGGGAGCATCTATCTCAAACCAAAAAGGATTGAAACGTGATTGATTGGTCTCTAAGTGCAGGTTCTCTCTAATATGTGCAAAACACTTTCGAATCTTGATGCACATATTGAGGGGGAGCAATCATAAGAAAACCTCATTCTTCCCAAAAGTGTTTTACCCAAAGTATTTAAAATACTAGATTTGATCGGGAAGTGATGATGATCATTTTAGAAAATGTTAATCAAAGATTGGATCGTTAATTCTGAATCTAAGATTTCAAATTCCTCTTGCCTCCATGTGCTAAAACAATTTCTAATACTTGAAGCACATGTTGAGGGGGAGCTTTTTCTAAAATATCAAAAAACAATTCAGGTACAAAATGTTTTGATCTTGTATCACAGGTACCTGGATTGATTTTCAAATGGTTTTCAATTAGTTCCTATGGTAGAAGAACAATACCAAAAGACCTACCAAATTTACTTCATGCACGGAGATATAAGGATGGTTAGGTTAGGTATTTGTTCCCACGATCCAGCTAAAGCCGGATGGATCTACCCAGGGACAATCCACTAGATAGTGTAGAAGTCCTTAGGTATGATGAAAAAAGGAGAAAAGTGAGAAATGGGAAGAGTGCGGACTGAGATAGAGCTAGAATTGGAATAAACCCAAAAAGGTTCTAGTAATGAAATCTCGGTAAGCACTGAAGGGGTTGAAGAACTAAAAAGAATTGAATGAGAAAAGGGTGAAAATAAATAGCCCTTCATTATTTCAACCTTAGGGCAGAAACCGGGTTCAATTCATATGCTACTGGTGGTTACTAAGGTAACACCGGTATTGAAGACAAGACGTCATGGATCCAGTGACGCACTTCACTACAATTTCCCAAGCTACTCAAGTTCCTCTTAAAAGGGCTTGTTTCATTCTCACTGGAAACCTACGTAATCTATCGACTTTCTCTTAGAGATGGTTGATATTGAAGAAGGAGACCCTCTCCCTAGTCTCCGGCATAGGAAACCAAAGTGCACGATTGAGTCTAGAGCCATGAGATCATCAATAAATCTCATTAGGACACATTATTCTTGAAGACTTGCTGTTTCACACATTGTGGAAAGTAAGATTATAATTAAGAGTCCTACGCATTATCCTTGCGGTATTGCCAAAACATCCGAGTGATATGTATAATATTCACTATGAAGATGGAAAGCCTTCTAGAGCCAACATCAAACAAGCTCTTGGTGGGTGGCATTTGAGATCTATCCAATAGATCAACCATGTGACAACTGGATAGAAACGATGGGGCGATTCAATCTTGAATCAACCTTGGTCCAGGAAATGGATTGACGGATACCTTTGACAAACCGGTCGTTGTGCTCAAAAATTCTTTTCTATAGCACGTCGACTGTGTATTATATTTTTCAAAAAAAATTAAAAGGGTTTTTATGATTGATAACTGATTCTCATAAAACCTTCGTTGTATTGCCCTTTATACTAAGCAATACACGATTGTTTTCAAATCTTTTTCATCAATCAGTGAATCTCAATTCGCTGGTTCACTCACTCCGTGTTGTGTTCTTTGAGACGTTCGGTTTGAGAACGGCTAGAGCATTGCGAAACCTGTCAAGGAGATTCTTGAATTATACCGATCACAAGCAATACTTGTACTGATCAACGGGGAACCGTGGGCCGTGTACCTCAATTCAACGAAAGTGATCAAAGACTCTCTCGTGCGCTTTATTGCTAACTGTTGTATGCAGGTACACCTAACGTTTGCAGCTGATCATAATTGAGAAGTTAATCCATAGCCGCATGCTCACACATCACGTTCATTTCGAAGAAATCATGATAAAAGCATTTCTTCATCAAGTGACTCTGATATTTTTGCTCCATGCTTTTGCTATGCTGCTGCAAATATCATAAATCAACAAAAGCTTACGCAACTCTGACGAGAAGAAATCATGATCCAGAATGTGAGCATGTCGGTCCAAAAGTCACAACGTAACATGATGGCAACACTACAAAGGATGAGTCAAAGATTTATGGTGGCAGATGATCTCAATGCTGACTCATAACTCATCAACACGTGGATCAGTTAAAGACCTCCACTTGAATTAACAAAACATGCAGAACATGAAGAATCAAAGACTACGGGCTACAGAGCAAAGAACTTAATCAAGAATCCAAGAACAATCAAAATGTAACATCTGTTTGTATTCAATGTAAATTGAGGTGACCTCCCTTAGGGGGAGATTGTTAGGATTTAGAAAATCCGGTAGTTAAAGATTCGGTCACCTCAAGTATATGTATTCATTAGAAAGCTCGTAGTCATAGTTATTTAATGTTAGTAAGTAGTTTGTTAAGTAACACCGTGGAGGACGGACGGGTCTTTACCTACTGTATGCCTGATCCACAGCCCGTAGGAGGCGTGTCTTGTAAGAACCTATAAATACCCTTTGCCTTGCAAGGCAAAGGGTTGGAGCTTCATAATACTCCCTCCGTCCCAAATTATAAGTCCACTTTTGATTTGCACAAAGTTTAAGAAATTTCCACTAACTATTCTATTCACCAATCAAAAATCTTCTCTTTCCACTAAAATGATTTTTGATTGGTTAAAATAGGAAAGTGGACAAGCATTTTGGGACAATCAAAAATAGAAAAGTAGACTTATAATTTGGGACGGAGGGAGTATCATTTTTCTTTATCTTACTAAGTTCCCAAACCTCTTCCACTTTCTCTCTCTCTAAAACTCACTCTATACGCCCCATACTTGTGATTTGTTATGTGTTTATGAAATCTAATATGTTAGAGTAGCTTTGACCGGCGAGCTCTTCAATGATATCCCATGATTCTTTCGCGTTGAGATTGCTGAGCCTTCCACCGGTGGCTGCCCGGTCAATGGATCGCTTGGTGAAGAAATTGGCATGATCGTAAAAGATTTGGACTTGAAGCCAAAGATCGATGCCATGATGAGGGACTTTATGGAGCAAGTCCTTGAATTGAGTCCACGCCTCGTAGAGAGTTTCGCCTTGACGTTGTTGGAACATCAAGATGTCATTCGTTAGCTTGGTAGTTCTCCCCGGTGGGAAAAATTGGGCGAGGAAACGAGTGGTGAAATCATCCCAACTTGAGATAGATCCGGTGGGAAGTCGCTCAAGCCAATTAATAGCTTGGTCCCGTAGAGAGAATTGGAAGAGACGCAAGCGCGTGGTATCCCGTGTGGTAGCATCAAGGTTGATAGAGTCAACAACTTTTAGAAAGTCCTTGAGATGTGATGAGTGTGTAAATACTCATCATTTTTGGTTAAATCTGAACTGCAAAACGTTTAAAAATGCTCAGAAATGCATCAAAATACTGAAAATATCTCAAAATTGCATTTTATATGTTTCGGATGCAAAATGTTTAAAATCGGATGAAAACGAGCAAAGTTTGCATAATTGGCGCTTCAGGTCCCCAAGTTTCAAAAGTTGTCAAAAATAGTCCCTGAGCACTTATTTCAAAAAGAAAAGTCACCAAAGGTCCTTTTTAATATCAAAAGTTGTCAAAATTAGTCCTTTGGTGAAAAATATCAAAAGTTTTGAGAAATTACAAAATTGGTCCTTCAAGTTTAAAAATTGGCAAAAATGGCCCTTGGAAATTTGAAAATGTCAAGTTTGGTCCTTGTACTATGGAAACTTGTCAATTGTGGTCCCTTGAAACAACTTTGCAAATTGGCAGCCTTGGTCCCTTGATTTTCAGAAATTGCATAATAGGTCCTTGATTAAACCTTTACACCCTTTGGTCCCTTGTCAAAACCCATTGTGACCCCCTGCCATAACCATTTGGACCCTTCATTTTGACCCCCCCTTTTATATTAAAATCAGTCAAATGCCCAGTCAAACCCCCTATGTAAGCTCCCGGAAAATTTCAATGTACTTAACGCTTTAATCAGGAATTAAACATGATCTATTTCGTCATGAAATTTTCTAAACATCACATTTGCATATCAGTTGGCATATGCATGATCAACGCAGCTTGAGCGTTCATAAAAGATACCGTTGTGATCTAAATAAATTTCCCCACTATCCTGATAATCCTAAAATACGTAACGAATACGTAAAAATTTGTAGAAATACGAATTTAATTATAATAAAAATATATTCAAATTCGTATTGGGCCTCGGAACTCATTGGACTTTATACCACCTCGTGATCCAACTCAACTCATAAATGGGCCTCGTAACCGGACCCAAAGCTACACCTTTTTCTCGTTGGGCATTGGCTTAGCTCACGCACCAACTAAGGGAGCCCAACTCCCATCTTTCCTTTATTTCTGGGCCTCGTCTAACGAATTAAACCCCCAAAGCCCATGACTAACTAATAATCTTGTAGTTAACATTTTTTTTGTGCCTTCTTTCTTTGTAACCGGGCATGAATTGAAATCCAAGCTAACCAAAAATTCAACCAAACTAAACTTGAAACATTTTGTCTCATGCCTTGCGTATGGTGGTGAAAAGAGGAGACAAATCTTTTGCTTAGACTACCCTAAACCAATATAAAATTACCTAAACTAAACAAAACACCCTTTGACTAAGCCTTGACTCTATAAACCAATGGATACAATGTTCCAAGTGATTCGACTAGGCAATTGCACGCCTCAACTCTCAGTCGAAAACCATACAAGATAGACCAAATACATTTCAACACATGACTAATGAAATAGGGATTAGGAGAGCTAGGAAATAAAATAATGAAAATGCCATGCTTCTTTCTCCTTTAAATACCTACCTCAAGACTTGACACAAACTCAAAAATACATCTTACCTTCAACTCTCCACAACTCACTCTCACTCACTAGTAAAGAAATCGTCCACCGTGGTTGTCTAAGAAGAGCAAAAGGGTATCGAATAGAAGCAAGGGTTAAGGAACTTGCGTAACATAAGCAAGCGGGTAGTATTATAAGGAGAACACGGGTCTTGCTAGCACTCTCATTAGCTCATCTTGTTGCTTTCGTCTCCACTCCATTCGAGTGATTGTAAGTCCTCACCAAAATCGTTTCATTTCCCAACTCATTTCATTAGCGCACTTGAGTTTTATATGTTGTATCACATGTCGAAAAGTTAAACGCACCATGAAACCTAGTGACCCACCAGTTACACGTATCTCATGTCGAAAACAAGTTACAATAATCTCTTAAAACCTTAGAGCCACTCGTACGCCCTTAGGTTATACGCAAAAACTATGATAAAGCCCATTAAGCCCACAACTTGTCCAAGTAAAGCCCAACCCGGCCCAATATGATAAAAATAAGCTAATAAGCTAAAGAAATATGCTAGGAATAAGTTTGTACTAGTACACAAAGTTTTCGTTTATTTCAAAAGTATCTCGGACCAAATTTGCAAAACAAATGAATTTCGGGTTAAAAGCGTAACATTTAAAAAGTTAAAGGTTCATATATTACGTATATAAACATGCATGAAAAGTTAAGGGACCAATATGCACTTTTTCGAAAGTAAAAGGGGTATATATACGTGCATGAACACGCTTGAAAACCACAAGGACCGAATGTGTAATTAGCCTAAACTAGTTATAATTAAAGTTTAGGGTGAAAAGTGTACATTTGGAAAAGTTAAAGTTTAAAACGATAAAAATAAACTTGGAGGGCTGTTTTGTAAATTCGGTTTACCAAGGGTTAAAGTTGTCATTTCGAAAGTTTTGGTATGAAATATAATTGGTGGAAAGTGTCATTTTCTAAAAGTCCAAGGACTAAACTCGTACTTTTGTAACTCGAGGGTAAAAGTGTAAATTTGAGAAAAGTTTAGCAAAACTTATGATTTCATTATAGCCTCGTAAAATAAGTATTTTGACCACATGAGCGTAATATTTTCAATAACGATAAAGTTATTTCATGTACAATTATATATGTAAATGTATATATATTTTAGAAAATAATTAAGTATATGTAAAATATACTTGTTTCGATAAAATACTCGGGAATCTAAATACGTTAAAATGATCAACGAATTTACTAAGATCACAACGGGGAACATTTCACATATGCGTAAGTGACGATCACTAGTTAAGACAATGTAGCACGTAAATTAACTTAAAACGTTAATCACGATCACACACTATTGGATAGGACAATCCAATGATCTATTGAATAAGAATATTCAATGCTCTATTATTTTGGTCATGAACCAAAATGCTCATTTACTGAGACTCGCCATCTCATCATTTTAGGTTTCGAGTTGGAACCTCCGCTACATTGTGCTTGATCTTTTTGTGCGTGTGCATTATCATCAAGGTGAGTTCATAGCCTCGCTTTTACTTTATTTTTATAAACCCGCGAGGAGATACATGCTCTAAACTAGAACACAAGGTTTTTCATAAATGCTTGATCTTCTTGATTATTGGTACTTGCTTAAGTTGTTAGCCACAAGTCCCCGATCATGAACCATTAGTCACCGCGAGTGAACGTAGATATCGTGAATAGTACTATGGGATTAACGAACCCGCTTTGGTTATAGAGAAATAACCGGGCGCACCATATCAATTTCTTTAGGTAATTGGCTATTACCTCATTTGGGGCATACTTACGTACACCGGTAATTCGTGTATGCAATTGAGTCTTGGTTTCATGAGCTTAGTGCATAATAATCAGTGATATTTTTCTTATGATATTGTTAGTTTACAATGATCATGATCTTATACTTGTGTTCAACTTATTTTAAACCTATGGACTTCACTCAACAATTTTGTTGACCTTTTAAGCATGTTATCTCGGTAATCGGTGAAGATTATGACCAAGGTGCGGAACGGGCATGGCAAGGCTTATCCGTGGTGTAAAACATAAAAGTTATCATTTCTTTCAAACTCATGATCTTTCTTTTGGGAAAACACTTGATCTATTTACAATATTTTGTAACAAACTATGAGTTTTCGATGAATGATAACTATTTTAATAAAACGTCTCTTTCGAGTCGTTTTCTATAATTATTGACTATGATCTCCATTCAAGTAACACCCGAATTAGTCTTCCGTCATTAAGATTTTCGGAGGTGTTACAGATTAGCATCGAGCCAAGGTTATAGAGAACCAAAGAGTTTTTCAAAATCATTTGGACTATAACCGCACTTTTAAAACGGGACTATTTTACACCACCGCTTACGCCCTTCCGTGACCGCTCTATGCATTAGGATTGATGCATCACTAGATCATAAGTAAATTGCATTCATTTTAGTTAGGCATGGAGATTTGCTTGGAAAATATGTGTAGCTAACTAAAATAATTATATTATTTGGCATTTACTTACATTAATTTATGGGTTGTTACAGATACCATGTCTCGCATCCCACCCAGTTGTTCTGTCCTCGACACCGAGATGGAAGATACCATGTCCTCTACGATCGCCACTATGCCGCTTCATCCCATCTGTCATACCGACTCATTGTTTGGACGGCCGAACCTTTGAGGAAGGTGAAGTTGCCGAACTCCTCTTCGCTCCAACTATGACCGCCATCCTCAAGAGTACAATGCTTTTGCTTCCATGACCCTAGATCGATTACTATGAGTCGCAAAGAATGGCTACCGCTTGAGATGTTGCTTGTGGATGATGGATCATCCAAGTCATCGAGAGAACACCGACTCGCTTCATCGATTCTTCCGGATCATCTTCCCGAGCTATCCGTCGTCGTCGACGAGGATTCGTGTTCTTAAGTCAAATGAACTGAGCCGTTTGGAGTACCTTATAGATCGCATCCTAAAGGAAAGACCTTCAAACTCACCGCTAGGAAGCGTGTGCGACCCATCACTATGACTCATGTGATGCCACCACCTCGATCACCATCGCCTCGGTCACCACCCGCTCGGTCATCACCGGTTTCATCTGCTCCACCCATCGCTACTTCACCACCACCGCCACTTCATCGTGTTCTACCATCGCACCACCACTGCTTCTGCTTCATCACCACCTACAACATCACCTCCTTTGGACACTTTTAGTGAGCCACTTTACCGCTTTGCATCAAGTGCTATTCACCATCACCATCCGATCCCGACATGCCTACTCAAGTGGATAATGAGACCGGACCAAGGAAGAAATCCGGTGCTAGGCGATGGTCATTCTTGATACCTTTACTTGACGTTGGAGAGAAGGAGGGAGCACCTAGTTCGTTCGAGCTTGGAGAAAGCTCAACTCTCGCATCGCCTCGATTACTCACATTCGGTGAACCAAGACACCACACTATCCTCCGTTGGCTACGAGACTTACCAGCACGAAGACCGGTTGAATGAGCTCATGGCACATTATGATGAGATTCCACTAGTTAGGATAGAGAGCTTGGAGGAAGAAGTCGAAAACCTCGTGATAGGCCGCTACTCCATTGAGATTGTGTTTGATATGATGAGTACCCAGTTGTGGAGGCGAGAGGGCCGTTAACCGATTGACTCGTAGATTGGAGACTACTATCCGAGATGCTAGTACTTTGAGAGACGCCTTAGGTCGAGAGAGAGTCCCGCATCACGAACTTGCATCCGCTCATGCTCACACCGCTATTCGGAGGAGAGGATTGATGACCTCGAGGCGAGAGATCGAGCCCGTGAGCGCAGATCCGAGACTTGACGACCATGGTTGAGGAGATTCGTCGTCGTCGGGATGACGATCGGAGATGCGTAAATCCTAGTCATCTTTATCTTAGTATGTATCATAAAGCCGCCATATGAGGCATTAAGGCTTGTATCTTTTTGGTTTGTAACCTTGGAACAAGAATTATGATGATGTAACCTATGGTTGTGAACAATACTATGTAATGATGTATTCCATGTATCCTATGGTTGTATTTCTTATATTCTAATGTTATGATATTATTCCTCGGTAATGTATGCCGAACCGATCCTTATGTCCTTATACATATATTATGATTTGTTGAGAAAAATCATATTCATATCATATCATTAATTTAAAGTGGTAATCTGGACTATTATGATATTTATAATATGAAATCAGTTTTATCATCGATCGATAATTCCTTAATCTTGGTATTTATTCTTGGAAATTTTAGAAAAATGGTCAAGAAGAAAGCTACCTCATCCACCATCACTCCCGCACTATTCGTAAAATGGTTCTTTGAAAGTGTTAGCGCAACTATAGCACAACATGTCGCCGACATCGCTAGAGCCGTCGAACGCGAAGTGAAGTGAGGCACGATTGCCCAAGAGGCACGTGTCGAGATCGCAAGAGAAGTCGAAATTGCAAGAGAAGCCGAGAACGCCCGAATTGCTCGAGAGGTCAAGTCGAGCGTGTCGCTCAAGCAACACGCGAGGTCAAGTCGCCGCATTCTTGAAGAGAATCGTGCCACGTGTCGCACGTCTTATTGAAATGGCAAACTCAAATGCAACTAACACTCCAACAAATCAAAGTGAGTCCACCGTAACTCGCAAGTGTAGTTACAAAGAGTTCATGAACCGCAGTTTGACATTCTTCAAGGGCATGAAGGTGCTATTGGTTTACTTCATTGGTTTGAGAGAACCGAGATCGTATTTACGCTAAGTGATCGCGACGATGATTGCAAAGTCAAGTTTGCGATCGAACTTTGTTAGAAGATGCGTTATCTTGGTGGAAAGGCCATGCTCAACCAATTGGAATGGAAGAAGCTTGTAAGATTTCATGGTCGATCTGAAACAATCATTAATGAAACAAGATGCCGAGAACCGAGATCAAGAAACTCAAGATGAGTATTACCACTTGGTCGCTAAAGGTAATGATCTCAAGACATACTTCAAGAGATTCCATGAACTGAGAGCTCTATGTCCTCATCTGTTTCCCACCAATGAAAAGCTTTTGGAAGCTTTGATCGGAGGTTTACCTCGAAGCATCGAAGGAGATGTCATCGCTTCAAATCCAAAAACTGTTGAAGAAGTTGTCATTGTATCCCACCGCCTTATGGAACCAATACTAAAGCTTGCAAATGCACAAGGCTCAAGTGACAACAAAAGAAAGCTTGATGATCAGAAAACCTCAAATTTCAACCACCATCGGTCCAACAACAACAATCGGAACAACAACAACCAATATCACCGCAACAGAAACCAACATCACAATCGGCAAAACCGAAGGCAAGAAGCCGCAAGGGCTTATGCTGCACCCACCTTTGGAAAAGGGTATGTAGGACCACATCCCGATGTAACGGTGTTTGATGCACCATTCGGACCTTGTCTTGTGAAGTGCGATAAGTGCAACAAGGTAGGTCATCAAGGTAAGCATTGCCGAAACCACGGAAGAGGCAACACCGTGACAAACATGAACTGCTATGGATGTGGAGAACCGGTCATTTCAAGAGTCAATGCCCAAAGTTAAATGTCGTTCAAGTAAACAATGCGCGTGCAAGAGTGTACATGCTAGGAGATGGAGATGCATCGTTGAACCCCGACATTGTGACGGTACGTATTCTCTTAACAATCATTCTCGCAAAAATCTTGTTTGATTCGGGAGCGATAAGAGTTTTGTATCTACTACTTTTGCACCATTACTTGAAATATCCCCAATCGCCTTAGATACAACTTATGAGATAGAACTTGCCGATGGGAAAATAATAGGAACCAACACCGTAATCCGTAATTGTCCTATTCTATTACAAGATCACTGTTCCTCATAGATCTTTTGCCAATCAAACTTGGAAGTTTCGATGTCGTAATTGGCATGGATTGGTTGTCCAAACACCGTGCTAGGATTGTTTGTGACGAGAAACCGCTCATATCCCGATCAACGGTGAAACCTTAGTCATCCAAGGAGATCAAAGTAGAAAGTACTTAAGTATCATATCCTGTGCGAAGTCAATAAAGTACATGGAAAAAGGATGTTATGCCTTCTTAGCTCAAGTAACGGAAAAGAAGTCGGAAGAGAAACGACTGGAGGATGTACCGTAGTCAAGGAATTTCCGAGGTGTTTCGGAAGATTTGCTGGACTCCCACCGCCGACAAGTCGAATTTCTAATCGATCTTATTCCCGGAGCTACTCCCAGTAGCACGAGCACCGCACGCTTAGCGCCTCGTAAAATGCAAGAGTTATCCAAACAACTAGAAGAGCTATCGAGAAAGGATTCATTAGACCAAGTTCCTCACCCGGGAGCACCGGTATTATTCGTTAAGAAGAAAGATGGATCATTCGGATGTGTATCGATTATAGAGAATTGAACAAGCTCACAATCAAAACCGCTATCCCTTACCAAGAATCGATGATCTGTTTGATCGGTTACAAGGCTCGAGTGTATACTCAAGATTGACTTAAGATCCGGATATCATCGATTCGGTAAGAAAAGAAGATATACCCAAGACCGCATTTAGAACTCGATATGGCCATTATGAATTCCAAGTAATGCCATTCGGTTTAACTAATGCACCGCCAGATTTATGGACCTCATGAATAGAGTCTGCAAACCATATCTGGATAAATTCGTCATTGTGTTCATCGACGATATTCTTATCTACTCGTAATAAAGAAGAACATGCGAACACCAAGACCGTCCCGGTTACTCAAGGATGAAAAATTGTACGCAAAGTTTTCCAAGTGTGACTTTTGGATTGAGACAATCAATTTCTTGGTCATGTGATCGACAAAGGTGAAGGAATCCATGTGGATCCCGCAAAGATTGAATCTATTAAGAATTGGCGATGCCCACTAACCCCATCGAAATTCGTCAATTCTTAGGACTTGCTGGTTATTATCGAAGATTCATCAAGGTTTCTCGAAAATAGCTAAACCATTGACCGAGTTAACCCGAAAACGAAGAAATTCGAATGGGAGACGATCAAGAATCGACTTTTCAACTCTAAAGAACAAACTTTGCGAGCACCCATCTTGGCACTACCGGAAGGAGTCAAGATTTTGTAGTATATTGTGATGCTTCACACATGGGTTTAGGCGCTGTTCTCATGCAAAGGAACAAGGTGATTGCTTATGCGTCACGACAACTCAAAACTCATGAGAAGAATTATACTACTCACGATCTAGAACTTGGCGCCGTGGTATTTGCACTCAAATTATGGAGACATTATTTGTACGGAACCAAATGTATAGTGTACATCGATCACAAAAGTCTTCAACACATCTTAGATCAAAAGGAATTGAATATCGTCAACGTCGGCTCGAATTGCTTAGTGATTATGACCGCGAGATCCGTTATCATCCCGGAAAGGCAAACGTTGTTGCCGATGCCTTGAGCGAAAAAGATCGCCCTAAGCCACTTAGAGTGAGATCATTGGGAATGGTAATCAATTCACCCTACCATCGAAAATTCTTGAAGCTCGGATCGAAGCCCTTAAGGAAGAAAATAGGCCGAATGAGAAGATTTATGGCATGCCGGAGAATGAGAATGGATTTGTGAAGAGATCGGACGAACGCTATGTTTCAAGAATCGAAGTTGGATTCCACTCTTTGGAGGTATCCGAGAACTCATCATGCATGAATCACATAAATCAAGTATTCCATACATCCCGGTCCCAACAAGAAGTATCAAGATCTAAAGCTTTTGTATCGGTGGCCTAATATGAAGGTCGATATCATTGTATCACGCCAAGAAATGTTTGACATGCTTGAAAGTTAAAGTCGAACATCAAAAGCCATCCGGATTGTTAACTCAACCGTAACTTCCTATGTGGAAATGGGAAAGAATCACAATGGACTTCATCACAAAGTTGCCAAAAACTTCTAATGGTTTTGACACCATTTGGGTTATTGTAGACCGCCTTACAAAGTCCGCTCATTTCTTGCCAATCAAGGAGAACGACGAGATGATTACACTCGCTAGATTGTACATCAAAGAGATTGTTTCTCGTCATGGTGTACCAATCTCTATCATATCGACCGTGATAGCCGATTCACCTCAAGATTTTGGCAAACGCTTCAAAGAGCCATGGGTACCAACTTAGATATGAGTACCGCGTACCATCCTCAAACAGATGGACAAAGTGAAAGAACGATCCAAACTCGGAAGACATGCTAAGAGCATGTGATTGATTCGGAAAAGGATGGGATAAGCACTTACCTCAGGTGAATTCTCTTACAATAACAGTTATCACGCCAAGATTAAAGTCGCTCCTTTTGAAGCACTCTATGGAAGAAAATGCCGATCGCCAGGTTCTTTGGGCGGAAGTTGGAGAAGTACAACTTACAGTTCCCGAAATTGTCCAAGAGACAACAGAAAAGATAATGCAAATTCGGCAAAGATTGCAAGCAATCGAGATAGACAAAAGAGCTACGCAGATGTTCAAGAAAACCAATGGAATTCCAAGTCGGAGACCGTGTAATGCTCAAAGTATCACCACAGAAAGGGATGGTCGATTTGGAAAAGAGGAAAGCTCAAACCTCGATACGTCGGACCATTCAAAATTCTTCAAAGAGTTGGTCCAAAGGCATATAAACTTGATCTTCCCAAGAACTTAGCCGAGTACATGACACGCTCCATGTCTCAAATCTTAAGAAGTGTCTTCGGATGAAACCCTAGTCGTACCACTCAAGGACATCCAAATCAATGACAAACTTAGCTTTGTCGAAGAACCCGTCGAGATCATGGACGAGAAGTTAAGAGGCTTAAGCAAAGCCGCATTCCTATCGTTAAAGTTCGATGGAATCATAAGAAACGAGGTGCGAGTTCACCGGGCGCGAGGATGTAATGCGTTCCAAGTATCCCCACTGCTCATCTAGATCACCCATGACAACCATTGCGAGTTTAACCATGGACGCGGTTCTCTTAAGGGTAGGTAGAGAAGCTCCCGGAAAATTTCAATGTACTTAACGCTTAATCGAGAATTAAACATGATCTATTTCAAATGAAATTTTCTAAACATCACATTTGCATATCGTTTGGCATATGCATGATCAATGCAACGAGCGCTCATAAAAGATACCGCTGTGATCTAAATAAATTTCCCACTATCCCGATAATCCTAAAATACGATATACCAATACGTAAAATTTGTAGAAATCGAATTTAATTATAATAAAAATATATTCAAATTCGTATTGGGCCTCGGAACTTATTGGACTTTATACCACCTCGTGATCCAACTCAACTCATAAATGGGCCTCGTAACCGGACCCAAAGCTACACCATTTTCTCGTTGGGCCTTGGCTTAGCTCACGCACCAACTAAGGGAGCCCAACTCCCATCTTTCCTTTATTTCTGGGCCTCGTCTAACGAATTAAACCCCCAAAGCCCATGACTAACTAATAATCTTGTAGTTAACATTTTTTTTGTGCCTTCTTTCTTTGTAACCGGGCATGAATTGAAATCCAAGCTAACCAAAAATTCAACCAAACTAAACTTGAAACATTTTGTCTCATGCCTTGCGTATGGTGGTGAAAAGAGGAGACAAGTCTTTTGCTTAGACTACCCTAAACCAATATAAAATTACCTAAACTAAACAAAACACCCTTTGACTAAGCCTTGACTCTATAAACCAATGGATACAATGTTCCAAGTGATTCGACTAGGCAATTGCACGCCTCAACTCTCAGCCGAAAACCATACAAGATAGACCAAATACATTTCAACACATGACTAATGAAATAGGGATTAGGAGAGCTAGGAAATAAAATAATGAAAATGCCATGCTTCTTTCTCCTTTAAATACCTACCTCAAGACTTGACACAAACTCAAAAATACATCTTACCTTCAACTCTCCACAACTCACTCTCACTCACTAGTAAAGAAATCGTCCACCGTGGTTGTCTAAGAAGAGCAAAAGGGTATCGAATGAAGCAAGGGTTAAGGAACTTAGGTAACATAAGCAAGCGGGTAGTATTATAAGGAGAACACGGGTCTTGCTAGCACTCTCATTAGCTCATCTTGTTGCTTTCGTCTCCACTCCATTCGAGTGATTGTAAGTCCTCACCAAACTCGTTTCATTTCCCAACTCATTTCATTAGCGCACTTGAGTTTTATATGTTGTATCACATGTCGAAAAGTTAAACGCACCATGAAACCTAGTGACCCACCAGTTACACGTATCTCATGTCGAAAACAAGTTACAATAATCTCTTAAAACCTTTGAGCCACTCGTACGCCCTTAGGTTATACGCAAAAACTATGATAAAGCCCATTAAGCCCACAACTTGTCCAAGTAAAGCCCAACCCGGCCCAATATGATAAAAATAAGCTAATAAGCTAAAGAAATAAGCTAGGAATAAGTTTGTACTAGTACACAAAGTTTTCGTTTATTTCAAAAGTATTTCAGACCAAATTTGCAAAACAAATGAATTTCGGGTTAAAAGCGTAACATTTAAAAAGTTAAAGGTTCATATATTACGTATATAAACATGCATGAAAAGTTAAGGGACCAATATGCACTTTTTCGAAAGTAAAAGGGGTATATATACGTGCATGAACACGCTTGAAAACCACAAGGACCGAATGTGTAATTAGCCTAAACTAGTTATAATTAAAGTTTAGGGTGAAAAGTGTACATTTGGAAAAGTTAAAGTTTAAAACGATAAAAAATAAACTTGGAGGGCTGTTTTGTAAATTCAGCTTTACCAAGGGTTAAAGTTGTCATTTCGAAAGTTTTGGTATGAAATATAATTCGGTGGAAAGTGTCATTTTCTAAAAGTCCAAGGACTAAACTCGTACTTTTGTAACTCGAGGGTAAAAGTGTAAATTTGAGAAAAGTTTAGCAAAACTTATGATTTCATTATAGCCTCGTAAAAATAAGTATTTTGACCACATGAGCGTAATATTTTCAATAACGATAAAGTTATTTCATGTACAATTATATATGTAAATGTATATATATTTTAGAAAATAATTAAGTATATGTAAAAATATACTTGTTTCGATAAAATACTCGGGGAATCTAAATACGTTAAAATGATCAACGAATTTACTAAGATCACAACGGGGGAACATTTCACATATGCGTAAGTGACGATCACTAGTTAAGACAATGTAGCACGTAAATTAACTTAAAACGTTAATCACGATCGCACACTATTGGATTGGACAATCCAATGATCTATTGAATAAGAATATTCAATGCTCTATTATTTTGGTCGCGAACCAAAATGCTCATTTACTGAGACTCGCCATCTCATCATTTTAGGTTTCGAGTTGGAACCTCCGCTACATTGTGCTTGATCTTTTTGTGCGTGTGCATTATCATCAAGGTGAGTTCATAGCCTCGCTTTTACTTTATTTTTATAAACCCCATGAGGAGATACATGCTCTAAACTAGAACACAAGGTTTTCATAAATGCTTGATCTTCTTGATTATTGGTACCGCCTAAGTTGTTAGCCACAAGTCCCCGATCATGAACCATTAGTCACCGCGAGTGAACGTAGATATCGTGAATAGTACTATGGGATTAACGAACCCGCTTCGGTTATAGAGAAATAACCGGGCGCACCATATCAATTTCTTTAGGTAATTGGCTATTACCTCCTTTGGGGCATACTTACGCACACCGGTAATTCGTGTATGCAATTGAGTCTTGGTTTCATGAGCTTAGTGCATAATAATCTGTGATATTTTTCTTATGATATTGTTAGTTTACAATGATCATGATCTTATACTTGTGTTCAACTTATTTTAAACCTATAGACTTCACTCAACAATTTTGTTGACCTTTTTAAGCATGTTATCTCGGTAATCGGTGAAGATTATGACCAAGGTGCGGAACGGGCATGGCAAGGCTTATCCGGTGGTGTAAAACATAAAAGTTATCATTTCTTTCAAACCGATGATCTTTCTTTTGGGAAAAACACTTGATCTATTTACAATATTTTGTAACAAACTATGAGTTTTCGATGAATGATAACTATTTTAATAAAACGTCTCTTTCGAGTCGTTTCTATAATTATTGACTATGATCTCCATTCAAGTAACACCGAATTAGTCTTCCATTGTCATTAAGATTTTCGGGGTGTTACACCCACCCGCATAAAATCCTCGCCTTCTTCAACCGCTTCTCGCAACACTCTTTCACCCATCCCCACTCACCTTCACCCTCTTTGTTCCCCACCTCAACTACCTTCCAAGATACATTAAATGCACCCCTCCCCCTTCACTCAACCCACAACTGGCAAATACATATTTTGGCACCAAAAAGTGATCAAACGGCCAAGATTTCTTCAACAGATCCAATGGCCAAGGAAATTAGTGGGATATGCTCAGAAGTCAATGGGAAGATGTTTGGTGTATAAAAGAAGCAATAAGAAGCATGATAGAGTAGTCTTTTAGTTTTTAAAATTTTCATTAATGTCGTTTTCTATATAAAAGTTTTAGTTAAGTGTAGAAACTGTAATCTTTTGCTTCATTGTACCAAATTCAAGTAATATTATCATTGTAATGTGTTTTTAAATAGTAATTCCAAGTTTTTATATAGATTTCATATTTCATGGTCACTGTTGCAAATTTCAAATTCAAAATCTGATGTCCAAACTTCAACTAGCCTATTATTAAGTTAAAACAAGCTTATATAAGCTTATTATAGCTTTTTATAAGTTTACATTCAAGTTTCAAGCAACTTTGGATTTTGGTCAATAAAAGTCAAACTGGGGCAAAAATGGAGATAGAGTTGGATATGGGTTGATGCAGAAATGGATTTGGGTTGATAATGAGCTAGGTTAGGGTTTGGGATAGGTTAGTTGTTCCTGTGTTCAGTGGCAAGCCATTGTGGCTAAGGACCAATTGTGAGTAATTTTCAAGAATCATTGCATAATCTGTGTTTGTAGTTATAAATAGTTTAAACTTGTTTAATTAGTTGTAATTAGGATAATCTAATTTAGTTTAAGTGTCTGCAATAACTAGTTCAGTAGTTAGCTCTTTTAATTTACATATCAGTGGTTTAAATTTGTGTTTGGATCAGTTGCTTAAACTGTATTAGAGAGTTGTTCAGTGTTTGAAACTTGTTGTTTTAGGTTTGTGTAACTCTTTTGAACTCATTTGAGTCAGTTATTTGTGCCTGCACACTCTCAAAAGTCAAATTCCCATTTATCTGTCTTAGTTGCTCAACTGTTGAGATTTTAAATAACTAAAAGCTTGTTTTGTGTTAAGAATTCATAGACATTGCTTGCATTGAGCTTATTTCATCATATTACATCAATATCAGTCCAAAAATTGGAATCAAAGTTCACAAAAGTCAAAATTAGCATAATCTGTTTCAAAAGTCAAAACATGAAAAGTCATTTTGAGCCCAAATGGAGTGATTTTTCTTGGATTCATTTCTGAGCCAAATCAAAAGAAATTGTGGATTTTAAACTTCACTTGGTCTATTTTCTTATTGTCATTTTGTAGATTTTACAAATTTTTAAAAGCTCCAAATGAGCTTGTCAAATGGGTCTCATTTCCCTCATGCACAAACTCAAGATAACCGAGTGTGCATGTGTTTTGTGAGGCTTGCACAGAGCTCATAAGAGCTTGTCCAAGTTTGGTTTTTGGTTTACAAGCACCTAGCCAGGTCTCCTTTAAGTTCCAACTTTTGTTTTTAAGGCTCAGCTTATTGATTAGCTTATTCTCTGGCTTAAAAGTAGTAGCTGGAACCTGTTTTCATCACTTATTCTCAAATCACCAAATCATGGCAGTGAGTATATAGAGGTTAAGAGCAGTTGATACTTGTTGCATTTTGGTACTTTTAGCATTTTACAACTTCTGTAATCAGTTGGTAGCTTATTGTGGTCTTTGGCTTATTCTAAGTGCTTATCCATAAGCACTTTGCATTGCAGTTGCATAATCCCACACACAACCCCATGTTTTTATATTTTTCCTAGATTCTTAATATTATTTTAGACTTATCTTGAATTTTTCAGATTTTTCCAAGTCAGTTTGCTATTTTTCTTCATTTTAATCAATTTTTAAGCCTTTTTAATTAGCATTTAATACAATTAATTCAGAAAAGTTTCAAAAAATAATTTTCATTTTCCTAGGTTAAGATAAATATAAAAAGTCAAAAAAATATTTTTCCAGATTTTTCTTAGTTAAATTTGTATTTTTAAGCAATTTAAGTAGTTTTAAATAGTTTTTAATTCCTAGAAAATAGAAAAACAATCAGAAAAATACAAAAATAGTTTTGAAAATTCTCTTTTGTTATTTTAGATTTTTCCAAGTCAAAATTTTATTTTTCTAGCTTTATTTCATATTTTCTTGTATTTTAGGCTATTATTAAATAGTTAAAATTAGTTTTTAATTAATAATAATTAGATAAATAGTTTTAAAAATAATTTTCTTTTTCTAAAAGTTTTCTTTTATCATTAGGTTTGTAAAATATCATTTTCATATTTTTAGGATTAATCTTGCTTGAGCTTCATATTTTCATTTATGCGTCGCGTAGTTTTTTAATTTAAGTTTTAAAACATAAAATCAAAACATCATTTTGCAAATAGTGATAGCGTTTATTTAATATATTTTATCTTTTAATTTTCTTTAATTTGCATTTAAGCCTTTGTAATTTATAAACTTTTACGTAGTTATAATCATTCAATCAACTCTTTTCTGCTCAAATCATCTCGATCACTATTCGTTTGGTGATTCATCGACAGCTCATTGGGACATAACGACCAGGGGAAACACTATACTCTCTAGATCTTCATTGCATTTGTTTCGGTTGTTTTAAGTTTGTTACGGTTGACCATTCACAAGTGGTCGGCTTGCGTGATAAAACTTGACCGTCTGGGAGCGAATCAAATTTTTGGCCCGATGCTTGAGTCAGTCTTGATTATCTTCCGCTTAGCAGTTAGTAATTTGAATATTCACTCTTTGTTCATACCATCCATCTATCTATATATCTATATATATTTTCTTATATAAAAATCCAAAACCCAAAACATCCAAAACGTATAAAACACAAAAATATTTTCCTTTTGTTTCTATATATATATCAAAAATAAAAATACAAAAGATTTGTCGTTTTCTTTGTTTAATAATAACAACATATAAGATTACCACCGCAAACCAATGCAAAGGTACTACCTAACTGAAGTACGACCATAATAAGTTCCCGACCAAAGATTTAAAACTTGCCTTTGTGTCCTTGTGATTGGTGTACCTTTTTCAAAGAAGCCATTCATCTTGTGATTATTGGTTTAAGTTCACTGTTGTTTTGCCTCGATTTTGTTTTAATTGGATTTGTTGTTATATCTACTTGTCAAAACCAGAAACCCAAAAAGATTCTTCTCACCCCATTTTCATAAAATATTTTCATAATTCCCATTCCTCTCCTTAACTCTGAGGTCTCTTAGAGTTAACTCTAGTGTATGCGCACTCGCTCTTCTAGATCTGTGAGCCCATTTCGTGAGCTTGTCAAGATTCCAAGAAGGCGTGTCCAGACTTTCTGCTCCATCGGTCGGATCGAGATCCGGATCGCTCACACTACTTCCGTTATCATGGCGGAAGAACGCCTATGTGTGAGCTTCTCCGTGCACCCATCGGCGGGTATGGAGATGCTATTGTTATCCCACCATTGTGGTGAAAATTTTGAACTCAAGACCGGTTATCAATCTTGTAACCTCAAGTCAATTCTATGGTTTTGAGCGGGATGATCCTCATGCTCATATTCGATGGTTTAACAAGATTGCATCTACCATCAAATACAAGAATGTCCCTACCGATCTTTGTTAAGCTTCTTCTGCTTCCCAATTTCTCTTGAGGACAAGCCGGATTTGGCTTGAAAAACAACCCCTCACCAATCGAGACATGGGAAGACACGGTGAAGAAATTTGTGAATGAATTTTATCCACCTTCCAAAACCACGAGTCTTAAAATGAAATCATCAAATTCACTCAAAAGTTTGATGAATCCTTCATGAATCGTGGGATCGTTTTAAGGAATTGCTTCGCAAATGTCCTCACCACGGTTTCTTGAGTTGATGCAACTCGATACTTTCTATAATGGAGTGAGTCAATCGATCAAGATTCTCTCAATTCCTCCACGGAGGAAATTTCTTAACAAAACGTCAAAGAAGCTTTAGCGATCATTGAAAACAAGTCTAAAGTCCGCCTTTGCACGAAGCAAGCCGGTTGTTTCCCAAGTCGGTGTTGGTCCTTCTTCTTCATCGCTCGTGAGTCAATCTAGCACCGATGCTAAGATTGATAAACTCACGGAAGCCATTCAAGCTTTGGTTCTCTCCAACCAAAAGAAAGTCTCTTTTCCACAAACTTCACCTCCTTGAAGTTAAGAAAGTGGAAGTCTGTGTTACTTGTGGTGGCCCCATACTTATTACAACCGTATGGCCACCGATGGTAACCCTTTGAAGCTAATGCTTTGGGGGATTTCTAATCCAGAGGCAACCAATATCGTGCTCCTATAGACCCGAACCACCGTCCTAACCACTACCACGACCTCCGGTTTCAACCAAAACCGTAATCAAAATCGAATAGACCAAACCAAGGTTTTCAAAACCAAGGTAATTTTAGTCAAAACAACGGTTTTCAAAATCAAAATCAAAATTTCCAACACCAAGGAAATTTCAATAGAAACCAGTGCCGTGGAAATTATAACCTGGGTATTTTCATGGCAATAATCAAGGAATTTTCAAAATCAAGGCCCTAATCCAAACAATAGAGGCGAATTTTCCTATGCAAAATCAAGCCATTGTTCCAACTGGACCATCATCGATGAGTTGTTGAAGCAGTTCATGAAATCCCAAGAGGAAATGAACAGGTTGTTGGTAAGCAGTTCGACATTAAGAAGTCTTTAAATGATCGACCCCGGGCTCGGAAAACTTCCGAGCAACACGACCGCTAACCCGGGGAAGATGCAAAGGCGATCACAACCGTAAGTGGTGCCAGATGATGGACCCGCTATTCCTACTACCTCTTCTTCTTCTCCCCAAGGTAGTGGAAAGCGAACCCGAGGCGACAAAGGACAAAGAACTTCCTAATAATAACGGAAGTACCAAAGAATGTCCATCCTCGGTGGTCCCGAAAACCAAAACCAAACACAGTTGTTTTTGAACCTCCGGTTGGTAACCCTAAATCAAAACTTCTATTCCTTACCCCTCACGCTTAAATGAGCAAAAACTCCGCGAGAAAGCTAGTCATCAAATGGAAAAATTCTTTCAAATTTTCCAAGAACTTCATTTTGACATAAGCTTATGGATGCCATCATCTTGATGCCTAAGTTTGCATCTACTCTCAAACACATGTTGAGCAATAAGGAAAAGTCTGCTTGAAATGGCCAAAACTCCTTTGAATGAGAACTTTCGGCGATCTGTTAAGAAGCTTCCAGAAGCTAGGAGATCCGGAAAATTTCTTCTTCCTTGTGTTTTCCCGGGATGATTGAATGCTTTGCCCTTGCCGATCTTGGTGCAAGCATCAATCGATGCCTTATTCATGTGGAAGAAACTTTCTTTAGGAACTTATTCCTACCGCATGACTCTTGAGCTTGCGGATCGTTTCTATATCGCGTCCTCTTGGCATCGCCGAGGATGTATTCGTGAAAGTAGGAAAGTTCCATTTTCCGGTGATTTTGTGGTTGTTGATTTCGATGCCGATCATCGGGTTCCTCTCATTGTTGGTTGATGCGTGCAAACAATCAAGCTAAATCACTCAATGCCCGCCACTGTGAATGGCCGACCGTAATCGACTTAAAACGCTTAAGCACGAATGCAATGAAGATCCGAGAGTATAGGATTTCCGGTCGTTATGTCCCAATGAGCTATGCAATGGATCACCAAACGATATAGTGATCGAGGAATTTGAATGGAAAGAGATCCGAATTAATTATAACTACGTAAAAGCCAACAAATTACAACGGCTTAAATGCAAATTAAAGGAAATTAAAAAGATAAAAATATTAAATAAATGCTATCACTATAATTAAAATGATGTTTTGTTTTATGTTTTTATAAAGCGAATTAAAAACTACGTTACGTATAAATAAAAATGTGAAACTTACACAATATTAATCCTAAAATATGAAAATGATATTTTTACAAACCTAATGATAAAAGAAAATTATTAGAAAAAGAAATTTATTTTTATAACTACTTATCTAATTATTATTAATTAAAAACTAGTTTTAACTATTTAATATTAGCCTAAAATACAAGAAAATAGGAAATAAAGCTAGAAAAATAAAATTAAGACTTAGAAAAATCTAAAATATCAAAATAGAATTTTCAAAACTATTTTTATATTTTTCTGATTATTTTTCTATTTTCTAGGAATTAAAAACTATTAAAAACTAATTAAATGGCTTAAAAATACAAATTTAACTAAGAAAAATCTAGAAAAATATTTTTTTGCCTTTTTATATTTATCTAAACTTAAGAAAAATGAAAACTTATTTTTTTGAGACTTTTCTAAATTTTTTTGTATTAAATGCTAATTAAAAAGTGCTAAAAACTGAATTAAATCAAGAAAAATACTAAACAGTACAGGAAAAATCTGAAAAATTCAAGATAACTCTAAAATAATATAAAGATACTAGGAAAAATAGAAAAACAAGTGCTTGTGTGTAAGAATATGGAACTGCTAAGCCAAGGGCTTATAAATAAGCACTTAAATAAGCCAAATGAACAAGACAAGCCACCAACTGTTTACAGAAGTTATAAACTGCTAATAGAACTAAAATGCAACAAATAATAACAAGCTTTAACCTCTGATATGCAAGATTGACAGATTTGATGTTTTTGAGTTTATAAGCTAAAAACAGCTTTTGGGTCAGTTTTGCAGCTACAAAACAAACACTCAAATAAGCTATGAATCAAAAACAAAAGCTTGGAACCTACACTAGACCTAGCCAACTATTTGTGAACCAAATTAGAGCTAACAACAAGCTCAAATGAGCTCTGTGCAATGCTGCACAAAACCACTGTACACCCGCGATTATCTTGAAAAAGTGCGGCATTTTGCCCATATTGTCAAGAGTTTTGAAGCTATTACAAATTTGACAAAAATCGATAAAATGAGGATAAAGAAATAGACCGGTGAAGTATTTAAAACAACAAACTTCACTAAATTTGGCCGATAATGAATCCTAGAAAATTCCTCTTAGTTTGGCTAAAACCACTTTTCGCTGACTTTTGAAATGACAATGAAACTTTGACTTTTTGAGTTTTGAACTTGATTTAAGGACCGATCTTGGTGTTAATGATTGAAATGAGACTAAACCAACTTTTATCTATGTATTTTAAACACAATTCAAGACTTTGAATTTGCAAAATCTCAACGCTTAATCTGTTGAGACAGTTTAAGTTAATTTTGACTTTGGCAAGTAACAAGCACAAAAATAAGACAGACATGAGTTTATTTGGACTTAACAAACATGATCCAACAACTATTATCCACTGCATAAGCCTGTGAGACAGATTAAAAAGCAAAACCAAACACACCTTAATGAACTGTTTTGCAATCAACTCTAAGCTAAACCCTTAACCAGCTAAAACAATTGATCAAACTGAGTTTATATAACTTAAATATAGCCTAATAAACAGATTTTAACTACTTGTGACTACTAAAACAAATTATGCTTATAAAACTTGAAAATGACTTACAAAATGTCCTTTAGCCACAATGGCTTGAAACTGAAACCAATGAACACTAGCCTAATCCAAACCCTATCCTAGCTCAATATCAACCCAATTCCATTTCTGCTTCAACCCATGTCCATTTTCTTTTCAATTTCTGCCCATTTTGACTTTCTTTGACCAAGAACCAATTTGGCTTAAAACTAAATTGTAAGCTTATAAAAAGCTATGAAAAGCTTATATAAGCTTATTAGAACTGAAAAACAAGCTAATTGAAGCTTGGGTGTAAGAAATAAAACGAGATTTTCAACGGGACATAAAAATGAATTGTAAACATAAATTGATATTAATGCTTGAAATGAGTTTCAATACACTTCAACTCTTAAGTTTGATACAAATTAACAACACATTACAGGTTTTACATTAATTTAAAGATTTTAAATTAAAAACGACATTAAAAATAAATAAAAACTACTAGCCTTCAACTCTTGCTTCCTTCTTGCCTCTTTTATATCCAAAACTGCTTATCTCTCTCCTCTGAACAGTTCCCATCAGTTATCATAGCCATTGGGTGGCTAGAATTCATCTTGGCCGTTCTTTGGAATTTGGCGCCAAAAATGGTTTATCAAATGGGAGATTGAGTGAAATGGGGGAGAGGTGCATTAAATGCAATTTGGAGTTTGGTGGAGGTGGGGGGAACAAGGAGATGGGATTATGAGTCAGGTGGTTGCAATGGTGGGCGAGCAGGGGAGGAAAGAGGGAAAGGGATGGCGGGTTGGTTTGTTTGACTGGATTTTGACCAGTTTGACTAGGTTGACCGGGTTTTAATATTAAAAGGGGAAGGGTTCAAAACTAGGGGTCCAATTTGGTTATGGCAGGGTCACTTGGTTTGTGACAAGGGTCATAATGGTTTAAAGGTTTTAATAACCAAGGGACCTTTGTGCAATTTCTGAAAATGTAGGGACTAGAACTGCCAATTCTTCAAAGATGTTTCAGGGGCTGAAATTGACAAGTTCCAAAAGTACAAGGACCAAAGCTGACATTTTCCATTTTCCAGGGGCCATTTTTGCCAAATTTCAAACTTGAAGGACTAAACTTGTAATTTCTCAAAACTTTTGATATTTTTCACCAAATGACTAATTTTGACAACTTTTGATTTTAAAAGGACCTTTGGTGATTTTACTTTTGAAATTATGTGCTCGTGGACCTGCTTTTGACAACTTTTGAAACTTGGGGACCTAAGCGCCAATTATGCAAACTTTGCTCATTTTTCATTTGATTTTGAACATTTTGCATCCGAAACATATAAAATGCAATTTTGGAATATTTTCGATATTTTGATGCATTGTGAGCATTTTTAAACGTTTTGCGCTTCAGATTGACTAAAATGATGAGTATTTACACACTCATCAATCCCCACACTAAACTATTGCTAGTCCCTAGCAATCTTTTGAGAAAAACTTAATGGTTTTGAATCTCTTTACCAAAATCCATTACTCGGAGTAGCCAAATGTTTCAGTTCAAGTAAGAACCATGGTACACCGATAACCATGTGATTTTGAGCAAACCACCGACTTCAACGGATTTGATTTGTCTTTACCGAAGCCGTTTGCTCGGACTAGCCAACTCTTAGATAAATTATCAATATTATCTTTGGTGAGTCGATTACCAATTATGGTTTTTCCATCGCCTTTACCACAAGCCATAAACTTGCGGGCTAGCCAACTCTTCACTTTTAGGATATGGTGAAATGAATACCATACAATTTTGGGCAAATTGCAAGCCGTCAACGGTTTGAGATATCTTTACCAAGAGCCGTTTGCTCTGGATTAGCCAATCCTTTTGTTTATTAGACAAGGCGGATCGATAACCAAATGAGTAAGTGCAAAACACTTACTCCAAAAAAAAATTTTGGCCAAAACGGGTTGGGCGGTATAATTACATGATAAAATTCGTGAGAATCCCCCACACTAGAAATGAATATTGCCTCAATATTCAAAGTACCGCGGTTATGCGGAAACCGAGAACGTAAAGGGAAATACTACGGCCATTATTTAGAAAGGATTTTTTTTTTTTTTTTTTTTTTTTTAGACTTATATACAAAACATGTGGGCAACTCCCCACACTAGGGTGGGACACATGGGTGAAAACCCATGTTAAGCTCTTGTTTTTGATTACCGAGTCGCTAGCTTGACTCGACCCCAATTCATTGGTTCATGGGAAGCAAGTGGAAGAGACAATCTCCATCGGACTTTCATTCAAGAAGTTTGGACAAACATTTGAAGCACGTGAAAGTTCCACACCGATGAGATATACATAGAACCGGCTCAAAATGATAAATGAAAATGCCGGGTCAAAGATAGTGTCTTCATTCCGAAGGAGTGAAGATGAAGAGAAATCACAAGATATTTGAGGAAAGGAAGAAAGATTTTGATAACAATCAAGATCCATTCTTCATCCTCAATCGTGAACATATCGGGAGGAAGGGTGAAGGTAGTATCATTAATAAGCACACTCATATGATAGAGTACACCTTCCTCCGAGCCAATATCATCCTCAAGATCAAAATAAAATGATCATGTTCCGGAGGAGATATGTCATGAGAGAGTTCACCGGAGAACTCTTCATGAAGAGAATCATTCACATGAAGTGAAGTTGTGAACTCTTGTTCCATTGTGGGCTCATCACTATCCTCAATCGAGTATCAAAGAGTGGATTCTCGAAATTAAAGTGAATTCGAGTCGAATTCAAATAGAGGATTGGTGAAAGTAGCTTTGAATGTTTCGGGAACAAAGTGATCAACATTCTCTATTGGATTTGTTAGGGTGAGAAGTGAGTGAACGATCATTATCGGTGAGACTTTCGGTCTCCCCGGATCGGCTTCTAAATCAAAGAGTGGATTGATGTGAGTGAGTTCATCGGTGAACTCCTCAAGAAGGGATCGAGGCGGGAGTGATGCCTCAACATACTCGATGTTTCCATAGGAAGCACAATCGTCGCTAACATCGGAGAAAGTTTCAAAATGATCTTTTGAACACTCGAGAGGGAAAGAGATTCACATATGATCATAAGTTCCACGTGACTCTCTCGGGATTGGGACAAGGTTCTCAACACTAGACTTTATGAATTCGTCCGATTCCTTTTCGTGAACAAGTGTCAGATGCTCGTCCCCATGTTCGAGAGAGTGAGTGGGAGCTTGGTGTGATAGCGTTGTTTGAGATGAAATCTCAACTGGGGATATCAATCGACCGAGGAGTTGAGAACTATTATCTTTAAAAGGATAAAACTCTCCTCGTCATCATCATATAGAGCTGCCCTAAGAAATTGGGAACATTTAGAGCCGCATGCTCTAGGACTAATAATTCTTCCCTAGATTTACAGACCTCTCGCTCTTGACAAGCAATTCTCCCATGGTCTTTTCACCACTTACTTGATTCTTAAAGTTACTAATCATATCCTCAAGTGTTTTCATTGTGGTTTCAAAATCTTGGGAGATTTCTTGAGACAACGGCTCGGTGGAGTTTGAACCGTATGGTCTTTGTGGAGGTTGGAAATTGTCAAACAAGTAAGAGTCATGATTGTTACAAGGAACTGGGTTCCTATTTGACAATCGAGTGAAGTGGGGACCTCCACAGACTACAACAATAAAACTGCTGAGTCGGGACAGTGAATCATATGGATTTTGGTTATAACCAAAGTTACGAGCATCACCGGAAAACTGTTCATAGACAAATGTGTTTCCGGATTGACACTCAAATCCTTGGTGAGGACCTCCACAAAATTCACAATGATATGTTGGTTATATGATGATAAGTCGGGTGTGGTGGGTAATTGGAAAAGTTTGAGGGTCGTTAAATGAGTTCGATGGAATCATAATCAAATGAATTCCTCGAACCACAAAACAAACAACTCCCGTTATGAATATCATTACCACATTGTACACACGTACACCAACGACAGGGTGAACCAAAGAGAGGTTCACCACAACCGACACAAGGAATAAACGATTGTATTTGAGAGTTATAAAGAGGAATCAGTTTATTCAAAGAATCAACAAAATCAACATGGTGATCCGAATGATTATCAAGTCTCGAAGAACATTCAGAAAAATCAGGAGGTGGGACAAGTGGTGTGCTCTGAGAGCTAGCAATTTCCACCACTTCCGTTATGGTCTCCGGTTCTTGAATGGGTTCATCGGGTTGTGGCGGATGGTCGGAAAAACTTGGAGAATCATCGAGAGAGTTATCAGATAATTCGCACCAATAACAATATTTGTTTGCACCCATCCTTCCACATCGCTTGCATAAACAATCCGGATTCGACAACGAGTTGATCCTCTTCCATACGGCTTTTGCGGTGGAAACAACGAGGATAATCGAGCGTCGCCATGAGAATTAAACATGTAGAGGTTAAAGAAATAGAATTAAACGGTTTTGAGGTTAAAGAAGAGTAGAATCAAACAGTGCGAGGGGTAAGAGAAATAGAATCATACGGATAAGAGGAATGAGAAGAGTGTTTTGTATTTTTGGATAAGAAAATATAAACATATCTGAGATGGATGGTATGAACAAAGAGTGAATATCCAAATCACTAATCTGCTAGACGGAAGATAAACCGCACTGACTCCGCAAGGCGCCAAAAATTTGATGCGTGCCAAACAGTCAAGCTAAATCACTCAAGCCGGCCACTTGTGAATGGCCGACCGTAATCAGCTTAAAACTGCTTAAGCACGAATGAAATGAAGATCTGAGGAGTATAGGATTTCCCCGGGTCGTTATGTCCCAGCGAGCTATGCAATGGATCACCAAACGTATAGTGATCGAGGAAAATGAATGGAAAAGAGATCTGAATTAATTATAACTACAGAAAAAGCCAACAAATTACAACGGCTTAAATGCAAATTAAAGGAAATTAAAAAGATAAAAAATATTAAATAAATGCTATCACTATAATTAAAATGATGTTTTTGTTTTTATGTTTTTATAAAATTGAATTAAAAACTACGTTACGTACAAATAAAAATGTGAAACTTACACAATATTAATCCTAAAAATATGAAAATGATATTTTTACAAACCTAATGATAAAAGAAAATTATTAGAAAAAGAAAATTATTTTTATAACTACTTATCTAATTATTATTAATTAAAAACTAGTTTTAACTATTTAATATTAGCCTAAAATACAAGAAAATAGGAAATAAAGCTAGAAAAATAAAATTAAGACTTAGAAAATCTAAAATATCAAAATAGAATTTTCAAAACTATTTTTATATTTTTCGATTATTTTCTATTTTCTAGGAATTATAAACTATTAAAACTAATTAAATGGCTTAAAAATACAAATTTAACTAATAAAAATCTAGAAAAATATTTTTTTGCCTTTTTATATTTATCTAAACTTAAGAAAATGAAAACTTATTTTTTGAGACTTTTCTAATTTTTTGTATTAAATGCTAATTAAAAGTGCTAAAAGCGAATTAAATCAAGAAAAATACTAAACAATGCAGAAAAATCTGAAAAATTCAAGATAACTCTAAAATAATATAAGGAATCTAGGAAAATAGAAAAACAAGTGCTTGTGTGTAAGAATATGGGCATAAGCCAAGGGCTTATAAATAAGCACTTAAATAAGCCAAATGAACAAGACAAGCCACCAACTGTTTACAGAAGTTATAAACTGCTAATAGAACTAAAATGCAACAAATAATAACAAGCTTTAACCTCTGATATGTGATGAGTGTCTAAATACTCATCATTTTTGTACCATTTAAACTGCAAAAACATCCGAAAACACTCGAAATGCATCAAAATGATAAAATATCACAAATAAGTGTTTTATGTGTTTTAAATGCAAAATATTAAAATCTGTGAAAAGCGTATCAAATTTGCATAATTGGCGCTTTAGTCCCCAAGTTTCAAAAGTTGTCAAAAGCAGTCCCTGGTAAATCTAAATAAAGAAAAACGTTATTCAAGGTCCCCGAAATATTCTAATTTGTCAAAATGGTCCTTGAATAAATCTTTTATAAATGGCGAAAAAGGTCCACGAACTTTCATAAAATGTCAAGTTTAGTCCACGGAAAAGGTGAAAATGACAACTTTGGTCCTTGAAATATTAACACTTGTCAATTTTAGTCCTTGGAACAACTTTGCAGTTTGACAGATTGGTCCTTGATTTTCGAAAATTACATAACAAGTCCTTGTTATTTTAAACCCTTAAACCCTTTTGGACCTTGAACCCCATGCACCCCACATCAATAAGCCTTTTGGACCCCTTCTATTATTAATCGCTGGTCAAACCAAACAAGTCAAACACCCTTGGCGCCTTTTCCATCTCCTTCCTCCCAATGGACCAAACCCCGCAACCCCATCCCATCCAACCTTACCCTTATCTCTTCCACATCTCAACTCTCCCATCACCCCTACAATCCACCCCCTAGTTGCGTTTGCGTAACCCTATAAGTCAAATAGCGCTTTTCCGCCAAAACCAAGAAAATGGCCAAAGTCCTCTAAACTCTCCCATTGGCTAAGATGGGTGGTGGGAAACACTTAAGAGGACACGTGGAGGCTTATGGATGTATAAAAAGGAAGAAAGACAGAGGAGAAAAAAAAGTAGCTAGTTTTATTTATTTCCTTTAATGTCGTTTTTAATTAAAAGTTCTTAATTTTAGTTAAAATATTGTAATTTCAGTTTCTTGGTAACATAATTATGTAAAAGCATCTTTGTAATCTGTTTTAAGAATCAATCTCAAGAGTTTGGAAAAAGTTCATGTTTTATGCTACTGTTGAGTATTTCAGTTTCAACTTCATATATTCAAGCTTTGAATAGCTTCTTCCCAAGCTTACATAAGCTAATATAAGCTCTATTTAGTTTTTGGAAAGCTTGGAAACAAGTTCCACTCAAATATGGTAAATGGTCAATAAAAGTCAACTAAGAAGAAGATTGGGTTAAACAGGTTTGGAATTGGATAAAGGATTGATGCAGAGGTTGGAATGAGTTGGGAATGGTTTAGAATTGTGATCTTTGGGTTTTGTTTTAGCCTGCAATCAGTTTGATACTTGTGAGTTTTAATTGTCTCCTTTTCATTTTTATTCAAAGTTGCATACTGTCCTTATGTATGTATCTGTGGTTACCTATAGTTTAAATCTGTTTATTTAGTATTAACTATAGCTTATGAAGTTAGTTTGATCATTGGTTTTAGCTAGTTAATAGGTTGTACCAGTTTAAGTTCTTAAACAGTCTACCAAAGTAGTGTTTGGCATAAGCAGTTTTAATGAGTTAGAAGGTTAGAAATCAGTTAAAATCTGTTGCTTGAATCTCACTTAGGTATACTAGAGTTAATGCGGTCATAAAATGGCACCTTAGAATAGCAAAAGTCAAATTTGCATCTTTCTCGTTCTTAATGCTCAACTGTTGAGTTTTATCAAAACCAAAAGTTAGTTTTGTGTTAAGAAATCTTAAATATAGCTTTCATGAGTGTTATTTCATACATTAACATCATATTCAATCCATTAATCTAGCTTCAAAGTCCAATATAGTCAATTTTCCATTTTGCTCAAAAGTCAAAAGTTAAAACTCGATTTTGGCCAACCGAGTGGATTTTATTGCACTCATTTACGATCCAATTTCTATGAAACTTGTGTTTTGAAAAGCTCTCTTGGTCAAGTTTCTTCTTATCATTTTTTCATAATTTTGTTAATTTTATATAAGGGTCAAATGAGCTTGTCAAAACAAGCTCATTTGCCCTGTGCACACTGCACTGATCTGCACAGGTAATGTGCAGATCTTGCAGCACTTGCATTTGGCTCATTTGAGCTTGTCCAAGTCTGAGTTTTAGGTTTTAGTTAGTGACCCAGGTTATCTTTAGGTTCCATTTATTGTTTTTCAATATTAGCTTATTGTGTGGCTTATGCATAAGCTCAAAGTTGGCCCCCTCACAACTGATTTCTGCCATGAGCTCATGTATCAAATCATTCAATTTGCTATTCCAGAGGTTATAAATTGTTGATACTTGTTGCTTTAGAGTTATTTTAGCATCTTGTTCCCTCTGTATCGGTTTGGTACCCTTTGGTGTGGTTTTGGCTTATCCAGTGCTTATTTATAAGCACTTGGCACATCGCCTATATCCTCCACATAAGCACATCTTTTCTATTTTCCTTTATTCCTTATATCATTTTAGACTTTTCCTGAAATTTTCAGATTTTTCCAAGTTGTTTTGCTATTTTCTTAATTTAAATTAGTTTTAAGCATTTTAAATAGCAATAAATACAAATAATTAAGAAAAGCTTCAAAAATAATTTTTCAATTTTCTTAAGTTAAGATAAATATAAAAGAGAAAACATATTTTTCCACATTTTCTTAGTTAAATTTGTATTTTAAATATTTTAATTAGTTTTAATAGTTTAAAATTCATAGAAAATAGAAAATAATCGAAAAATACAAAATAGTTTTGAAAATTCTAGTTTGATATTTTAGACTTTTCATTTCATAATTTCATTTTTCTAGCTTTGTTTCCTAATTTCTTGTATTTTAGGTAATTATTAAATAGTTAAAAATAGTTTTTAATTAATAATAATTAATTAAATAGTTATAAAAATAATTTTCTTTTCTATAAATTTTCTTTTATCATTAGGATTGTAAAATGTATTTTCATATTTTAGGATTTATCTTGTGTAATTTTCACGTTTTTATTTGTACGTTTACGTAATTTTGTTTTAAAACGTAAGTTTTAGGTTTTAAACGTTCATCATTTTAAATATAGTGATAGCGTTTATTTGATAGATTTCATCTTTTTAATTTCCTTTAATTTGCATTTAAGCCCCTGTAGTTTATGGGCTTTTTCCTTAGTTATAATCATATCCAAATCTCTTTTCCCGTCAAATCTCTCGATCACTACATGTTTGACTATTCTCGCACAGCTCGTTGGGACTTAACGACCCGGGGAAACACTGTACTCTCCTGATCTTCATTGAGTTGGTGTGTGAGTGTTTTAAGTTCCTTACGGCTGATCATTCACAAGTGATCACCGCGTGAGAAAACTTGACGGTTTCAAGACCGATGAAATTTTAGGCGCCGGCGGGAGCAAGCTAATAGTCTTACGTTTAGCGATTAGTGATTTGACATCACTCCTTGTTTATACCATCTATAAAATCAAAACCCAAAAGATTTTCATTCTTTGTTTTACATCATGTTTTCAAAAATACCAAAATATTCCTCTTTACCCTCTTACCCTTTTGATTCTTCATTTCTTACCCTCTGTAAACCTTTGATTCTTTCTATGTCTTATCCTCACCCTCTTGGATGTCAATG
The DNA here is from genome assembly GCA_022545495.1 of Chrysanthemum lavandulifolium. Classification (NCBI taxonomy): domain Eukaryota; kingdom Viridiplantae; phylum Streptophyta; class Magnoliopsida; order Asterales; family Asteraceae; genus Chrysanthemum; species Chrysanthemum lavandulifolium. Next base: position 218,865,544 of record CM040241.1, read on the forward strand.
GTGTGGTGGCCCTTATAATGGTGGAAATTGCCCCGGTTGTAGCATGGTGGAATCAGAAACGGTCCGCATATAACCGGATCCCTATTCCTACCATAACACAACCGATTCATTCCATCGGCTACCACACCGTGAGACTCAAGCAGCTTTCTTGTTGTGAGTCTTGTGGTGGTTCACACTACGCTTCGATTGTCAAACAAGGAGTCCATTTCCTTGTAACAATTATGACTCTTCGTATCATGACCAACCTCCACAAGACCAAGTGAATCGTGCACCACCTCGGCTGAGCCACTTCCTCAAAATCTTCTACTTGATCTTTTGGATTTAGTGAAAGATTTGAAGGAATGTAAACATCCCCAAAATAATCCAAATGAAAATCCATGGAAGTTTTGTTAGTCAAGAACGGATCTGAATTAGATTCCCAGATTGCCTTTGAAAAATCTATTAGGGAATCAATTGCAAAAGAAAAAGCGACCAAATCTAGCTCTCGATTCCGTTTCATTCACGATGACGATGATGATGAAGTTACCCTTGATATTAGTCAACTTTGTGCAGATTCATCAAGTTCATCGGTTGAAATTCCTTCCATGAAAAATCGGGGAGAAAAGACTATGATGGAACTACTAGCGTAAGAACAAATGGAAAGTATAAAACATATGTATGCTAGTCCTTCTCAACTCCTCGGTCGGTTGATATCCCAAAGCTTGAGATTTCATCTCAAACAATCGCTATCACACCAAGCTCCTACTCACTCTCTGAACATGGGGGATGAGCATCTTGACACTGTTCCTGAAAAGGAATCGGACGAATTCATAAAGTCTAGTGTTGAGATCCTTGTCCCAATCCCGAGAGAGTCACAGGGAACTTCTGAGCATATGTGTGATTCTCCTTTCCCTCTTGAGTGTTCAAAAGATCATTTTGAGACTTTTTCCGATGTTAGCGACGATTGTACTTCTTATGGAGACATCGAGTATGTTGAGGCATCACTCCCACAGTCTGATCCTCTTCTTGAGGAGTTCACCGATGAACTCACTCACATCAGCCACTTTCATCAGAAAGTGACGATGATCTCTTTGATTTCAAGCCGATCTTGGAGAAACTAGAAATCTCTTATATAATGATCATTCACTCATTTCTTGTCCCATTTCGACTCTTCCATTCCTTCTCTCACTCCGGATGAGGAAGATGACAACTTTGGAAGGAGGTCGATGATTTTCTTAGTGATGAGTCAATTCCAACAGGATTGACAATACTTACTATGATTCGGAGGAGACATCCTCTTTCTTGAAAATCATGATTGAAGAACCGTTTCAGCTCTCCCTCCCGGAAATTTTGTTGCCAATCACCATACAAGCTTCAAGTCTAAGCTTAAAAATCTAACAAATGGTGATTTGCTCCTCACTAATGAAGAATGGGATTGCATTGTAATGCACATCTTTATTCCATTTTTCACGATGGTGTGATTTCTCGTTCCGTTTCTCCTTCGGAATGAAGACATTGTCTTTGACCCCGCATTTTCATTTATCATTCTTGAGCCGGTTACATACAGATATCTCATCGGTGTGGAACTTTACGTACTTCAATGTTTATCCAAACATCTTGAATGAAAGTCCGATGGAGATTGTCTCTTCCACTTACTTCCCCATGAACCAATTAATTCGGGTCGAGTCAAGCTAGCGACTCGGTAATCAAAAACAAGAGCATGCTACATGGGTTTTCACCCGTGTGTACCACCCTAGTGTGGGGGAGATGCCCCACATGTTGTATATAGATCTAAAAAAATAAATAAATGAAAATTGTATATATTAAAAAAGAGAATAATTGTTATGTTTCCACACTTAGCTAGTAAATGTTATCTTTTTACGTTCTAAGTTTCGGCATTACAACCGGTACTTTGAATATTGAGGACAATATTCATTTCTAAGTGTGGGGGGGAAATTCTGGCGAATTTTGATCGTAAATGTACCCTTTTAGTCCCTTTTTCCCCCAAAATGGCCAAATTTTAAATTTTTTTTTAGTGGAAGTACTATGTACTAAACACAACAAATGGTAATCACCCACCATGTCTAACCCACATAAGGATTGGCTAATCCAGAGCAAACGGCTCTTGGTAAAGATATCTCAAATCATTGACGACTTGCAATTTGCCCAAAATTGTATGGTATTCACTTCACCATATCCTAAAAAGTGAAGAGTTGGCTAGCCCGCAAGTTTATGGCTTGTGGTAAAGGCGATGGAAAAACCATAATTGGTAATCACTCACCAAAGATAATATTGATAATTTATCTAAGAGTTGGCTAGTCCGTAAGGGTACGGCTTCGTAAAGACAAATCAAATCCGTTGAAAGTCGGTGGTTTGCTCAAAATCACTGGTTATCGGTGTACTAAGGTTCTTACTTGAATCAAACATTTGGCTACTCCGAGTAATGGCTTTTGGTAAAGAGATAAAATCCATTAATTTTTCTCAAAACATTGCTAGGGACTAGCAATATCTTAGTGTGGGGATGATGAGTGTCTAAATACTCATCATTTTGTACCATTTAAACCGCAAAACATCCGAAAACACTCGTAAATGCATCAAAATGATAAAATATCACAAATAAGTGTTTTATGTGTTTTAAATGCAAAAATATTAAAATCTGTGAAAAACGATCAAATTTGCATAATTGGCGCTTTAGTCCCCAAGTTTCAAAAGTTGTCAAAACAGTCCACTGTAAATCTAAATAAAGAAAAACGTTATTCAAGGTCCCCAAATATTCTAATTTGTCAAAATGGTCCTTGAATAAATCTTTTGTAAATGGCGAAAAGGTCCTCGAACTTTCATAAAATGTCAAGTTTAGTCCACGGAAAAGGTGAAATGACAACTTTGGTCCTTGAAATATTAACACTTGTCAATTTTAGTCCTTGGAACAACTTTGCAGATTTGACAGGATTGGTCCTTGATTTTCAGAAAATTACATAACAAGTCCTTGTTATTTTAAACCCCTTAAACCCTTTTTGGACCTTGAACCCCATGTGACCCCCCTGTCAATAAGCCTTTTGGACCCCCTTCTATTATTAACTGCCTGGTCAAACCAAACAAGTCAAACACCCTTGGCGCCTTTTCCATCTCCTTCCTCTCCAATGGACCAAACCCCTGCAACCCCATCCCATCCAACCTTACCCTTATCTCTTCCACATCTCAACTCTCCCATCACCCCTACAATCCACCCCCCCTAGTTGCAGTTGCAGAACCCTATAAGTCAAATAGCAGTTTTCCCGCCAAAACCAAGAAAATGGCCAAAGTCCTCTAAACTCTCCCATTGGCTAAGATGGGTGGTGGGAAACACTTAAGAGGACACGTGGAGGCTTATGGATGTATAAAAAGGAAGAAAGACAGAGGAGAAAAAAAAGTAGCTAGTTTTATTTATCTCCTTTAATGTCGTTTTTAATTAAAAGTTCTTAATTTTAGTTAAAATATTGTAATTTCAGTTTCTTGGTAACATAATTATGTAAAAGCATCTTTGTAATCTGTTTTAAGAATCAATCTCAAGAGTTTGGAAAAGTTCATGTTTTATGCTCTTTGTTGAGTATTTCGCTTCAACTTCATATATTCAAGCTTTGAATAGCTTCTTCCCAAGCTTACATAAGCTAATATAAGCTCTATTTAGTTTTTGGAAAGCTTGGAAACAAGTTCCACTCAAATATGGTAAATGGTCAATAAAAGTCAACTAAGAAGAAGATTGGGTTAAACAGGTTTGGAATTGGATAAAGGATTGATGCAGAGGTTGGAATGAGTTGGGAATGGTTTAGAATTGTGATCTTTGGGTTTTGTTTTAGCCTGCAATCAGTTTGATACTTGTGAGTTTTAATTGTCTCCTTTTCATTTTTATTCAAAGTTGCATACTGTCCTTATGTATGTATCGTGGTTACCTATAGTTTAAATCTGCTTATTTAGTATTAACTATAGCTTATGAAGTTAGTTTGATCATTGGTTTTAGCTAGTTAATAGGTTGTACCGCTTTAAGTTCTTAAACAGTCTACCAAAGTAGTATTTGGCATAAGCGGTTTAATGAGTTAGAAGGTTAGAAATCTGTTAAAATCTGTTGCTTGAATCTCACTTAGGTATACTAGAGTTAATGCAACATAAAATGGCACCTTAGAATAGCAAAAGTCAAATTTGCATCTTTATCGCTCTTAATGCTCAATGTTGAGTTTTATCAAAACCAAAAGTTAGTTTTGTGTTAAGAAATCTTAAATATAGCTTTCATGAGTGTTATTTCATACATTAACATCATATTCAATCCATTAATCTAGCTTCAAAGTCCAATATAGTCAATTTTCCATTTTGCTCAAAAGTCAAAAGTTAAAACTCGATTTTGGCCAAATGGAGTGGATTTTATTGCACTCATTTCGATCCAATTTCTATGAAACTTGTGTTTTGAAAAGCTCTCTTGGTCAAGTTTCTTCTTATCATTTTTCATAATTTTGTTAATTTTATATAAGGGTCAAATGAGCTTGTCAAAACAAGCTCATTTGCCACATCTTATCTACCGATCTCGCATGTGTAATGTGCAGATCTTGCAGCACTTGCATTTGGCTCATTTGAGCTTGTCCAAGTCTGAGTTTTAGGTTTTAGTTAGTGACCCAGGTTATCTTTAGGTTCCATTTATTGTTTTTCAATATTAGCTTATTGTGTGGCTTATGCATAAGCTCAAAGTTGGCCCCCTCACAACTGATTTCTGCCATGAGCTCATGTATCAAATCTGTTCAATTTGCTATTCCAGAGGTTATAAATTGTTGATACTTGTTGCTTTAGAGTTATTTTAGCATCTTGTTCCCTCTGTATCAGTTTGGTACCCTTTGGTGTGGTTTTGGCTTATCCAAGTGCTTATTTATAAGCACTTGGCACATCAGTTTCTATATCCTCCACATAAGCACATCTTTTTCTATTTTTCCTTTATTCCTTATATCATTTTAGACTTTTCCTGAAATTTTCAGATTTTTCCAAGCTGTTTTGCTATTTTTCTTAATTTAAATTAGTTTTTAAGCATTTTTAAATAGCAATAAATACAAATAATTAAGAAAAGCTTCAAAAAAATAATTTTTCAATTTTCTTAAGTTAAGATAATTATAAAAAGAGAAAAACATATTTTTCCACATTTTTCTTAGTTAAATTTGTATTTTTAAATATTTTAATTAGTTTTTAATAGTTTAAAATTCATAGAAAATAGAAAAATAATCAGAAAAATACAAAAATAGTTTTGAAAATTCTAGTTTGATATTTTAGACTTTTTCATTTCATAATTTCATTTTTCTAGCTTTGTTTCCTAATTTCTTGTATTTTAGGTAATTATTAAATAGTTAAAATAGTTTTTAATTAATAATAATTAATTAAATAGTTATAAAAATAATTTTCTTTTTCTATAAATTTTCTTTTATCATTAGGATTGTAAAAATGTATTTTTCATATTTTTAGGATTTATCTTGTGTAATTTTCACGTTTTTATTTGTACGTTTACGTAATTTTGTTTTAAAACGTAAGTTTTAGGTTTTAAACGTTCATCATTTTAAATATAGTGATAGCGTTTATTTAATAGATTTCATCTTTTTAATTTCCTTTAATTTGCATTTAAGCCCCTGTAGTTTATGGGCTTTTTCCTTAGTTATAATCATATCCAAATCTCTTTTCCCGTCAAATCTCTCGATCACTACACCGTTGACTATTCTCGCATGACTGTTGGGACTTAACGACCGGAAACACTGTACTCTCCTGATCTTCATTGAGTTGGTGTGTGAGTTGTTTTAAGTTCCTTACGGCTGATCATTCACAAGTGATCAGCTCGCGTGAGAAAACTTGACGGTTTCGCACCGATGAATATGCAAGATTGACAGATTTGATGTTTTTGAGTTTATAAGCTAAAAACAGCTTTTGGGTCAGTTTTGCAGCTACAAAACAAACACTCAAATAAGCTATGAATCAAAAACAAAAGCTTGGAACCTACACTAGACCTAGCCAACTATTTGTGAACCAAATTATAGCTAACAACAAGCTCAAATGAGCTCTGTGCAATGCTGCACAAAACCACCTGTACACACTCAGTTAATACTGAGTGTGTGCAGGGCATTTTGTGCCATATTGTCAAGAGTTTTTGAAGCTATTACAAATTTGACAAAAATCTGATAAAATGAGGATAAAGAAATAGACCAGGTGAAGTATTTAAAACAACAAACTTCACTAAATTTGGCCCAGTAATGAATCCTAGAAAATTCCTCTTAGTTTGGCTAAAAACCACTTTTCAGTTTTTGACTTTTTGAAATGACAATGAAACTTTGACTTTTTTGAGTTTTGAACTTGATTTAAGGACTGATCTTGGTGTTAATGATTGAAATGAGACTAAACCAACTTTTATCTATGTATTTTAAACACAATTCAAGACTTTGAATTTGCAAAAATCTCAACAGTTAACTGTTGAGACAGTTTAAGTTGAATTTTGACTTTGGCAAGTAACAAGCACAAAAATAAGACAGACATGAGTTTATTTGGACTTAACAAACATGATCCAACAACTATTATCCACTGCATAAGCCTGTGAGACAGATTAAAAAGCAAAACCAAACACACCTTAATGAACTGTTTTGCAATCAACTCTAAGCTAAACCCTTAACCAGCTAAAACAATTGATCAAACTGAGTTTATATAACTTAAATATAGCCTAATAAACAGATTTTAACTACTTGTGACTACTAAAACAGATTATGCTTATAAAACTTGAAAATGACTTACAAAATGTCCTTTAGCCACAATGGCTTGAAACTGAAACCAATGAACACTAGCCTAATCCAAACCCTATCCTAGCTCAATATCAACCCAATTCCATTTCTGCTTCAACCCATGTCCATTTTCTTTTCAATTTCTGCCCATTTTGACTTTCTTTGACCAAGAACCAATTTGGCTTAAAACTAAATTGTAAGCTTATAAAAAGCTATGAAAAGCTTATATAAGCTTATTAGAACTGAAAAACAAGCTAATTGAAGCTTGGGTGTAAGAAATAGAAACTGAGATTTTCAACAGTGGACATAAAAGATGAATTGTAAACATAAATTGATATTAATGCTTGAAATGAGTTTCAATACACTTCGACTCTTAAGTTTGATACAAATTAACAACACATTACAGGTTTTACATTAATTTAAAGATTTTAAATTAAAAACGACATTAAAAATAAATAAAAACTACTAGCCTTCAACTCTTGCTTCCTTCTTGCCTCTTTTATATCCAAAACTGCTTATCTCTCTCCTCTGAACAGTTCCCAGCAGTTATCATAGCCATTGGGTGGCTAGAATTCATCTTGGCCGTTCTTTGGAATTTGGCGCCAAAAATGGTTTATCAAATGGGAGATTGAGTGAAATGGGGGAGAGGTGCATTAAATGAAATTTGGAGTTTGGTGGAGGTGGGGGGAACAAGGAGATGGGATTGTGAGCTGGGTGGTTGCAATGGTGGGCAGACAGGGGGAGGGAAAGAGGGGAAAGGGGATGGCGGGGTTGGTTTGTTTGACTGGATTTTGACCAGTTTGACTAGGTTGACCGGGTTTTAATATTAAAAGGGGAAGGGTTCAAAACTAGGGGTCCAATTTGGTTATGGCAGGGTCACTTGGTTTGTGACAAGGGTCATAATGGTTTAAAGGTTTTAATAACCAAGGGACCTTTGTGCAATTTCTGAAAATGTAGGGACTAGAACTGCCAATTCTTCAAAGATGTTTCAGGGGCTGAAATTGACAAGTTCCAAAAGTACAAGGACCAAAGCTGACATTTTCCATTTTCCAGGGGCCATTTTTGCCAAATTTCAAACTTGAAGGACTAAACTTGTAATTTCTCAAAACTTTTGATATTTTTCACCAAAGGACTAATTTTGACAACTTTTGATTTTAAAAGGACCTTTGGTGATTTTACTTTTGAAATTATGTGCTCAGGGACTGTTTTTGACAACTTTTGAAACTTGGGGATGAAGCGCCAATTATGCAAACTTTGCTCATTTTTCATCGATTTTGAACATTTTGCATCCGAAACATATAAAATGCAATTTTGGAATATTTTCGATATTTTGATGCATTTGTGAGCATTTTAAACGTTTTGCGATTCAGATTGACTAAAAATGATGAGTATTTACACACTCATCATTGGTCGAGGATTCCCGAGAACGGGCGTGCTCTTATTGATGTATTTGAGCAAGAAATCATGTTACGTGTGGGTAATGAAGTCATTACCTTTAACCTTGATCAAACTTGAGGTACTCCTCAAATTACGATCTTCGAATCGGTTAATCGAGTCGATTTAATTGATATTGCTTGAGGAGTACTCTCGAGAGTTTCTTGGTTATCTTCATAATTACGTGAGTGGGATTCCACCACATCTTCTAAACCTATCATTGCCGACTCTTCCCCTCTCTCACTCCGTTTGAGGGAGGTGACTTCTTCCGGAAGAGATCGATGACTTTCTTGCTAGTGATGAATCAATTCCGCTGGAATTGATGGTGTTTATGATTCGGAGGGTTATTCTCTATCTTGAGCAATTGTTAAATGAAGATCCATTACCTTCACTCCTCCGAAAGAGATCACGATTGAGGAAATCAAATCGGTACAAACATCTACGATGAATTTCCGAAGTTGAACTTAGGACCTACCTCCTCATCTCGAGTATGCATTCTTGGAGGTGATGATAAATTACCCGTCATAATTGCTAAAGACTTAACCGAGGAGGAGAAAACGCTCTCATAAAGGTCTTGAAGTCACACAAGCAAGCAATTGCTTGGAAACTCTCCGACATTAAGGGTATCAACCACGAGTTTTGTACTCACAAAATCTTAATGGAGGATGACTTCAAACCAAAGATTCAACATCGTAGGAAGGGTGAATCCTAAGATTCATGAGGTTATCAAACAAGAAGTTCTCAAACTTCTTGATGCCGGTTAATTTACCCGATCTCTGTAGTCCTTGGGTTAGCCCAATTCATTGCGTTCCAAAAAGGGTGGCATTACTTGTTGTCACAAATGAAGAAAATGAGTTAATTCCGACTCGATTGGTTACGGGATGGCGTGTGTGCATTGACTATCGCAAGTTAAACGAAGCCACCCGTAAAGACCATTTTCCTCACCCTTCATGGACCGATGCTTGAGAGATTAGCGAGGAACGAGTACTATTGTTTCCTTGATGGTTTCTCGGTTACTTCAGATCCCCATTGATCCATTGGATCAAGAAAAACCACATTCACCGCCCATACGGAACATTTGCCTACGCACGTATGCCTTTTGGCTTATGTAATGCTCCCGCACGTTCCAACGATGTATGATGGTAATTTTCCACGACATGATCGGGAAACAATGGAGGTGTTTATGGATGACTTCTCGGTCATTGGGGACTCGTTTCATACATGTCTCCCATTTAGAAAAATGCTTCAAAGGTGTGAAGACACCAATCTTTGTCTAAATTGGGAGAAGAGCCACTTTATGGTCAAAGAGGGCATAATCCTTGGCCATAAGATTTCAAAAACAGGATTGAGGTAGATAGAGCAAAAGTTGATGTTATTGCTAAATTGCCTCATCCTACTACCGTCAAAGGTATTAGGAGTTTTCTAGGTCATGCCGGTTTTATCGTAGATTCATCCAAGATTTTTCTAAAATCGCTCGGCCTATGACCCATCTTCTTGAAAAGATGCTCCTTTTATCTTCTCTCCGAGTGCATCAAGCTTTTGAAACACTAAAGAAAAACTACTAAGCACCCATTCTAGTTGCCCCGATCGGGATTTACCCTTTGAACTCATGTGCGATGCAAGTGATTTTGCTATCGGTGTAGTCTTGGGGCAACGCAAAACCAAGCATTTTCACCTATCCACTACGCAAGTAAAACTATGATGAAGCTCAAACCCATTACACCACTAAAGAAAAGAATTATTAGTCAGGTGTATGCATTTGAAAAGTTTCGCCATACCTTATCTTGACCAAATGCGTGGTGTATACGGATCACTCGGCTCTCAAATATCTCTTTGCAAAACAAGATGCAAAGCCGAGATTGCTCGTTGGGTTCTCCTCCTACAAGAATTTGATATCATTATACGTGATAAAAAGGAGCCGAGAATCGTCACGATCATCTATCCGTCTAGAAACCCTCACCAAGATGTGTTCGAGAAAAGGAAATAAGCGAAACATTTCCTCTCGAAACAATCAATGTGGTTTCTTTTAGTGGAGACTCTTCTACCCCATGGTTTCTTGACTTTGCAAATTACCATGCGGGTAACTTTGTGGTGAAAGGGATGTCGTCCCAACGGAAAAACAAATTCTTTAAAGATGTAAACATTACTTAGGACGACCCTACTTGTTCAAAATCACATGGATCAAGTCATCGAGCGATGTGTGTATGGTCGGGAAGCCAATGACATTCTCAAGGCTTGACATTCGGACCTCTTGGGGACATCATAGCCCCAACTACACCGCCAAGAAGGTGTTTGATTCGGATTCTATTGGCCCACGATTTACAAAGATGCCCATGAATTTGTCAAAACACGACGCTTGTCAACGCCACGGAATATCTCACAAAGAAATGAAATGCCGCAAAACGCCATTCAAGTGTGTGAGATTTTCGACATCTGGGGCATTGACTTTATGGGGCCATTTCCTTCGTCTCGCGGTAACAAATACATACTCGTGGCGGTTGACTACTTGTCAAAATGGGTTGAAGCTAAGGCTTTGCCTACCAACGATGCCCGAGTTGTTGTAAAATTCTTAAAATCTCTTTTTGCTAGGTTTGGAACTCCACGAGCTATAATCAGTGATCGTGGTACGCATTTTTGCAATGACAAATTTGATAGAGTCATGCAAAAGTATGGTGTAACTCACCGTCTCTCTACTGCGTACCACCCCAAACAAGTGGGCAAGTGGAAGTTTCAAACCGAGGATTAAAAGAATCTTGGAAAGGACGAGAGGCGAAAACCGTGCCTCTTGGTGGGATAAGTTAGATGATGCACTCGGGCCATCCGTACGACTTTATAAAACACCCATCGGGTGCACTCCATACAAGCTAGTGTACGGAAGGCATGTCATCTGCCGGTTGAGCTTGAGCACAAGGCATCTTGGGCCTTGAAGCATGCCAACTTTGATATTCAGACGGTGGTGATCACCGGAAAGTTCAAATGAATGAATTAAATGAACTCCGTGATCAAGCATACGAGAACTCTTTGATCTACAAACAAAAGACAAAGAAGATTCATGATTCAAAATCAAGAACCACGTTTTCAACGTCGGTGATCGAGTCCTTCTTTTCAACTCAAGATTGAAGATTTTCTCGGAAAACTAAAATCACCGGTCCGGACCATTTACCATCACTAAAGTATTTCCATATGGAACCATTGAGTTATCTCAACCCGATGGTCCAAACTTTAAAGTGAATGGTCATCGGTTGAAGCATTATTATGGAGAGGACATACCTCCCGTGGTTGTCCGGATTTACAAACTTTCCCATGAACCAATGAATGCGGGATCGAGTCAAGCTAGCGACTCGGGAATCAAAAACAAGAGCATACCATATGGGTTTTCACCCATATTTCGACTTCTTTCTATCTTTCTACCACCCTAGTGTGTGTGTGTGGGGGGGTTGCCCACATGTTGTGTATATATAAGTTTCAAAAAAAAAAAAATCTTTCAAAATAATGGCCGTAGTATTTCCTTTTACGTTCTCGGTTTCGGCATAACATGGCACTTTGAATATTGAGGCAATATTCATTTCTAAGTGTGGGGAATTCTCACGAATTTTATCATGTAATTATACCGCCTATTCCCCATTTTGGCCAAATTTTTTTTTGGAGTAAGTGTTTTGACTTACTCATTTGGTTATCGATCCGCCTTGTCTAATAAACAAAAGGATTGGCTAATCCAGAGCAAACGGCTCTTGGTAAAGATATCTCAAATCCGTTGACGGCTTGCAATTTGCCCAAAATTGTATGGTATTCATTCACCATATCCTTAAAAGTGAAGAGTTGGCTAGCCCGCAAGTTTATGGCTTGTGGTAAAGGCGATGGAAAAACCATAATTGGTAATCACTCACCAAAGATAATATTGATAATTTATCCAAGAGTTGGCTAGTCCAGAGCAAACGGCTTCGTAAAGACAAATCAAATCCGTTGGAAGTCGGTGGTTTGCTCAAAATCACATGGTTATCGGTATACCATGGTTCTTACTTGAATCAAACATTTGGCTACTCCGAAGTAATGGCTTTTGGTAAAGAGATTCAAATCCATTAAGTTTTTCTCAAAAGATTGCTAGGGACTAGCAATAGTTTAGCGTGGGGATTGATGAGTGTGTAAATACTCATCATTTTGGTTAAATGAATCGCAAAACGTTTAAAATGCTCGAAATGCATCAAAATATCGAAAATATCTCAAAATTGCATTTTATATGTTTCAGATGCAAAATGTTTAAAATCAGATGAAAAACGAGCAAAGTTTGCATAATTGGCAGTTTCAGTCCCCCAAGTTTCAAAAGTTGTCAAAAATAGTCCCTGAGCACTTATTTCAAAAAGAAAAGTCACCAAAGGCCCTTTTTAAAATCAAAAGTTGTCAAAATTAGTCCTTTGGTGAAAAATATCAAAAGTTTTGAGAAATTACAAAATTGGTCCTTCAAGTTTAAAAATTGGCAAAAATGGCCTTTGGAAATTTGAAAATGTCAAGTTTGGTCCTTGTACTATGGAAACTTGTCAATTGTGGTCCCTTGAAACAACTTTGCAAATTGGCAGCCTTGGTCCCTTGATTTTCAGAAATTGCATAATAGGTCCTTGATTAAACCTTTACACCCTTTGGTCCCTTGTCAAAACCCATTGTGACCCCCTGCCATAACCATTTGGACCCTTCATTTTGACCCCCCCTTTTATATTAAAATCACCAAATGCCCAACAAACCCCTACCCGCCAAATCCTCGCTTTCTTCAACTTCTTCTGCGACACTCTTTCACCCATCCCCACTCACCTTCACCCTCTTTGGTCCCCCCACCTCAACTACCTTCCAAGATACATTAAATGCACCCCTCCCCCTTCAATCAACCCACAACTGGCAAATACATATTTTGGCGCCAAAAAGTGATCAAACGGCCAAGATCTCTTCAATAGATCCAATGGCCAAGGAAATTAGTGGGATATGCTCAGAAGTCAATGGGAAGATGTTTGGTGTATAAAAGAAGCAAGAAGAAGCATGATAGAGTAGTCTTTTTAGTTTTAAAATTTTCATTAATGTCGTTTTTTATATAAAAGTTTTAGTTAAGTGTAGAAACTGTAATCTTTTGCTTCATTGTACCAAATTCAAGTAATATTATCATTGTAATGTGTTTTTAAATAGTAATTCCAAGTTTTTATATAGATTTCATATTTCATGGTCACTGTTGCAAATTTCAAATTCAAAATCTGATGTCCAAACTTCAACTAGCCTATTATTAAGTTAAAACAAGCTTATATAAGCTTATTATAGCTTTTTATAAGTTTACATTCAAGTTTCAAGCAACTTTGGGTTTTGGTCAATAAAAGTCAAACTGGGGCAAAAATGGAGATAGAGTTGGATATGGGTTGATGCAGAAATGGATTTGGGTTGATAATGAGCTAGGTTAGGGTTTGGGATAGGTTAGTTGTTCCTGTGTTCAGTGGCAAGCCATTGTGGCTAAGGACCAATTGTGAGTAATTTTCAAGAATCATTGCATAATCTGTGTTTGTAGTTATAAATAGTTTAAACTTGTTTAATTAGTCGTAATTAGGATAATCTAATTTAGTTTAAGTGTCTGCAATAACTAGTTCAGTAGTTAGCTCTTTTAATTTACATATCAGTGGTTTAAATTTGTGTTTGGATCAGTTGCTTAAACTGTATTAGAGAGTTGTTCAGTGTTTGAAACTTGTTGTTTTAGGTTTGTGTAACTCTTTTGAACTCATTTGAGTCAGTTATTTGTGCCTGCACACTCTCAAAAGTCAAATTCCCATTTATCTGTCTTAGTTGCTCAACTGTTGAGATTTTAAATAACCAAAAGCTTGTTTTGTGTTAAGAATTCATAGACATTGCTTGCATTGAGCTTATTTCATCATATTACATCAATATCAGTCCAAAAATTGGAATCAAAGTTCACAAAAGTCAAAATTAGCATAACTGTTTCAAAAGTCAAAACATGAAAAAGTCATTTTGAGCCCAAATGGAGTGATTTTTCTTGGATTCATTTCTGAGCCAAATCAAAAGAAATTGTGGATTTTTAAACTTCACTTGGTCTATTTTCTTATTGTCATTTTTGTAGATTTTTACAAATTTTTTAAAAGCTCCAAATGAGCTTGTCAAATGGGTCTCATTTCCTCAATGCACAAACTCGAGATTAATCGAGTGTGCATGTGTTTTTGAGGGCTTGCACAGAGCTCATAAGAGCTTGTCCAAGTTTGGTTTTGGTTTACAAGCACCTAGCCAGGTCTCCTTTAAGTTCCAACTTTTGTTTTTAAGGCTCAGCTTATTGATTAGCTTATTCTCTGGCTTAAAAGTAGTAGCTGGAACCTGTTTTCATCACTTATTCTCAAATCACCAAATCATGGCAGTGAGTATATAGAGGTTAAGAGCAGTTGATACTTGTTGTATTTTGGTACTTTTAGCATTTTACAACTTCTGTAATCAGTTGGTAGCTTATTGTGGTCTTTGGCTTATTCTAAGTGCTTATCCATAAGCACTTTGCATTGCAGTTGCATAATCCCACACACAACCCCATGTTTTTATATTTTTCCTAGATTCTTAATATTATTTTAGACTTATCTTGAATTTTTCAGATTTTTCCAAGTCAGTTTGCTATTTTTCTTCATTTTAATCAATTTTTAAGCCTTTTTAATTAGCATTTAATACAATTAATTCAGAAAAGTTTCAAAAAAATAATTTTTCATTTTTCCTAGGTTAAGATAAATATAAAAAGTCAAAAAAATATTTTTCCAGATTTTTCTTAGTTAAATTTGTATTTTTAAGCAATTTAAGTAGTTTTAAATAGTTTTAATTCCTAGAAAATAGAAAACAATCGGAAAAATACAAAATAGTTTTGAAAATTCTCTTTGTTATTTTAGATTTTTCCAAGTCAAAATTTTATTTTTCTAGCTTTATTTCATATTTTCTTGTATTTTAGGCTATTATTAAATAGTTAAAATTAGTTTTTAATTAATAATAATTAGATAAATAGTTTTAAAAATAATTTTCTTTTTCTAAAAATTTTCTTTTATCATTAGGTTTGTAAAAATATCATTTTCATATTTTTAGGATTAATACTGCTTCAGTTTCATATTTTCATTTGTACGTCGCGTAGTTTTTTAATTTAAGTTTTAAAAACATAAAATCAAAAACATCATTTTGCAAATAGTGATAGCGTTTATTTAATATATTTTATCTTTTTAATTTTCTTTAATTTGCATTTAAGCCTTTGTAATTTATAAACTTTTTCTGTAGTTATAATCATTCAATCAACTCTTTTCTGTTCAAATCATCTCGATCACTATTCGTTTGGTGATTCATCGCATAGCTCGCTGGGACATAACGACCCGGGGAAACACTATACTCTCCAGATCTTCATTGCATTTGTTTCCAGACTGTTTTAAGTTTGTTACGGTTGACCATTCACAAGTGGTCGGCTTGCGTGATAAAACTTGACCGTCTGGGAGCGAATCAAGATGTTGATTAGGATCTTCAGAACGAAGTCCATGGAATGAACATCCGTTTTGCACCAACTGGATGGTGTCGGATCGCAGGGCCGTAGTTTGAGCTTGAATTGGGAGCTCAATGGTATTCCTATAGCCTTGATGGCTTGGTCTAGAGTATTCACAAGAGTACGGCCTCTTGGCGGGTCAAGTGGTGGTGGGTTGAGTGTAAGTGGTTGATGTGGTGGTGGATCATTGTTTGGTGGTGGATTGTCACCCATGGTGATAAGTGACAAGGTTATGAAGAAAAAAACGAAAAAGGGGGATAAACTACAAGGAAGCTAATGAAAAATAGAAAAAAGCTCACTTGATAGGAATCAAGCGAGGGAACCTAAATGAGATAGAAGTCTAACTAGCTATTCTAATCCCCGGTAGCGGCGCCAAAAACTTGATGCGTGGGTTCGGGGTCGAGAAAACCTCCTTTTCTACGAGTAAGCTTTTCAACCCTCTAGGAAGTGAACTTAATCGTTGTAGTGTAGTATGGGGTAAGCCTCGGGGATTGATTTCATTTTCTAGGGGAATAGGAATGCTAGAAAGAGATTTATGATGAGAAATTGAGGATGATTCTTTTTATTCCTTTTTTATGTTTTTTATAAAGGAAGGGTAAAATCTCGGGGTATATGATTGGGGGGTGGTACTTCTACCGATTTCACTACTTTAACTAATTATCTAATTTAACTAATTACTACGGATAGTTTATGCTAATTGAGGTGTGCTCGTATGGTGATTAAAGATGTGTTCACTTAGATACGATTACTCCCTAGTTATCTTTTATTGGTCGGTTGAATTGTCACTTCCTTTATCTTAACGTGTTGTATTCCTATTAGTCGTAGGGGGTGCTTATTCCCTAGTTCTATGAATCGTATCTCTCCTATACGGGATCGGCAAGTATAATACTATCCTCCCCGAATACCCTATCGTCATAAATCACAACTCACGCCATAAACACAACGATATCCTAGGTGCACTCCTATGGCTTTTATCAATTAAGACAAGAGACAACTTAACAAAAATCAATAAGGTTTCATAGATCTAAGCAAACACACAAGTAATTTAGCTATACATGTTAAACAAGCAAGCATACACACAATCAATTGAACATGGGGTAGACATAATGATCAATTGGAATAACAAACTTATCTTGATGTGTAAAATAGGGTATGGGACCCTAGAATACTGTTCAAGTCGCACCACAACTGAGTTAGGGTTTGCTCTCCAAAATTCTACCTCTTCAAATACAGAAAAATCGAATTCTATATATAGATTTACAATCGCGACGGCGTCACCTTTTGCTAGTGACGCCGTCAGGTCGCCGTCATTAGGGTTTCATTTGGGCCAAGTCATCGTTGGGACGACGTCACTTGAGAGTTGTGACGCCGTTAGTCTTCATGCAGGACGTCTGAATCTTGGATCTTGGGCGTCTAGTGTGAAAAGTGTGAGTGACGCCTTCCAGATATAAGGCATGACGACGTTGGGCTTTAGGACCAGAAATTCCGCTGAGCCGTAGCGTGCACTTTTTGATCAAGTCTTCATAGAGGGACGGTGTCGCCCATCCGATGGGACGCCGTCAGGTGTGATGAACATGCTTGGAGTGTCTTCGATTTTGACTTTGCCATTTTCTTCATGTTTTTGCTCCTTTTCGTCCAAATATGCTTCATTCCAGCATTTTACTTCTAAAAGACCTAAAAAGTGAAAAGGAACGATTTTAAGCAGTAACGGATATAAAATATGTCGATTTAAGGCTTAAATGACCCCTTAAAAGTGTACGTTTTAAATCCTTATCAATGACGATGCTAACTGGAGTTAAAAGTTGGCTAAACAAGTGTTTCCATATGAAGGATCTTGGAGAAGATGCCTATATCCTGGGGATTAAGATGATCCATGATAAGACAAAGGGGTTAATTGGAATAAGCCAGAGTACATATGTGGACAAGATTGTGAATCCGTTCAAAATAGTGATTCCAACAATGGGTATGTCCCGATGCCTAAAATGGTTATCTTATCCAATAAGCAATGCCCAAATAAAGAACCCGAGATCAGATACATGCAAGGGCAGCCCTATGCTTCGCTATTAAGGTCTATCATGTATGCTATGTTATGGATTCGTCCAGATGCGCGTATTTTATAAGTCTGATAAGTAGATACCAAACGAATCCAGTCGCAAGGCACTGGGATCAGTTAAGAACATCCTTATGTATGTCTAAAGAACTAAGGATGCAATGTTAACATTTGGTGGTGGTTAAGAAAAGGAACTCAGAGTGGTGGGCCACACTGATGCAAGTTTCCAAAGTGGCAGAGATGATTTTAAGTCAGAATCTGGTTATGTGTTTATGTTAAATGAAGGGGCAATCATCTGGAGGAGGCATAGCAGAGAACTATAGCTGATTCCACTAGAGAAACAGAGTACATAGCAGAGAGTAACGCAACTAAGGATCCCAATGGTGTTGTGGCACAAGCCAGGGAGCCCAAGGAGCATCACAAGAGTAAGCATATACTTGCAAGTATCACATCATATGAGAAATCATTGACAGAGGAGATGTGATTATGATACAATTCCGACTGAGGACAATGTTGTTGATCCCTTAAATAAACCATTGCCTCATGTTAAGGACTATAAACATACAAAGTTTATAGGAATGAAGTACCTCGATGAGGCTTAGCATATCTTATCAGATTATTTTGGTCTTAATGATTTAAAATTTATATATTGATAAGAGCTTTGCGAACTCGTTTTTCATAATGCAATAAGTTTAACTACCAAACGTTTTGCGTGTTTTGTTTATCCCTGGTCTTGTTCATGTCACATTCCTAAAATCGTACCATAACTGCTTGTGCATCACCGGAGTGACGAATTGGTTTACAGTTATCATGAATGGGCCTGGTCTATTATTTACCTGAGAATGGAAATAAGAGAGGCATAGATTTATGAGTACTTAGGTCCGAGACTAAGTATTGGGTGATCCACAAGAGACAACTTCGTGGACTAAATCAAAATTTGGTTTCAGCGAGATATCCTCAACGCCTAAGATATTGGATTAAGATTTTTTATTTTTCACTGAGTTTTGGCTTAGTTTCCAGTTACGACGTAAAAGTATGTACTAATGCTGGATTCAATGAGAGGTAAGAATAATTGGTTTGATAGTCAAGAAGGGATTTGCAGACTCTTTGAAAAATAAAAGAAGTTATTTTGGGCCCCTCATAAGATAACATTGAGAGCAACTGCGTGGCCAAGCTGAATGAATATACTTCATGTCAATGTTATCTAGAAACAAGAACGAGAATAGAAAGTATGTTGAAGCGCAATCCATGCTAGGGTACTTTCTTGAATATCACTTGCGAAAGTATAGTCTCTATTCTACATATAACACTGTTCAGTTGTTGTGGCAACTGATGTAAATCGAGGAGTAAAATTACAAGGTGTGAAAATTCTTAAGAACCGGTAACCTTATATTTTTCGGGCTAGGGACCTCTGTAAGGCCGTGATTTCACATGTATCTACTTATCTTGCACAAGTGAGAGTATGGAGGAATTATGTGAACATATAATATATACGTAACTATATATAAATGAAATCACATCCGGTAATTAAGGCACTAAGAGGTTACACGAGTGCATCACAACTGGAAGTAAATATTTATTATTGTGATAATGAAATATTACGGGCCGAGAGTATTAAATTAACGACGTTAATTTAATTAAATAATTACAAGTGTCAACTCTTAAAGGAAAATAAGGGTAATAAAGGAAAAACAACAAACCCAAAGGTTTGTGGTGTAGGATCAGTCGAACTCCCCAAGGAGGGAAGGAGTTTGATTTCTAATCAAACTTGTTTACTTGATGGACAAGTAAAAGGCTCTAGAATCTTCCTTTGTATCCTATAAATACAAAGGGGATTCAAAGCCTCCTTATAATTCACACACACAACCCTAAAACCTTCTCATCTCCCCCCTTTGGCTCGATCAGCGAACAAACCCCAAGGGTTGAAACTATTTGTCGACTAAAGTCGACATTAAACTTAGGGTATTCATTACCCAAGTCAATTCAAGGGTTATGGTTCCAAACCCTAACCGGTTTCGATTAAGGGTATTCCAAAACCTCAGTCTATCGAGACAACGAGTGTGCGCCCCGTTAGAGAAGAAATTGGGGCAAGTACTACACGAGCTTTAGTGTTCTGGGATAACCTGTACGACGAGCTTGAACCATCTAGCAATTCCAAACGTGACTAGTACCGGTGGATACTTGCAGCTTCCTTGTACGGGTATTCGAGAAGAATGACCATGCCGAGAAAATCAAAGGTACGTACGTCCTAAATACTCTTGTAGTTAGATTTTTGATGGTAACACATGCATGGATCTGTGACTAGGGTTTAGAGTTAACTTTAGTTCGCATATTAGTTATATTAATATTAATTAACTATGATAACCTAAAATAAATAAGGAAACCCCTACAATTACAACAGGATATTGGACGATAATCAGTTACCTTACTTAGAGACACAAATTTCGGCAATAAGAAACTAATAGTATGATTTATTTCCGTCAATAATTGCCCATTCTTGAAAAAATATTGCATAGCTCATGTTATATCTTTTCCAACAATCTCCCAAGCATTCTTGAAAAAGGCCAACGTATCCTCTTTTGGACGTGGTGATTTATTTTCACCAAGACTAAACATAGCCTCTTTCACTTCTATATCAGAAACTTGTCGGATCATGAATCTTGCCTTATCAGGATGAATTTTATTAGTAAACAATGAATTCGGATCAATAATAGCTTCCACTAAAGACGCACTACCAATGACTTCTTCATAGTGTTGAACAAACAAAAGAGCCACATGACGACCTTAAATAATACCACTTTGTAACCCTTCCAAAGATTGAATTCGACTTCTATTCACATTACCTTTGACAACTTTGTGGAAATAACTAGAACTAAAATCTCCAACTCGCAACCACTCTGTGAAAACGTAGAGGGGGGGGGGGGGGTGAATACGTTACCGTTTAAAAACGTTAGATCTTTTGTATCAAATCGCTTATGAAGCTTTGTTATAATATGAAAGTACCAATTATTTTTTGTGACTAATATAAAGCATAGTAAACCAAGTTGTCACACAAGCATCAACATCAAACCACATCACAAGCAATTATAAAAGTAAAGAGATTAAGAAAGGAAAGTGCAAACCGAACACGAGGATTTATAGTGGTTCGGTCACGGATCTCCTCTCCGCCCTACTCCACTCCCCGAGTAGCCAACTCGAGAGTTAATTCACTAAATCAACAAGCTCCCTTCTCGGCGGAGAAAACCTTACAATCGTTGCTTACACTTTTTCCGGTACAAAGCTAAATACCGGGTTCTAGTTCGAGGTAGAACCAACCTAACGTCGCCTATACAATATTTCCGACACTAAGCTAGATGTCGAGTTCTTTCCGGGTACAACCACTCCCGTTATGTTTTATGGCCCAACATAACAAACCTTGTGTTTTATGGTACAAACACGTAACCCATCTAATCTAGTTTGGTAAAAGTGTTGTGATGATGCAATAATGTTTACAATGATGATCCATGACATAAATGTCTAATGGATATGAATGACTAATCTAAAGGATCTTCTTAAATAAGAAGTCTTCAATCAATGAGGATATCAATAGATCTTGAATCTTCATATGTTGATATACTTTGGTGAATGAGGATGACTAGATCTCCAAGCTTTCCTTGGTTGATCAAAATGTAAAGTATGCTTACAACAAAGATGAATGTTAGAAGCATTATGATCATGTGATGATGAGGGTGATTAATGTATGTTACTACATGGTTATCTATAGATCTAAAAGATGAAAGAAAGATAGATAGAATGTGTGTTGGAAGGGATGAAGGTATGAGAAAACAATGGGATGGTATTTTATAGCCAAAGTGGTAATAAAAAAGAATCTTTATCAAATCTTTCCAAGATTTTGCAAATATTCTAAAGATCTTAAAGAGATATGATGATGCATGAAATGATGTAAAAATGCATTTTCATTTAGATTAAAAATGTCCATGAAAATAAACTTGTAAAATGTATTATGTAACTAGTTGATAAAATGTCTAGTTGCTTTTTATAAAATAAAATATCTAGTTGAGTGATTGTCAAATCAAAATGTATTTTGTCAAGTGTAAGGAAACTTTAGTATTTGTATGAATATTATAGTTAGTTTACTTGTACAAATAAACGTATATATTTGTTTAGACATTTTACAAAAGATGTATTTGTATAAAATACTTGTGAATGCAAAATGTAAAATGAGGTTCGAAATAGAATGATTAACCTATTAAAATACTTAGTGACTCTAAACGTATTTTAAACATTCTAAATGATTTGTTAATGGGTTTGATCATAATGCAAAATAACAATCATGTACGAACATGTGTTGTAACATACGAGGACTTGAGACATCGAGAGGTGTTGAATGTATGTTGAGACAAAATGTGTTTACGAGTAACTTGTACATTTTACGTTATATATTACAAGTTACATGTTTGTCATCAATAAAAACAAACGAGACTATATAGATTAAATATCGTAATATTTGCACTAACAATCTCCCCCTTTTTGATGATGACAAAGATATGTAAACGTAATGGATAGTAAAATGTAAAAAGTTACTTGTATCCTTACTACCTTTACATTACCTTCTCCGTTTACACTCTTCTCCCCCTTTGTCGAAACAAAAAGGGCGTGTCCTTGGAGTTTAACTTGATTTCTCCCCCAAAAAGGTGAGCTTGCATCATCCCTAGTAAAGTTAAATCGTCTACTTCAATCCGTCCCTTGTTTGGTAGCGGATCCATGGATCAAATTAAGAGGATTAACCTACATCAAGGTTAGTTTTATGCAACAAAACTTATGAGAAGGCTTGTTAAAAAGTGAGAATGATGATGAATGCGTGCATGCTCCCCCTAGACAGTTGCTCCCCCTTGTTTGAGGCGTCAGGCTTGGCCAACGTGATAATACTTACATCATATGACGTACCCTCATTGTGATCATAGGATGTCTCGAGGAGTGCCTTAGAGCTTAGAATTTCTGGCACCTGATTATGATTGTCTGAGTTTAGCAAGACCTTGGGATCATTATGCCTATACGTTTGATCTACCTTCATCGTTATGCGAGTGATACGTTTGAATTCTTGGCACGTGTTCATCTCTGGAAAGTTCTACCGTTTGATTTCTATTACCCTCGGTTCATTGTAATCTGGTATGTCTCCATTGTTTGCATTCGTGTCCACTTTAATTTTCGAGGACGATTTTTTTTTTAGTAGGGAAGAGTTGTAAAACCCTAAAATCTTGAACACGTTAAAAGACCATGATACCCTCATTTTAAAAGCATCCGTAAAATAAAAGGAGCTCGTTAACTACGTTACAAGATCACCTCATAAATAATTGTGCTAGACATGGAAGAATAAATCTTATATTTAACTTACAAATATATATAACACATTAAAATGTTGCATGGACTAATCATTAGACTATTTAAATTAAATGTACATCATAACTTTGGCAAGTAGATAATTTGGTGAATTGATTTCTTTATGCTTCCCCTTTGTTCGGTCAAATCACACCTCCAAGGCCCCAATTTTTGCCAAATTTAGCTCATCTTTATCACAATAAAATCCCATATATTTCATTCAAAATAAAAGATACTAAACCCTAATATCTCTAAGAAAAGTCACGGCACACAAAGAAACCCTCCCTCTCCATTTTTTTTGTCGACTAAAAAAGCTCCAAAAAAGAAGGGTTCAAGGCTTAGTTTAAAGGCTGGAATCACGTGTTTGGTTCAAGGTTCACTTGGTGTTTTCGTGGGTCTAAGTATTGCTGCTGCTATCGTGACATCTAGGGCACTAGAGGTGCTAGGATTGTTGGTTTTTGATCTTTGTTTCCTTCCCTTTCACACGCTAGAAGGTACATCAATATCTCGACATTCTTTTGTTTTTTTTTTGAATTCTGGTCGTGAGGGGAGGGCACCATACGCATGGGTTTATTCACTTTAACGTGTTATACAAATGATTAACACCAACCTGGTATTATAGATACATAAAATCATGAGAAAATCGTATTATAGGTCGACTAACATACACTTCATATCTTGTTTGTGTAATGATTCTGGTCGTGGGTTTTGAATCTCATGCGCATGTAATTGGAGCTTATAACATGTCTCCTCTTTATGTTAAATAAGGCCATGGAAAAACCTAGTATTAGTCTACATAAAATCAGGTGTAAAAACGTTACATGTGTCAATCTAAAAGGCATGGATCTTGTCCCTTAAAATAAGTTTTGTAAGACCTTATTCATGCTCCACAATATGATAATACGTGAATTGGTTTTGGATTTGTTTTGGTCTCCTTAAACCTCGACATATCTATGATGAGTTAACTTAATTTTGGTCACATAAAACATACATGTATAGGTTAATGGTGTCGCATAGAATAATGATAAAACCCAGTCGTGAACCTGATTTTGTGATCTTTCGACATGTTATTCTTGTGTTGTTAACGTGTCTAAATGACTTACAATGAATATGGAAGTCATAAATAATAACCTAGGGTTGGTTTGGTTAATGTAATGGGTCGTATGGTTATTGGACATGCATGTCTCGATAAAAATAAAAATCATCTAAGAGTCGTCTAAACTTGTACTATTGAATTATAATGGCTTATAACATAATGGGGTATGAGATTTAAAAGCTAGACAAATGGTATAGGTATACATATGATTTATGTAAGCTAATGGGTAAATTGTAATTATTGGAACTTAAGGGATTAGATATGTGAGTATAATAACAGAAGGGGCTAAATGAGTAAAATGGGTAAATAAGATATATTTACAATTAAGACCCTACACTTTGTAGTATTTACACTTTAGACCTTAAACTTGTGTAATTTGGCGTAAATGATCCTTAAGGTATAATAACAACCGTTTTGCATCATTTAACCTAATATGACATTAAATGCGTTATAAATGGCTAAACCTGCTATTTATGGAAAGTTACTAAAAGTGGAAACCTGCTAAAAATGGAAAGTCATCTAAAATGAGTAATACGGTTCTTAATAAGCGTTATCGAATGCATATAAGTTCCGGGCGGCGGGATTTATTCATCTCGTGACTTTACTTCTTGTTTTGCTTGCTTCGGATAAGGTACAGATATTCTATCCCTTTTCAGTAGGGGTTTCTCATGACTTTTTGATCCTTCGACTTTGTTTCGCTTATGATATTCCATTGCTATGATTCCTTTGCTATTGACCCTCTGATATTGAACCTTTGCTATTGACCCCTCTGCTACTGAACCTTTGTAACATATTGGATTTCACAAACACATCAAACCATAAACACAAGAGGCATATAAATGATGTTTTAGAGAGAGAAAGTTAGAGGTTGGGAACTTTAGTGAGAGAAAGAAAAATCTTATTATGAGCTCCAACTCTCTACCTTAGGAGGTAGAGAGTATTTATAGTCTTTACATAAATCGCCACCTACGGGCTGTGGATCAGGCATACAGTGGGTAAAGACCCGTCCGTCCTCCACGGTGTTACTTAACTAAATACGACCAAACATTAACTAATCTACGACTATGAGCTTTCTAACGATTACATATACTTGAGGTGACCGACTCTTTAATAACTGGATTTACTAAATCCTAACAATCTCCCCCTAAGGGAGGTCACCTCAAAAATACATAGAATAAAAACAGATATTACAATAAGATTGTCCTTGGATTCTTGTTAATGATCTTTGCTATGTAGCTCGTAGTCATTGATTCTTCATTTTCGCATGTTTGGTTAATCCTAGTGGAGGTCTTAAACTGATCCACGTGATAATGAGTTTTGAGCCAGCTTTGAGATCATTAGCAAACATAAATCTCTGACTCTTCCATTGTGGTGTTGGTATTATGTGATGTTGTGACATTTGGACCGACATGCTCACATTCTGGATCATGATTTCTTCTTATCAGAGTAGCAGCAGCTTTAATTGATTCATGATATTTGCAGCAGCGTAGCAGAAGCATGGAGTGAAAATATCAGAGTCGTTGATGTACTTATCATGATTTCTTTAGAGATGAATGTGTAGTGTGAGCATGCGGCTATGGATTGAGCGTTTCATTCGATCATTTGCAAGCGTCGGGCGTACACGCATACAACAGCTTAGCAATAAAGCACACGAAAGTGTCTTTGATCACTTTCGTTGAATTGAGGTACACGACCTACGGTTCCCGTTGATCGAGACAAGTCTTGCCTGTGATCGTATAATTCGATGAATTTCCTTGACATGGTTTCGCGGTGGTCTAGCTGTTCTCAAACCGAAACGTCTAAAAGAAGACAACACGGAGTGAGTGAACCATCGAATTGAGATTCACTGATTTATGAAAAGAGATTTGAAAAAAAAAACAATCGTGTACCGCTCAATAGAAATTGTTTTTGCAATACAACGAAGGTTTTAAAGAAAATCAATTATCAATCATAAACACTTTTTATTTTGAAATATTAGTACACAGTCAATGTGCTAAGGAAAAGGATTTTTAAGCACAATGATCGGTTTTTAAAGGTATCCGTCAATCCATAACCTGAACCAGGATTGATTCAATAGATTGAATCGCCCCATTGTTTCTGCTCAGTTGTCACATGGTTGATCTATTGGATAGATCTCACATGCCACCCACCGTGAGCTTGTTTGATGTTGGCTCGAAGGCTTTCCATCTTCACTTTGTGAATATGTTTGCATATCACTCGGATGTTCAGCAATACCACAAGGATAATGCGTGGGACTCATAAGATGTAATCTCTTTCCACATTGTGTGAAACAGAGAGTCTTCAATGACAATGTCCTAAAGAGATTTATTTGATGATCTCGTGGCTCTAGACTCAATTGTGCATATTTGGATCCTATGTCGAGACTAGGAGAGGTCTCCTTCTTCAATATCAACAAACTCTAAGAGAAAGTCGATAGATAGTGTCGGTTCCCGTGAGAATGAAACAAGCCCTTATAAGAGGAACTTGAGTAGCTTGGGATGTTGTAGTGCGATCGTCCTTTGGGTCAATGACGTCTTGTCTTCAATACCGATGTTACCTTGGTAACCACCGGTAGCATATGAATTGAACCCGGTTTACGCCCTAAGGTTGAATAAATGGAGGCTATTTCTTTTCACCCTTTCTCATTCAATTCTTTTTCATTCTTCAACCCCTTCATTGCTTACCGAGACTTCATAACTAGAACCTTGTTGGGTTTATTCCATTACTAGCTCTGTCTCGATCCGCACTCTTCCCATATTCTCATTTTCTCGTTTTTCATCATACCTAAGGACTTGTACACTATCTAGTGGATTGTCCCCGGTAGATCCCTCCGTTCGGCTGGATCATGGGAGCAAATACCTAACCTAACCATCCTTATATCACCATACATAAAGTAAGTTTGGTCGGTCTATTTGGTATTGTTCATCTGCCGTTGGAACCAATTGAAAACCATTTGAAAATCAATCCAGATACTTGTGATATATTATCAAAGCATTTTGTACCTGAATTGTTTTTGATATTTGGAAAAAGAGCTCCCCCTCAACATGTGCATCATGTATTAGAAATCGTTTTTAGCACACGGAGGCAAAAGGAAGAATTAACTTCTTTGAATATCATTTTCTAAAAGATATCAACATCAATTCCCTGATTAAATCAAGTATATAAAGCATATTTGGGGAAGGATGAGGTTTTCACAATTTTGCTCCCTTTTAATATGTGCCTCAAGGTTTCAAAGAGTTTTGCACATATTAGAAGGAACCTGCACTTAGAGACAAATCAACCACGTTTCAATTCTTTATGGTTTAAAAGTTGCTCCCCCTCAACATGTGCATGGAAAATTTGAAATCGTTTGGCACATGTGTGGAGGAATGCTTGCAAAACACTTGTGAAACCATTTATCGAATCATCAGTTTAAATCCAATTTAAATCACAAATTCTCCCCCGATCACAATTTTCTAATCATTTGAGATTTGTGATCTCTGTTGATTTAAATTGATTTTGAAAGCTTTTGAGGAGAATTGTGACTTGATTATGAAAACTTTTTAACTCATAAGGATCGGATTATGAGACTTTAAACTCCATTGATTAAACATGCATGATTATCTTTCGAAAACAATTGTATGAAAAATAACCTTTTGATTTAATTGAAATCATTCTCCCCCTCAATCAATGACATAAGTTGTTGATTGAGAGATAGATATTTTGACAAATGATCAGAGCAGATGATTTTCAAAAATAAGGTCCGAGTTATTTTTCAAAGCAATTAGTTTTCATTAGATAGAAGTAATTGTTTATAGAATCAGAGCATGAGATTTGAAAACAAGATAAAGCATGGCTCTGTTCTTTCTTTGAAAAGCGGGTTATTGCCTAAAATGACAATAAACCATTGTTTCACTTTCTCCCAATATATATATATATATATATATATATATATATATATATATATATATATATATATATATATATATATATATATATATATATATATATATAATAATAAGAACATTCGACCAACATCTAAATTCCCGTGTCATTCTTTGAATGACAGCACAAAGACCGTAGATATTTTCGAATCGAGAAAAACATGACAAAAAGACAAATTAAATTTTTTTTTGAAAGTTTTAAATTTTTCTATTTGCTTTTCGAAATGAATATTTACAAGAGATGGATGAAGAAAGACCTTTACTCCTCGTTTTCCTCTTGAAGACGTTTGAGTGTTTCTGGTTGTAGGCTCTTTAGACCAAGTCGTGGGAGGATAAACTCAAAACGTTCTCTAGGAAGAGCTTTGGTGAAGATGTCTGCTAACTGGTATTCAGACCTCACAAAATAAAGTTCCACCACACCGTTTTCTACTTGCTCCCTGATGAAATGATGTCGAATGTCGATGTGCTTTGCTCTTGAGTGTTGTACGTTGTTGCATGAGAGAGCAATAGCACTTTATTATCACAATGAGAGGATTTTGTTGAATTCAAAGCCATAGTCGATAATTGGGATCTCATCCATAGGATTTGAGCACAACAAGATGACATGGCTATGTATTCAACCTCTGTAGAGGAAATAGAAGTACTCATTTGCTTATTTGAAGACCACTCACAAGCTTATCACCCAAAACCGAGCACCTCGGGCGTGCTTCGACGTGTATTTTGACATCCCGCATGATCGGCATCTGCATAGGTCGTTAGTAACATACCGGTGTCCTTTGTGTACCAAATTCCCATATTGATGGTTCCTTGGAGATACCGAAGACCCGTTTAACCGCTTCAAGGTGCTTTTGGTAGGCTTAGCTCGATATCTAGCACACATGCAAACAATGAATGAATGTCGGTCTCATCGTCGTGAGGTACATCGTGGATCCAATCATACTACGAAATTTTGTTTGGTCTACCATGATCCCTAAGTGGTCCTCATCCAGTTAAGTACGCTCTATCATGGGAGTGTCAATAGGGTCACTAGAATCAAATCCAAATTTCTTTAAAATCTCATTTGCATATTTAGATTGATTTATAAAAATGCCTCCTAACTTTGTAAAATTTGTAATCCCAAGAAAATGGCATTTGTCCCATCATTGACATTTGAAATTTAGAACCCATTTCACTTGAAAATCGGTCACATTCATTGGGGTCGGTCGAGGCAAAATGATATCATCAACATATATTTGAACGTGAATTAAATGTTTGCACGACTTTACGGTGAACAATGTCGGATCAACTGCTCCTTTCTTTGAATCCAAGAGATAGAAGAAACTTTGATAGCGTATCATACCATGCCCTTGGAGCTTGCTTTAGACCGTAAAGAGCCTTCTTCAAACGATAGACGTGAGTAGGATGCTATGGATTCACAAAGCCTTCAGGCTGGCTGACGTAAACGACTTCTTTAAGATCTCCGTTAAGAAATGTCGTCTTTACATCCATCTGATAGACTACCATGTTCTTACTTGCAACATTAGCCAAGAAGATTCTGATTGCCTCGATACAAGCAACAGGAGCAAATGATTCTTCAAAGTCAATACCCTTCTCTTGACGGTATCCTTTTGCAACTAATCGAGCCTTGTTCTTCAAAACATCACCATGCTCATCAAGTTTTACTTTGAAGATCCACTTTAGAGCAATGATCATTGCACAATCTGGAGCAGGTACTAATTCCCATACATCTAGTCGATCAAACTCATGAATTTCTTCTTGCATGGCATTGAACCATTGCCTTCATTCATGGCGCTTTTCACGTCTTTTGGTTCGATCTTAGAGAGTACGGAGTTGAAGAAGCACCATAAGGCATCGGTTGCAAGTTGTTTCGTGTGGATACCGGACGGAAAGGTTTCCAATGATGTTGTCCAATGGATGATCATGTGTCCATTTTCTAAGGTGTTCATGTGGTTGTTGTTGAGGAACCAAGTAGCGAGTTGATATCTCCCGAAGAAGATGGTTCGATGATGACTCGGAGCAAATATGTTTTCAAATGGTTCATCTTACGGAGGAGCAAAGGGTTTTCATCATTTGTAACAATTGCAACATTTCCATTGTGTACACTCGATGATTGATGATTTGTTGATGAGACAGGCGATCGCCAGCAGCAGCACTTCATGACTTAATGACATTGAAACCGAAGGGTTAACTTCATTGGCGGGGATAGAGGCGACCTACGTTGATGGACCCGACATATCATTAACACTTGGCTCATAGTGTTCATCAAACACCGGATCAAATAATTTCTTCAAATCATCTTCGAAGGAGGTACATAAGGAGTTCTTTGGTGAGGATTAGAAACAAGAGTAGAACCGATAGGACTCTTGGATAAAGGTTGAAATGCGGGTCCAGAATGGATTGTCCCGGAGCCATTTGACCGGTCACTCATCGAACGTAACGTGAATTGTTTCCATGATATTTCGGGTTCTCTTGTTGTAGATTCGGTATCCTTTTCTGTTTGGTGCATAACCTACAAATACTCCAATGTCCGCTTTAGCTTTTAGTTTACCTACATCCTGACCATCATTAGTTGGGTAACATAAAGCACCAAACACACGAAGGTAGGATAGATCAGGTTTTCGTTTATAGACAAGTTCATATGGAGTTTTTCCATGAGATGTGTGAACAAGGGAACTATTTTGGGTGTAGCAAGTAGTGGCAATGGCTTCAGCCCATAGAAACATTGGAACCTTTGAATAAATTAGCATTGTTCTTGCGGCTTTCACAAGAGTTTAATTTAGTCTTTCAACTACACCGCTTACGTGAGGAGTTCAGAGAACACTTCTTTGATGACCGATTCCAACACTTTCATAAAAGCGAATTAAATCTTTGTTAACAAACTCGTGCCATTGTCTGCTCGAACAATTCTAACAAGATTGTTGAGTCGAACTCAAGTCGTTTGATAAGTTTGATGATGACATCGGAGTTTCATCCTTTGTCCTCAAAAATTTACCCAAGTAAATCGAGAGTAGTCATCAACAACTACTAGAATGTATTTCTTCCCATTTATCGTTTGCACTCTCATTGGTCCGCATGCATCCATATGAAGGGTATGAAGAACTTCCGACATCGAGTTTGTGAGTTTTGGTTTGTGGGCATATTTTGTGCTTTTTCCCAATTGGCAAGTGAACAAAGATGATCTTTTCATACTTTAATCTAGGTAATCCTCTTACTAAGTCCTTTCGGAAAGATTGTTTATGGTACCAAAGTTCAAGTGATTGAGACGACGGTGCCATAGCCATGACTTAGTTTTGGAAGCCTTTGACAACAAGCGGATGGGTGAAGATTTCATCATATCTTCGATAGAGATGGTGTATAGGTTTGAACCACGAGTTCCTCGCAGAAGTTCCACACCATCAAGTTCTCTAACAAAGCAAGTATGTTTTCAAGGCCATTTCTAAATCGAGTCACGAATTGTCCGACGTAAAATAGATTATGTCCAAGACCTTCAACATAATATACCCGGAAATCACACTATTTCCAACCACGTAATCTCCATAACCCATAATAGCACCAAAATGATCGTTTCGAATCTCACAGTTCGATGAATTTACTCACGAAGTTCATGAGCCGTGACCGGTCTCCAATCATATGCTTGGAACGACTGAGTCCGGTACCACGTAACGATTTGAATGATTTGCGCTTGAACACGAGACAAGAATGGATAATCGGATAATTGGGATCCCCATGCAAGAATGGGTTCCATTTGGTTAGTAACAGTGATTGGAACACCCACATCAGAAGTAGAAACAATGGACTCATTAGAAGTAGATGCAGTGCTATTGTTCATATTTGACCCATTCAAAGTATGTTCACTTCTTAAGGGAATAGTTCTACCAGTAGGCATCTATTTTCTAGTGGGCATTGACTTAGAAAATTTAGGGCACAACACATTAATCTTATGGCCAGTAGGTATCCATTGATAACCTATGTTACTAAATTTCCTTCATGTGGGTTTCCACTGTTTTCTAACTTTCTTTCGCCTTTGCCTTTTTGCCTTTTTTGCTTGAATTTTAACATTAATAATTTTAGCTGGGCATTTAACAACATTAGACAAATCATTCACACCGCATTCAAGATTAGTAACAGAAACAACGCAATCATCATTACATGTTTTGCCAAAAGTACCAGAATTCGCATTATTAACAGTACGCTTAGAGCTAACACTAGAATCAACACGATTCGTCTTATTCAAATTCTCCCTAAGGTGATCTTCTACTCTCTTCCACTGAACATTCCTAGCATGCAAGGTCCTATCATTCTTTGTGTTGCCTTGAGGCTTTGACCCGCTTGCTTTGGTGTCACTTCTTACTCCCGTAGGGGAATTGGAACATTAGTTGGTTTTGCTACTTTTGCATTCTGAACTAGAAGTGCGTGGATCTGAACTACTTGAAGGCACATTAGTGTTCACTTTCTTAAAACTGGGCATATAATGGCTTGTATGCTTGGCACTAGGCATAGAACAAGGCATCACAGCTTTTCCTTTCGTACCTAAGGATTTAGGACATGTTGCTATTAAACATTCTAGCAGCTCTTGAGGTTGTTTGGCCTGAATGCAAGCAAACCTAATTTCTCTATCAAGAGGCTTATTTACGAAATCCTCTTCCACGATCTCACGGAGACATTCTAGACTATCCTTAAGATGAGCACAATAGTTGTGAAACACATGTTTATTATTCCTAAGATGAGGAGGAATGTATTTACTTGATCACAAGATATTTGCGATCGAGGATGACTTTGATGCAACATTCTCATTAAAAACAAGTGGCGCTTTTCCTTTTCCCGACTCTCAAATTCTCAATTTCTTTTTGTAAAGACGTTATTTTTCGTTGTTTTTGTCACGAGTGACTTTCATTGAATCATATAACTCTTTAAAGTGTCGTTTAACTTTTCATTTTCTTCTAGAAAACGTCGTTTTCTTTTGTAAAGCATTAACTAAGTTTTAAAGATGAAAAGTTTGAGAATCTTGAGAATCTAAAGGAGGAGGCATTTGGGAGCCAGTCACATTGTTCTTTTCACCCTTTAATTGAGAGATTTGGGTTTTCAACTTTCTAATCGTGTTACAATGAGCTTGAATCATTAAATCACGCTTATTTATCCGAAAACTCGCATCAAACTCCGAACATCCGAGGATGTCTTGATATTTGAGGTTTTGACATTTTCTTTAAGATGTTGATATTTTAGTTGTAAATCAAAATGTTCAACTTCTAGTTTAGAAAGATGTTTTACCAAATTATCGTGATCATCCTGATCAATTTTCTCACTTAGTTATGAGTTTTTGTTTTCAAGCTCAATGACACGATCGTGGGAAACTTTCAATGCAATAGATAGTTCATGAAATCGAGAAGCAGTAATAGAGTGCTTAGTAACAGTATAAAACACATCTTGAGCAACACAACTTGAAATCAAATTCTCCTTTAAGATGTGCAAGTTCTTCCTTTCAACTTCATTATATTTGAGTTCTGTTCATAATCATTGACTTCAACTATCATTGCATCAAATTCCTTTTCCATTTCTTTAATATCTCGAATTTATTCCTTTTGAAGACTCTCAAATTGACCTTTTAATTGTTTGAAGAAAGGCATGACCTCGCTTAAATAACATTCTTTAGTTTGTTCAAAACCCTTTCCCCTCGCTTATCCCCAGTAGGTGTGATTCTCTTCTTACATGTTTTCTCAAAATCAACAAACGGTGATAAACAACATACAGGTGATTAAGGTCTTGCTATTAGTGGCAATAGATCTAGGAACTAGATGCATTGGTGTATTGGAGGATACACGATGGCAGTGAGCATTTTCCTAAAGGGAGTGTTTGTTTCAACAATTACATTAAATTTTAGCTTATCCATATCTTTCTTCCAAAAGACATGTTTTCTCAAAATCAACAAACAGCTGATAAACAACATACAGGCTGATTAAGGTCTTGCTATTAGTGGCAATAGATCTAGGAACTAGATGCATTGGTGTATTTGGAGGATACACAGTAGCAGCAGGCATTTTCCTAAAGGGAGTGTTTGTTTCAACAATTACATTAAATTTTAGCTTATCCATATCTTTCTTCCAAAAGATCTGTTCTGGGGTTAATTGAGTTTGAGGCTTAAACATGTTCAAGGATATCCAATTTTCCTTAGTGTAATCATGGGGTTTGATCGTTATGTTATTCACTTTACACGCATGATCGTTAAGCTTCTTATTCATTTTCTCCTAGATGCATCATCTAGTTTTCTATCTTCCTCGGTGCACTCAATGCAACTAGGTTTCGCCTAGGTTTAAGAATCTCATTGCCATCATAGATTACATTTTGAGCGACTTTTGCTATCTTACCATACTCGGGTTGGATTCCTTAATAATGGGGATACTAAGCTTATTGCTTAAGACTCTATGCTTAGTGATCATGTGAGCGATCGAATGGTGTTCCTTGTACGCATAACTTATTTTCAAGCTTGTTTTTCAAGGTTTTTAGATTAGAAAAATCATTCAAAAGTTTTGATTCCTTAGCACCGAATTCTTGCTTAAGCATTTTAACATTTTCTTGAAGTTCTTGTTTTTGCTTAGCGCCAAAGCTTTTCATGTAAGGAGTTTAAATCTTGTTTTAATACTTCTTCTAAAATTACTTTTTCTAATAGTTGTACGCATTTGGTCATCCATTTCCGCTCACGGTGGTTAACTCAAACTTAGCACGTTGTTCATAAATAGCAACTTGTTCTTTATAGGCATTCGATTCGAGATGATGAATCATCGAGGGCACAGGCAGTGTATTCATCAAAAACATAGTCATCATTGACTGCAGAAGATGCATCACTAGGTACAGTCTCACTTTCACTTTGTTTCACATATTGATCATATGGGACAACATTGATATTACCCATATTTTCAATCTCTGACTCAAAAGTTTCAGTTGATTGTACTTTGTCATGTATCTTTTGCACATCAACATTATTGTACAATTTTAATACCTCTGAGATGATTGATTCTTTGGATGGACCAGCTTGCTATGATGATAAGACCTTTGGAGAGACCATTGGAGAAATGCTAGCCATGAAGATTGTGCATGCAAGAGGGTTCATCATCGACGTCGAGTCGTATGCATCACGATCGCAACTTGAAAGGCATTCGATGATTACGACCTATCTCTCGAATTGGTCGCTCATCCACATCTCGCATCATATGTCTTGGCATTGCCCTCGGAAGAAACAACAGCTCCTCTTCATCCAACACAGCCCATTATCCCGAGCTAGCACAAGTAACATCTTGTCTTTTGAGGCGTTTTGGAGAAGTGCAGTTCCTTGCTATGTGTCCATCACCATCACAGTTGTAGCACTTAATTGGCTTAGCTTGACCCTGATTTGGATTCCATCCACGATTCTGATTTGTCACATATCCTCTACCAACTCCACCTCTTCCCTGTTCATACTGCCTTTCTTGAACTGGTTGCACCATAACCTTCCCATCTCTGACCAAAGCATGATTGTGTAGATTGGATGCATTCCTGATTTCATTGTTAGTGTGAAGATGGTTAGTATGTGGAGTGAAGGTTAAGTTTTGTTTAACCATAAGAGCTAGTTGATTGATAAAGTGTTCCATGACTGCATTGGCATCAGGTTGCTTGAAACTTGGATCGGGAATGAGTTTGTGATTTCCGTTACCTGTGGGTATGACTTGAGAAGCTTTGGTGGTAATTCCAACATTGGTGTAGAAAGCTGTAGAGTCATTTGACGAACTTGTTTCTCCCTGGTTGGTTTTGAACTGTTCAAGAATCCTTTTTCAAACATAGCATGTCTCTCATTCTTAAGAAGGAATGCATAAAGTTGCTCATAGTTGGTGTTCTTCAATCCTTTGGTTAGCTTCATAGAGGTGAAAAACTTATGCCATTCGGGATTCATGTTGTTCACAAACTTTGAGTTCAGCTGAATGTTTGGCATGGTCATTTTGATGTTCCTCATATAATTCACAAGCTTGTGGAATCTCACGTAATAGTCATAGACACTTTCTTCTAACTTCATCTTAAAATGCTCAAATTCATCATACAGCTGTGATTCTCTGTCTTCCTTGGTTAATTCAGAACCTGAGAGAAGCATCTTGACATTATCCCAAACTGCCTTGGCTTCGGTGTTGTGATTGATAAGCTTGTAGATGTCTTTGGAAGACCTCAAGTATAATGTTAGAATCACGATGTCGACATCGAATCTCTTTTCTCCTTATCATTGAGCTCATCATACGTCTTTGGTCTGCATCTAATCCATAGATCATTGTTCCATCTGCAGTTGTATCAATTAAGTCTCTTGTAGTCTCAATCGATAAGGTCCTTCATCAATGGATTTGAGAATGTTGACCCCATTTTCCTTTCCAAGACAAGACAATTTGATTCGTTGAGCCCAAGAGTCGTAGTCGGCCTACATCAAGCATAGGTGGACAGTATCTCAACCACCGCTTGAACATCCTCGAAGAATGTGGAGATAATTGTAGGTACGTTGGTAGACATGTTAACAGTTACACGGGATTTTATAACTCTATGATTAAACCGGGAAATAGATTCTTTCACGGGATTTTACTAAATCAAGAGAAAACAGTATTACAAACAAAAATCAACCAAGTCGCTAAGAATTCTAGAACCAAGTCGCTAAGTCACAAGTCGCTAGTGCACCAAGTCGCTACACAGTCAAGTCGCTAAAGAGCAACTCACTAAGGTCCAAGTCGCTAAGCACCAAGTCGCTAGACACAGTTAAGTTGCTAAAGAACAACTCGCTAAGATCCAAGTCGCTAGTATCAAGTCGCTAACAATTTACACTACAACTCGCTAACAATTTCTGAAGCAAGTCGCTAACCTCACCAAGTCGCTAGCCGTAGTAGAGAATCCACTAACTTGTACTATTTGTCGGCTTGTCTCAATAGACAAGTCGCTAGGCGCAAGTCGCTAACAACTAACACTATAACTCGCTAACTTTTATCAAGCAAGTCGCTATGATGAAAAATACTACGAGAACCAAGTCGCTAGCAAGAAAAACTTCAAAACACACTTTTAATCCAAAACAAGCTCAACCACGTTGATTCAAGCTTACCAAATCAAAACCCAAGCACTTACAATGATTCTAAACACAAAAGTACACCCAAAATTCAAACTTTAACACTAAAATGATCCAAATGATGCAAAACCACTAAACTTTTCAAACTCAAAACCATCTAAACCACTAGAAATCCAAGTATATGTAAGAGAGATGATCAAACCATGGCTCTTGATACCATTTGTAACATATTGGATTTCACAAACACATTAAACCATAAACACAAGAGGCGATAAATGATGTTTTAGAGAGAAGTTAGAGGTTTGGAACTTTAGTGAGAGAAAGAAAAATCTTATTATGAGCTCCAACTCTACCTGGGAGGTAGAGTATTTATAGTCTTTACATAAATCGCCACCTACGGTCATGGATCGTGCATACAAGGGTAAAGACCGTCCGTCCTCCACGGTGTTACTTAACTAAATACGACCAAACATTAACTAATCTACGACTACGAGCTTTCTAACGATTACATATACTTGAGGTGACCGACTCTTTAATAACTGGATTTACTAAATCCTAACAACCTTTGATATTGATCCTTTGATATTGAACCTTTGATATTGGACCTTGATATTGGATTATTGCTATGAACCTCTGAATTGTGAACTATTGATATTGAACTTTGATTATGATGACTCACCTATTGTATATTGTGGACCTTTTGCTTTGACCTGTCTGTTTGATACCCGAGCCATTAACTAGGCATGGGGGTTCCATGTCCGTGTCATTAATGCACCAATGGCATGACTCTAGTGTGGTTGAGTGATGTTCCACACCTTCCTTATAATGTATTGATTATGCGCACTTCATTGTTATTGTTATGGCCACCATTGTTCTGCAGGGGCGTATGGATGCATCCTAGATTTGTCTTTGCATCATATCGTATATATATGTATTGGTAATGTGGTGCGTGTGTGCAATACACCCTCACATATTGGGAGCCGATCACCCATCGGCTACTTGAGGTCTCCTTCCTATTGGATTGGTATTCGAGGTCACCCTCCGAATACAATGGTTACTATTGGATATTGAACGCTATTGCTACTATTGATTGTATTGTATTGTATTGTTGGCTCGTGGTGGATTACTGACCTTTTCATTGTTCCCTTTACCCAACTTTATATTGTTAACATCATTCCTTATCGTACTTACCTTGATTTCAGTTCCTCATTATTGCTATTGTATTGTTATATCTGTTCACTGGGCTTTTTAAGCTCAGCCGCATTTCTTTTCCTGCGGCAGGTACATAAGCTAGGAGCTGGGGATTGTTTGGGTTGAGAGATGAGCTGATATAGAGACCATGCCTAGTCATCTTAGACTTTAGTTGATTTTGTTTCGATATAATTAGACTGGGTTATCATATTTCTGTTGTGGAGTTTTCTTTCTTTGAAATTATGTATTGTTAAGTCATGTTGACTTGATTTTCTTCTGTTTATTTAATTAAGACTTCCGCTGTTTGATTTATGTCCATTGTGAATGCTTTGATATGACACCATACTGTGATAGTTCTACCCTTATCGGGTTAGGGTGTTATAATTATGGTTTTAGTGCCCAAGTTTAAGACTTGTAGTCAGGACCTGTGAGATATGGACCCTAGGATTTGACCCGTAGACCTTAGGTTTTAACTGGTGAGGACTTAGGTAGACATTAGGCTTCCGTTTGTTTCGATCTTTTCCGATTCTTTTGATTTTCGTCCAGGTTTGACTTCGATGTTCGCTGATTCAACCTCTTTCTTTTCGCATTTGATTTTGTTATTCTATCTTCGCACATTCCTTTATCGATTGTTTAGATGGAGACTACTCGTGGAGTCGAAGGTGATGGTACCGACCCTATGTTGCCGCAATGCTTTTGAGTGGAGAGGTCGTGAAGCGGCCATCGACCGCAATCTTCTGGAGACATCAAGATGTCTTTGGAGGAGTCGGACGAATCAACCAGAGGCACAAAGACGAATAAGAGATTCAACTGGTGGACACTTGGAAGGCGTATGAGCAGAAGAAGTATAACCAGCATACTTTAGTCATTCGGTGAAACTACTACCAAGATTCGGGCATATTGTGGTCAACAGTCCAACCGTTGAAATGCTAAGGAGATTCATCTGTTTCATATGATTGGGCGCGTTCGGATGATGGATTCCTATGGCTTGATTCTTCGGTGTTACTACGACCTCACGTTGTGTTTTAAATCCCTTGAATAAATTTTGTTCTCTTTGAATGATCTCCGTTCTGTATAAATTCTGTGTATGTTGGATGACTGTTTTATTTTGGAAGATTTGACGAACTGTGGAAGACATGATGCTATTTCCAACGTGTTTCAGTTCGATGGTACTCGCTATGTTCCGTTACGTTCCTTATATGTTCTGTTTCTCTGATTTCGAATCCGTTAGTAATGATTGTTTCGGACCAACCCTAAGATGTAGAATGGACCGTTAGGTGGTTGATAGGATTGATTTTCATGACTTGAGATAAAGTATGGTCATCATGAAGGTATACTCATATGATGCTGGTATTATGACGCTTGGCCAACGTGATAAAACTTACATCATATGACGTACCCTCATTGTGATCATAGGATGTCTCGAGGAGTGCCTAAGAGCTTAAAATTTCTGGCACCTGATTATGATTGTCTGAGTTTAGCAAGACCTT
Organism: Chrysanthemum lavandulifolium; assembly: GCA_022545495.1. Lineage (NCBI taxonomy): Eukaryota > Viridiplantae > Streptophyta > Magnoliopsida > Asterales > Asteraceae > Chrysanthemum > Chrysanthemum lavandulifolium. The sequence continues at coordinate 218,905,451 of CM040241.1, forward strand.
GGGATCATTATGCCTATACGTTTGATCTACCTTCATCGTTATGCGAGTGATACGTTTGAATTCTCGGCACGTGTTCATCTCTGGAAAGTTCTACCGTTTGATTTCTGTTACCCTCGGTTCATTGTAATCTGGTATGTCTCCATTGTTTGCATTCGTGTCCACTTCAATTTTCGAGGACGAAATTTTTTTTTAGCGGGGAAGAGTTGTAAAACCCTAAAATCGTGAACACGTTAAAATACCATGATACCCTCATTTTAAAAGCATCCGTAAAATAAAAGGAGCTCGTTAACTACGTTACATGATTACCTCATAAATAATTATGCTAGACATGGAAGAATAAAGCTTATATTTAACTTACAAATATATATAACACATTAAAATGTTGCATGGAATAATCACTGGACTATTTAAATTAAATGTACATCATAACTTAGGCAAGTAGATAATTTGGTGAATTGATTTCTTTGTGCTTCCCCTTTGTTCGGTCAAATCACACGTCCAAGGCCCTAACTTTTGCCAAATTTAGCTCAAATTTATCACATTAAAATCCCATATATTTCATTCAAAATAAAAGATACTAAGCCCTATTATCTCTAAGAAAAGTCACGGCACACAAAGAAACCCTCCCTCTCCATTTTTTTTGTCGACTGAAAAAGCTCCAAGAAAGAAGGGTTCGAGGCTTAGTTTAAAGGCTGGAATCACGTGTTTGGTTCAAGGTTCACTTGGTGTTTTCGTGGGTCTAAGTATTGCTGCTGCTATCGTGACATCTAAGGCACTAGAGGTGCTAGGATTATTTGTTTTTGATCTTTTTTTCCTTCCCTTTCACACGCTACAAGGTACATAATATCTCGACATTCTTTTGTTTTTCTTTTGAATTCTAGTCGTGAGGGGAGGGCACCATACGCATGGGTTTATTCACTTTAACATGTTATACAAATGATTAACACCAACCTGGTATTATAGATACATAAAATCATGAGAAAATCGTATTATAGGTCGAATAATATACACTTCATATCTTGTTTGTGTAATGATTCTGGTCGTGGGTTTTGAATCTCATGCGCATGTAATTGGAGCTTATAACATGTCTCCTCTTTATGTTAAATAAGGCCATGGAAAAACCTAGTATTAGTCTACATAAAATCAGGTGTAAAAATGTTATATGTGTCAATCTAAAAGGCATGGATCTGGTCCCTTGAAATTAGTTTTGTAAGACCTTATTCATGCTCTACAATATGATAATACGTGAATTGGTTTTGGCTTTGTTTTGGTCTCCTTAAACCTCGACATATCTATGATGAGTTAACTTAATTTTGGCCACATAAAACATACATGTATGGGTTAATGGTGTCGCATAAAATAATGATAAAACCCAGTCGTGAACCTGATTTTGTGATCTTTCGACATGTTATTCTTGTGTTATTAACGTGTCTAAATGACTTACAATGAATATGGAAGTCGTAAATAATAACCTAGGGTTGGTTTGGTTAATGTAATGGGTCGTATGGTTATTGGACATGCATGTCTCGATAAAAATAAAAATCATCTAAGAGTCGTCTAAACTTGTACTATTGAATTATAATGGCTTATAACATAATGGGGTACGAGATTTAAAAGCTAGACAAATGGTATAGGTATACATATGATTTATGTAAGCTAATGGGTAAATTGTAATTATAGGAACTTAAGGGATTAGATATGTGAGTATAATAACAGAAGGGGCTAAATGAGTAAAATGGGCAAATAAGATATATTTACAATTAAGACCCTACACTTTGTAGTATTTACACTTTAAACCTTAAACTTGTGTAATTTGGCGTAAATGATCCTTAAGGTATAATAACAACCGTTTTGCATCATTTAACCTAATATGACATTAAACGCGTTATAAATGGCTAAACCTGCTATTTATGGAAAGTTACTAAAAGTGGAAACCTGCTAAAAATGGAAAGCCGTCTAAAATGAGTAATCTGGTTCTTAATAAGCGTTATCGAATGCATATAGGTTCTGGGCGGCGGGATTTATTCATCTCGTGACTTTACTTCTTGTTTTGCTTGCTTCGGATAAGGTACAAATATTCTATCCCTTTTTAGTAGGGGTTTCTCATGACTTTCTGATCCTTCGACTTTGTTTCGCTTATGATATTCCATTGCTATGATTCCTTTGCTATTGACCCTCTGATATTGAACCTTTTCTATTGACCTCTTTGATATTGATCCTTTGATATTGAACCTTTGATATTGGACTATTTCTATGAACCTCTGAATTGTGAACTATTGATATTAAACCTTGATTATGATGACTCATCTATTGTATACTGTGGACCTTTTGCTTTGACCTGTCAGTTTGATACCCGAGCCATTAACTAGGCATGGGGGTTCCATGTCCGTGTCATTGATGCACCAATGGCATGACTCTAGTGTGGTTGAGTGATTTTCCGCACCGTCCCTATACTGTATTGATTATGCGCGCTTCATTGTTATTGTTATGGCAACTATTGTTCTGCAGGGGCGTATGGATGCATCCTAGATTTGTACTGTACTGTTACTGTTATATATATTGTATTGGTGATGTGGTGCGAGTGTATAATACACCCCCTCACATATTAGGAGCTGATCACTCCACTGGCTACTTGAGGTCGCCCCTCCTATTGGATTGGTATTCCGAGGTCACCCCTCCAAATACAATGGTTACTATTGGATATTGGACTGCTATTGCTACTAATGATTGTATTGTATTGTATTTTTGGCTCGTGGTGGATTACTGACCTTTTCATTGTTCCCTTTACCCTACTCTATATTGTTGACTTCATTCCTTATCGTACTTACCTTGATTTCAGTTCCTCATTATTGCTATTGTATTGTTATATCTGTTCACTGGGCTTTTTAAGCTCAGCCGCATTTCTTTTCCTGCGGCAGGTACATAAGCTAGGAGCTGGGGATTGTTTGGGTTGAGAGATGAGCTGATATAGAGACCATGCCTAGTCATCTTATACTTTAATTGATTTTGTTTCGATATAATTAGTCTAGGTTATCATATTTCTATTGTGGAGTTTTCTTTCTTTGAAATTATGTATTGTTAAGTCATGTTGACTTGATTTTCTTCTGTTTATTTAATTAAGAATTCCGCTGTTTGATTTATGTCCATTGTGAATGCTTTGATATGACACCATACTGTGATACTTCTACCCTTATCGGGTTGGGGTGTTATAACTAATATGCAATATAACTAAGGTGATGAAGATGTCATGTTATACACATGAAATTTAACAATGGTGTGTTGATAAACAATATGTTTTAATCTTGTGTTTAGAATCTAAGGTTGTTCAAATTACATAGCTAATTGTAAGATCTAATGGATGACATATTTTACGTTTAGTTGAAGTGTATACTTTAAATGTGATTTGATTATCTAAGACTAGGGAATCGAATATGTTAAATTAAGAACGTTCTCAAGAAAGCTCTTTGGAATTAACAAGAATCTAAATAAGGTTACCAACTTCAATAGATCTTGTGTATGTTTTAGAGATGTGTAGTTTTAACCTTGGATGTGCAAAAGGTTTGAGCAAGGTTAGGTTATGATGTACGCTTGAAAGGAAATGGATACAAATAGTATCTTTCAACAAATGAGATTATCGCATGGGATAAAGTTATCATGCTTATGAAAACAAGTATGACAATATGATTGGATACGCTAGTTCATAGAACTTGTAGATGTTTGTTTCAAGATCATTTAGCCAATAAGGTGTGATGAAATCTATTGTAACACAAACATTTATGTCGCAAGGAGAGAATGATGCATAGGATATACAATATCCTTTTAACAAGATGAAAACTTAACGCATGATTTCTTAGGCATAATGTTTTTCAAAACATCATATTTTCCTAAATGAAGATATGAAGATAAAGTGTTTGAATTGGATAGTCCTATCCTAAATGTACTTGGTCTCAAGATTATATTCACTAGATGATGACAAGAGGAATTCACTCGAGTTTCTTATGTATAATCCTCAAGAGTCATTGTTGCTCGGGGTGTATGATGTTGGCTTTGAGATTGCATTTTAACATATGTTATTAAAATGTTGATTAAAGTTTAACGAAATTTATGTAGAAGTTTAACGACAAAGTATTACTAATACTTTGATATTTTATGAAGGTAGTACTACTAATACCTAGTGAAAATTGACAAAAATTACAAGGAGCATCATGATCATTTGATAGTTGAGGTTCTAGCTATAATGAATCAGCTAGGTCCTTATAGGTGGGAAAGTATGCATGTGACTCAGTACGAGTGTTGGACACAAGGGCTTTTTGAGCAATACACTCAACGAATTCAAATGATGGTAAAGATGGTGGATTGGTTGATCTAGGTGTTAGGTCTTCTAGTGTGTCTAAAGAAGGATGTGGTGATGTAGGGGTTTGTTGTGCTATGGGAGTATTTTAGGTTGATTATTTGTCCATAGATGTTGAACACAACATGTACGGATACTAATTCTTATGGTTCATTGGTTGGTACAACTAGTGGGTGAAGTGCTTGAAGTTTTGGTCATGTTTGTGAAGCTTAGGGGCTGAGATATGTCACAGGGGTGAATGTGATGAGATAATGGTAAAAGAACAAGTGAGCTTAAGTGGTAGATGTTAAAGGATGAAGAACTATTGACATTTGATTTATTGATTGGGAGAGTGTTAGGACAAGTACCACCGAAGGTGCCAAGGTGGGATAAATGCCATAGTAGGTGTCAAAGAGGGATAGTAGATGTCAAAGAGGGATAAGTGTCGCAGTGGGTTGTTTGTTAAGTGTTCTAGTTGAGATAGGATACATGTTTGATTCATTTTAGGATTAGTGTTTTAACATGTGTTGTTAAAATACTTGGGTGTTGATTTTTCGGATATGACTTTTAATGACTATAATCGTAAGTCACATATACTTGAATATTTCGGATGAAATACTTGAGTTGGCAATCCTACCTTGTTGAGATTATAGAGCTTAGATTACACTCAAGGATACACCTTTAACATACGTGTGAGTTATGAATTGATGTAAATCCTTATCGTCTTGGAGGATGACACATTATTTTCATGTTAACTTAGTGAGGCAAAACATGTAGATACAAATCAATATCTAAAGTCATATGTTAGACTTGTGTATGATATCTTTGCAAATAATGAGTCCGGATTTGTTAGTCTAGGTGACAACTCATCTAAGTCATCCGCAAATAGATGAGGAGATGTTGGTGGTGTTGCACAAAGTTCGATAGGTACAAGTTTTGGAGACTTTGGTAGTGAAGGTGTTTTTGGATGGTTGTGAAGAAGTCATAATGGTGGGTGATTTTGGTGGTGGAGTTGGAGAATTTAAGTTTAGAAAGTTCTCATCTCGAATGGGTGATGAGATGTTGAGAGGTGACGAGTTTGAGGATAAAGAGTTCAAGTTGACGAAGCAATAAAATCGAACGCTAATCCTAGTGGTTTTCTTAAGTGTCTTGTTTGAAGGTGATGAGGTTGAGGATTTAGTAATTTTGACTTTGCTTTAAGAAATGCTAAGCTTAAGGAGAAGTAATAGTGAAGGTGTGAAAATGACCATCCTAAATGTGTCAATTTATGGAACTAAGGATTCATGGAGAAATGTGTTTTATTTGATGTTAATCCATACAAAGATGGTGGTTTCTAATGAGATAGAAGTGTCTAAGAGCATGTCAAACATCCTAAGTTAATCCATTGAGGATGTGTTGAGTGAGATATGAAAGATATGTAGTAAAAACTATCCTAGAAACGAAATTTGGTAAATTATATTGTGGGATTTAGTAAAATTCAGCAACTTACCTGTATGTCCCACGGCACCAAAAGTTTACACGGACGGAACCCAATTTTTGGTTCCGCCTGGTCCGTTAGTATAAATATGGCAGCACCAAATTTTAAAGCGGACGTAACCAAATTTTTGGGTCCGTCAGATCCGTGCTAAGCAGAAATGTTCACATAGGCGTTTTTTAACCCTCGGGGACTTTTCCGAATCCTGAAATTTTTCTTAAAACATATGAAGATAATTATTTCTAGTTAGAAACAAGCAATAACACACATATAAATACACGGGAGCATGTATTTCCAATAGGGGCTAGTGATTTTCACTCAAAAGTGAAAAAGGTGAAAACTTGATAACATACGAATGTCATCCCCCTGCATGAGAAAGTTAGTTCACATCATTGTTTTAAGTTTGGTTATCATCCTAGAAAGCGAGAACATATAAATTACATCATACAACATTGTTTTTGTCCTTGTACCAAACACTCTCTTAAAACCTCCATTTTTCAAAGTACTTGACTAATTTACTTAGTACTCATTGCTAAGTGAGTTATGACATTTCAGAAATTATGCGAGATGTTATCATAACCTATGCAAAGAAAGTAATCTATTTCTACAAGCGATGGTAAAACAATTTTCCAACTTAATGCACAAAATCTAGCAAATGTCCTACTGTGCATAAACAAGAAATCGTTAAACAAGCGAATAAATAACATGGCAAGATTGACACTTATATTATGTAAACAAATAAGTGTATACAACAATTTGAAAATAAGCAAGCAACATATATGCAAACAACATAAACAAGTGGTCATTTAGCATAACATAACAAGAAAAACACTTTTCGTCATTTTGTGTTTAAATATGATGATGTATACCAAGCTTGATTAGTTTCCTTTAAACATATTACCAAATTATTTAGTTTCAAAAGAAATTGTATCAAAGTTCTAAGAATACTAACTTAAATTGCTTGATTCAAAAATTTGAGTTTTTATGTTAAAGTGAAACTTAATATCTTAGACATACTGTAGTATTTGATCTATTTCACTTATTTAAATTTAGACTCAGGGCATGAAAGTATTTTTAAATGAAAGTAGACTCAATTCCCTTTAAAATGATAGGTGGCTCGACTTGTACGGACTTACAGTTAATTAGTTATAATTTTTTGAAGTTGGCCAAAAAAACTGCATACTGTGCAGACGGATTCCAAGGAACCAAATTTAGGGTTCCGCCCTTTATATGATTTGGTTCCGTGGTCCTCTGAGACAGATTCACAAAAACTAGTATTTTGACATAGATAAAACGTGTGGGACTTACTAGATTTGATAGTAAAGATATAATACACATTTTTAACAACATTTCTACTTATGTGACTTATCTTAAACATTTAACAACAAAATTTCTAAGTATAATTAGCAAAACACTTTTCATATTATATTTCGCTTCAATGGTAATTTAATACATGGATCGTGCTCCATTTTAAAAACCATTTGTTTTGAAAATAAGAGCTATGAGGCTCTGATACCAATTGTGAAAACGTGGGGGGTGAATACGTTACCGTTTAAAAACGTTAGATCTTTTGTATCAAATCGCTTATGAAGCTTTGTTATAATATGAAAGTACCAATTATTTTTTGTGACTAATATAAAGCATAGTAAACCAAGTTGTTACACAAGCATCAACATCAAACCACATCAAGCAATTATAAAAGTAAAGAGATAAAGAAAGGAAAGTGCAAACCGAACACGAGGATTTATAGTGGTTCGGTCACGGATCTCCTCTCCGCCCTACTCCACTCCCCGAGTACCCAACTCAAGAGTTACTTCACTAAATCAACAAGCTCCCTTCTTGGCGGATAAAACCTTACAATCGTTGCTTACACTTTTTCCGGTACAAAGCTAAATACCGGGTTCTAGTTCGAGGTAGAACCAACCTAACGTCGCCTATACAATATTTCCGATACTAAGCTAGATGTCGAGTTCTTTCCGGGTACAACCACTCCCGTTATGTTTTATGGCCCAACATAGCAAACCTTGTGTTTTATGGTACAAACACATAACCCATCTAATCTAGTTTGGTGAAAATGTTGTGATGATGCAATAATGTTTACAATGATGATCCATGACATAAATGTCTAATGGATATGAATGACTAATCTAAATGATCTTCTTAAATAAGAAGTCTTCAATCAATGAGGATATCAATAGATCTTGAATCTTCATATGTTGATATACTTTGGTGAATGAGGATGACTAGAACTCAAAGCTTTCCTTGGTTGATCAAAATGTAAAGTATGCTTACAACAAAGATGAATGTTAGAAGCATTATGATCATGTGATGATGAGGGTGATTAATGTATGTTACTACATGGTTATCTATAGATCTAAAAGATGAAAGAAAGAAAGATAGAATGTGTGTTGGAAGGGATGAAGGTATGAGAAAACAATGGGATGGTATTTTATAGCCAAAGTGGTAATCAAAAAGAATCTTTATCAAATATTTCCAAGATTTTGCAAATATTCTAAAGATCTTAAAGAGATATAATGATGCATGAAATGATGTAAAAATGCATTTTCATTTAGATTAAAAATGTTCATGAAAATAAACTTGTAAAATATATTATGTAACTAGTTGATAAAATATTTTTTATAAAATAAAATATCTAGTTGAGTGATTGTCAAAATAAAATGTATTTTGTCAAGTGTAAGTAAACTTTAGTACTTGTATGAATATTATAGTTAGTTTACTTGTACAAATAAAAGTATATATTTGGTTAGACATTTTACAAAAGATGTATTTGTATAAAATACTTGTGAATGCAAAATGTAAAATGAGGTTCGAAATAGAATGATTAACCTATTAAAATACTTAGTGACTCTAAACGTATTTTAAACATTCTAAATGATTTGTTAATGGGTTTGATTATAATGCAACATAACAATCATGTACGAACCTGTGTTGTAACATACGAGGACTTGAGACATCGAGAGGTGTTGAATGTATGTTGAGACAAAATGTGTTTACGAGTAACTTGTACATTTTACGTTGTATATTACAAGTTACATGTTTGTCATCAATCAAAACAAACGAGACTATATAGATTAAATATCGTAATATTTGCACTAACATACTCTATCTTCGAGTACTGTTTCAAAAATCTCTCCTTATCAAGTAAAGCTTCATTTAACGAATTTAGTACTTTACTTTCCTCCAGGGCCGATGATCTGAGTGAGAGTTCGCATCCAAAGATATCTGAGCCGCATCTAAATCTATTCGAAGCTTTGCAACATGCTCATGGATGTTACCTCTCGACCACATTACTTTCCTCAAGGGACTCTTCAACAATCTAAGTTTCTTAACGACACAAAACATTTTATGACCTATAACAACATTAGACCAACCCTCGACAACAATTGTCTTAAACTCTCTTTGTGCACAATGTAATTACTAAATTTAAATGGTTTTGGCTTCATTCTTTCTTTTTGAGGAACCTTAGGAACTACCGGAGTCAGAAATACGATATGGCTTGAACTCCGTATAACAATTAGGAAAAATCCTAACAAATGCTTCATTAGTCGTCACACGATCAGTTTTCTTGAGAATACTTGAATTTGTATTTGGTCTTTGATTTGAAGTATATCATATCCTTGTTTGATTCACATGTGACACTTCAATGCTATCTACACATTTTTTAAATTCCCGCATTGCAATTGTAAGACGAGACGAACTAGTGGAACTATCTTCAATGCATAAAGATGCATTAAAATCACCCATGATGACCCATGGATGAGTACCCACGAAGCATTTATGTAGACACAAATTATTCCACAACAATCTTCTTCTTATGTAATCATTATCTGCATACACAAACGACACAAAGAATTGAACATCATTAAGAACAGAAGATACCATACACTGAAGAACTTGTTCATCCTGATTAACAGCCATCAAGTTGACCATATTCGGATCCCATCCCAAAATGATACGAGTTCCTATTTCACACATTCCCCCATTCGACGTCCATTGCAAATTACGAAATGCCTTATTGCAAATTCTACTCAACCAATGGATACATGAGATTGAAGAATAGCACAAACGCATAACTGATTCCCATTCACCACTTTATGAACCTCCTTTTGTTTTAAGGACATGGCTCAAGCCCCTTGTATTCCAGGAAGCTACACTAATCATTAGATACATTTCGAACATGAGTGTCATCCATATTCGCTTCTACATCTTTAACTTCCATCTCATTATTAAGAATAGGAATATCCGCACGTCCCACATCCTCCCCAATTCCATCCAGAACGTTAAATCTATTCGAATTAGACGTGGAATTAGTTTGAACATCTGTAGAGGAACTAGCTTTATCCTTTCTGTTACTCGTCCCAACAACCTCATCTTCCATCACAGAAGACGAGGAACTAGCCTTTTCTTTTCTGTTTCTCGTCCCAACAGCCTCACCTTTTTCCTATACACCTAACGTTGTTTTTAATTACTAATAACAACACCTTCATTTTGTCTAGCTTCCCAATTTCTATGGCTATCAATAGCCAATGCATGATTAAATTTCTTGTTCATTTTTTGAAAGCCATCAACATTTGTATTCTTACTCGACTCCCCAACATGTGGAACACGTTTTGGACATTGTTCATCCACATGTCCAAAACTCTTACAAGAAGAGCAACGAGGTGATCTCCATTCGTATTCCACAATCACCGTGCCACATGATAAATTAGGAGTAGCTACATTAATTGTTTCTTTGAGTTCATTTGTAGCCGAAATTTCTATCATCGCCCTAGAATAACTAGGTCTTCCCCAAGACTCCATACATATCATACTTGTATACAAGCATAACTAGGTCTTCCCACAAGACACTATAAGAGGTTTCCCTACCTTAGTTGCTATAACACTCAACCCATTTTGATTAAATCCCGCTAATGGTACATCCAATAACTTCACCCACAAAGAGGCTCTTAAACATATACACAAAATACATATGTATAAGTAGTGTATGAACTAATTAGACTTGAGCCTCATATTATGTATATATATAATAGACGTGCATGAAATTTTGTAGCCCTCGTCAAACGGTGACCCTATGCAATGACACCATTAGAGACGGCTCTGCTAATAAGTTATACCATATTATTATTATTATTATTATTATTATTATTATTATTATTATTATTTTTTTTTTTTAATTATTTTTTATTAAAACTCATAGGATTTACAATAGATTGGTGGGAAGCCGAGAAACCAACTGGGCCCCCACACCTCTAGCAATAGCAAAACCAATCCTATTAAAAATGTGAGCCGCAACACGCGCTCCAATGTCTTGAAACATCACTTTATTAGAAATTCATAGGATTTACAAGAAATTAGTGGGGAGCCTTGATAAAACATCACTTCATTAGAAAATCATAGGATTTACAAGAACTTAGTGGGGAACTGAGAAACTAATTGGGCCCCCACTCCTCTAGCTATAGCAAAGCTAATCCTACTAAAAATATGATCAGGAGCACGTGCGGCAATGTCCTGAGTCAACGTGAAACTTCGGATGCGCTTTAGTCAGGTCACCGCATCCTTCTCAAGTTCTCCAAAGGAAGAGAATGAGAAGGGGGGAAACTTATATCAAATGTCCGTACATTTAGCCTCGTACTTGACACGCTTACGTTGCGTTGCTTTGATCACCGCACGACCCGGTGCAAAATCAACTATATCGGTTTGTGTCAAGGGAGACGAACCTGTCAAATCGACACATGCATCCTGCCCACCGTTCCAAGAATAGAGCAACATATCAGTTGGACATAAGGATTGTCCCTATCACCACTGAGCCCAATGTCAACCTCTTTACGAGCCGAGATCACAGACTGAGAGCATATGTTAACAAGGGTATTACGCACTACACTGTGCCGATGTTTAATGCCAATAATACCAGCACAAGATATTGCATGGTCCCCATAAATGTCTCCAACAAATACCTTGGAACAAGCTGAGCACGGCATCTGAGCAGAAAAAAGGGGGACACCTAACCGATAGCATAACACACATTGGTAAATTCTAGCATTCATGGTTTGTACCAACCCAGATATCGGAACCACCCTAAGCCAGTTAGAAGTGTAGTCCTTCTTTTGCGATCTCCATAAAGCCATCTGTCGAGTAGATACGCAAAAGGTGGATTCAGCCATTTTGGTGACACGTGTGAAATATATATCTGCCAATTTCTTCATGAGTTTGGGGGTAGCGATCTCACATGGGTTGTCCAAAAGGTCGGTCTCCATTTTCGCATTAAAAGTATACATGGCATCATCAAAGGAAGATCCAGAAGTTATAATGCCAGAATGTCGGAGGACCGTAGTCTGTAAATTGGCAGATTGGAGTCTAGATGCAAGGAAAGCATAGTTCAAGACATCACCTGCAGAGTATACACCAAGCCCTCCAAAATCAAAAGGTAGTGTGGCCAGTCTCCATTGCCAATCACCAAAACCAGGTCCAGAAGCAGTGGCAATACGCTCCAGATAAGAGCGAAGTGCCACATCAAATGAAATTTGATCACACTAAAAGACCTGAGGGGAACATGTGCGCATAGAAAAGTATAAGTTGGAAATACCGGCACAAGCCCAAAGGAGCAGCAATTCACACTGAGGGTCATTAAGCTCAGCAACAACATCCATAAGCACAATGGTTTTAGCAACCTGTTTCATAACAAGCTTGATACTAAACTCAAGGTCTACACTAGCAGGTCCACCCAACAATTTAACCCCACGTGAAGGTCGGGAAATATTAGGCAGGAAAACACCTGCAAGCCTGCTTCTAGGATCTTCCCTTGGCCAGAAGACCTTAATTTTGTCAACATTGAGGTGCAGACCGTAGCGAGGTCCATCCATCATAATAAGCTCCAAAACCTTCCCAACAGTCACAGTATCTCTAATGATCGTACAATCATCTAGGTACCAAGCTTGAAGGGAGAGACAAAAGGAGTCTCTAATCTTGAATACCAAAGGATGTAACACTAAGACAAAAAGGAGAGGTCCAAGTGGATCACCTTGTTGCACTCCTTGGTGTGACCATAAAGTGTGTTCCCCATAATATAATCTAGCTGGGCTGGAATAGCAAAATTCAACCCAACGTGATATGGCAGGACAATGGAGGCGAACCTCTTGTAACGTATTATTATTATTATTATTATTATTATTATTATTATTATTATTATTATTATTATTATTATTATTATTATTATTATTATTATTATTATTATTATTATTATTATTATTATTATTATTTTTATTTTTATTATAAATCACACTTTTATTAAAACTCATAGGATTACAAAGATTAGTGGGGAGCCTCAAACCAACTCGAGCCCCACACCTCTAGCAATGGTAAAACCAATCCTATATTTTTTTTTATTATTATTATTATTAATTTTTATTTTATTTTTTTTTATAAAACATCACTTCATTAGAAAACCAAAAGGAATTACAAGAAATTGGTGGGAAGCCGAGGCACTAGTTGGGCTTCCACACCTTTCTGAATACAAAAGCTTAGTCTGTAAAATATAAAAGCCCCACTTTTGACACTATTCGAGTGGCTAATAGCAACAGTCTTGATACGTGAAAGTGTATCCAAAGCTTCCGTGTCAAGCTCCCCGAATGTAGAGAAGGCAAATGGAATGAACTTGTATCCATTTTCCTCACATTTGGACACATATTTCTTTTTCTTCTTCTCCACAGCGTTATGTAAGGCCACCCCGGGAGCCCACGCATTCGCATTAATACCCGCAAAAGGAGAGATTTCAGTCACATCCAAACACGCGTCCTTACCTTGGATCCAGTTGAATAATAGGAGGTCTGCCGGACGCAGCTCTTTCCCGTCCCTCGAAAGAAACCCCAATGGGGCCTCCTTATTATTATTATTATTATTATTATTATTATTATTATTATTATTATTATTATTATTATTATTATTATTATTATTATTATTATTATTATTATTATTATTATTATTATTATTATTATTATTATTATTATTATTATTATTATTAAAACTCATAGGATTTACAAAAATTAGTGGGAAGCCGAGAAACCAACTGGGCCCTCACACCTCTAGCAATAGCAAAACCAATCCTATTAAAAATATGAACCGCAACACGTGCCCCAATGTCTTGAGTCATAGAGAATCGTCGAACACGCTTTAGTAAGGTTACTGCATCCTTCTCAAGTTCTCCAAAAGAAGAAAGTGAAAAGGGTAGAAACCCATACCCAATATCCGCACATTTAGCATCGTACTTGACACGTTTACGTTGTGCCGCATCAATAGCCGCACGCCCTGGCATAAAATCGGTCATCCCAGATTGTGTCAAGGGCGACGATCCCGTAAGATCAACACATACATCACGCCCACCATCCCAAGAGTAAAGTAATATATCACCGGTCGTAAGAATCATCCCTATCTCCATAAAGCCCAATATCCACCTCCTTACGAATAAATTCGGACCGAGAACATATATCAACAAGAACATCATGCACAATGTTATGCCGATGTTTAATGCCAACAATGCCCGCACACGAAACAAAGATGATCCCCATAAATATCTCCAGTAAAAACCCTAGAACAGGTTAAACACGGTACCTGGACGGTGAAAAGAGGAAAACCCAACCGATAGCACAACACACAACGATAAGCCCTGGCATTCATAGTTTGTCCCAGTCCAGATATCGGAGCCACCCTAAGCCAATCTGAAGTATGATCCTCCTTTAGAGAGCTCCATAAAGCCATCTGTCGAGGAGATAGGTGGAATGTGGATACAACAGTTTGGGTAACCCGATCGAAATATATATCTGCCAATTTCTTCATAAGTTTGGGGGCATCGACCTCGCTAGGGTTACTCAAAAGGTCAATATCCATATTCACATTAAAAGTACATAGAGCATCATCAAAGAGGGACCAGGTTACAATACGAACTATGGAGAAGCTTAGTGCAGAAGCTAGCGATTGAAGTCTAGAAGCAATGAAGGCATAGTTCAAGACGTCACCGCAGAATATACACCAAGCCCCCAAAAGCAAAGGGTAAGGTAGCGAGTCTCCACCGCCAATCACCAAAACCGGCCCGAGCGGTGACAATCGCCCAAAGAAGAGCAAGTGCAAGATCAAAAGAAACCCGAGCACACTCAAAGACCCGGGGAACATTTAAGCACTTAAAGAAACCCGCATTATTATTATTATTATTATTATTATTATTATTATTATTATTATTTTATTTTATTTTATTTTATTTTATTTTTTAATAAAACATCACTTCATTAGAAAATCATAGGAAGTTACAAGAAATTATTATTATATTATTATTATTATTATTATTATTATTATTATTATTATTATTATTATTATTATTATTATTATTATTTTAATAAAACATCACTTCATTAGAAACCAAAAAGATTTACAAGAAATTGGTGGGAAGCCGAGACACTAGTTGGGCTCCCACTCCTTTCTGGATACAAATGGTATGAACTTGCTGCTCCTTTGTAACCGTTTTCTTTACATTTGGACACATAGTTGAAAAAGCAAAAGGTATGAACTTGTAACCGTTTTCTTTACATTTGGACACATATTTCTTTTTCTTCTTCTCCACAGCATTATGTAAGGCTACCCCAGAGAGCACGTCTGTGTTACAAGTACTGTTGAAAATGTCCAGAGCATGCTGAAATGAAGAACCATGAGAATTAATACCAGTTTTTACTAATATCTTGTCCTGTAGATCACTCGTCTGCATACGAGAGGCGAGGAAGGCGTACTGGATAATATAACTCGCAGCAGGGATACCAAGCCCACCCATCTTGATTGGGGAGTGGCTAACCGCTACTACCAATCACCAAACCCTAGTTCAGAGGCAGTAATAATCTTCTCCAAAGAGGCATGTAGCATCTGATCAAACTAAACTTGGGCCTCTCGTAAATACAAAGGGGAGCATGTCCTCAAAGCATAAGATAATTTCGCAACCCCGACACAATTACGAAAAAAGAGGAGCTCACATTGGGGATCATTAAGTTTAAGAATTGCCTCCATTAACGAGATAGTTTTAGATACCTTTTTCAAGCCAAATCCTGATGAAAGCTTTCATCCAAACTAACTGAACCACCAAGAAGTTTGACACTATTGGCCGGATGAGAGATATTTATAGGAAAAACACCCTACACCCTACTTCTGGGATCCTCCATAGGCCAGAAAAGTTCGGTCTTATCAACATTCAAGAACAAACCCCGAGCCGGGCCATCCGTCATAAAAATGTCCAACGCCTTGGCAACCATGAGGGTATCTCCAACAACAGTACCATCATCAAGATACCAAGCCTGAAGAGTAAGCTCACACGACTGATTAATAGTATGGACTAAGGGGTGCAAAGCGAGGGCAAACAACAATGGGCCTAGCGGATCCCTTTGTTGAACCCCTTGACAGAACCAAAGGAAAAAATCATCATAATAAAGTCTAGCCGGTATGGCATAGCAAAACTCAAACCAAGGAGCAATAGAAGGACATCGCATCCTAATCTCCTGAAGTAAGATGCTCCTATTGACCAGATTGAAAGCATTCTTAAAGTCCACCAACAACATAGACAACCCAACTTCGTGACCCTTAGACTCAATAAGCCTATTCACAGAGTGAAGAACAGCCTTACACCCGCCAGGAACGCCAACACCAAATTGAAATTCCTGTAAATAAGTATTCATAGAGTTACTAATTGAAGAAGAAGCGACCTTAGAAACAAGCCTACGCCCCACCGTGCCGACAACAATTGGGCGTATGCCTCCACCCGGCTTGACAAGAGGAGTCAAGGGGGCACTAGCAATATACTCTCCCAATAAAGCAGGGCACTTTCCACTAAGAAACAGGTTAACAAAACCGGTGATAGAACCCAACAGATCATCAGCGATGACAGATGCAGCCCCTCCCAAAATATCCATTAAATGTTGTGCTCTTAGCCCATCCTAGCCACATGATGTCCCTTTTGGAAAACTACGGATCATGTTCTGTAACACCCCAACCCGACAAGGGTAGAAGTGTCACAGTCTGGTGTCATATCAGAACATACAAGTAAAATTTTCAAGCGGAAGTCTTTAAATAATAATGCACCAAGTCATAATAACCAAAGATTTACAAGGGAAATTACAAAATCCAAAATGTTTAAAATGATATGAGATCTCCCACAATAGCCCGCCAAAATGAAACCAAATGATAAGGTAACTATGGTTAGTCCACTCAAATGATCCAACTCTCACCCAAACAAAGCCCATCTTCAAACCTAAAACCCGCCGCAGAAAAGAAATGCGGTGAGCTTAAAAGCCCAAAGAATGATATAACAAAACAACGCTAAATAAAATCTGAAATGCAAAACGAAACGAAGGTAATGGATAACAAAGTCGCAGCGAAAAATGAGGATAATGAGTCAAAGAGAATCCTGCAGAACACCATTATACAGATATCTAAAACGAACATAAACGAGGAGAACGAAGCAAAGCAAGGCATCGATGACATATAAACAAGCACATACAAACCAGACATACAAGACTGAAACATAAGCAAGTATAACAGGCATAGCATCCACACAACGTATATGTCATACAATCAATTCAGGAAATCAAAATACATACAAGCCAAAAAGATATCTACAGGAAAGCGGAAGCAATTAATTAATCAGTGAGCATGGCAATTCACACAGGTCAAAACCCTTAATTGAAAACATAACTAGTATCATAACAACAGTCAAAAACATGGCAGTCACACGTAACAAGTAGGCATACAGTATGAACACTATAATTAAAAGAATTGAAGACATAGCAGGGCCATTAAACGAGTTAACAAGCTAGATGCCATAAATTGAACCATTTACCAAATCAAACCGTAGCATAAACAGAAATACAAACATGGCAAGTCAACAACAAGCAGATAAGGGAACCACGGATAGTCATAGTCCACGAGATTTAAACGAAAGAGGTACGAAGGATGAACGGATCAACAATTAATTGTACACAATCATGGTTACCAGACAAATCAAGGATCACATAACAGTAAGATAGCATATAACCAGATGACAACAGGTAAATCTTATAGTCGCATACACACATATCATACAGAGTAATCAGTAGTCGTATAAACATGAATATCATGATCCATCCAATAACATATAATAACCCGGTACGTGAATGTAACCATAGTCTGAAGTGACGGAATGAAAGTGTGCCAGATCAATGTAATGTAGTATCTATATCTTGATAAAAGTGAATCATATAAGGGTATGGAGTAATGAACAAGTAATACAGATTATGGTGCGTTAGGGAATACGGAAGGCACAATATAGGTTTATCAAAAGTGTAAGGGTTATCAGAAATCTACCCGAGCCCAGAAACATATCATATCGTATCATATCATATCATAAGTAGCCATTGTATTCGGAGGGGTGACCTCGGAATACCATACATAATAGGAGGGAGACCTCAAGTAACAAATGGAGTAGCTAGCTCCAGGAAATGTGAAGACGCGGATTGCACCGACATCATTCACCATATATATCTATCAAACAGATCAAATCCTCGAAACATATCATATCTAGGATGCATCCATACGCCCCAAAGGCCAAAACATATACATATAGTGAGCTCATAATCATATCATATCATAATGGGGGACGGTGTGTATCATCACCAGACACACCGAGTCATGCCATTGGTGCATCAATGACACGGTCGAGTTACCTTCGACTAGGAACACATATTTGGCTCGGGTATCGATCAAGGGTCAAAACATAATCATATCATAAGGGTTCATATCAAAGGTTCAGAAGTCAAAGGTTCATATCAGATTTCCATAATATAAGTTCATAATCAGAGGTTCATAATCAGATGGTTCATAATCATAAGGTTCATAATCAGAAGTTCATAATCATAACAAACGGATATCATAGCGAACATAATCATATCAAAGGATTATGTCGGAATCATATCCAAAAGGATCATAGCATAAGGAAATCATAGCAAGGAATATCATAAGTGAAGTAAAGTCAAGGATCGAAAAGTCATGAGAAATCCCTACTGAAAAGGGATAGAATATCTGTACCTTAACGCCAATGAGAAGAAGCAAACGAATGAATGAACACGAAGACACAACGCCACGTATCCTTCAACGAATCTACACGAATTTATATCATATATTACTTATATACTCATTTTATAAGCTTCTTATGCATTTGTGAGTGTGTTACTTATTGATATCATATTTTATCTTTCAGTTTCTTAGACTCATATTTGGACCAGACTTTAACGATTTTTATAAACTACTTACTTAGCTCAAATGAAATCAAGAAAAATCCCAGGGGTTCCCATATGAGTTAAGAGACTCTACCAAAATTGGGGGACTTTATTTCCAAGCTAAATGGCCTACGGAAAATCATAAGTCCAGACCTGTCCAGAACTCACCCAGATTTACACACACCAAAAGTATGGCCCCAACAAACACACTCCACCTACTCCACACATCAAACCAAAAGCTACAGGTGTCACACAATATATAAACATCATAGCCACCAAAGGAAAAGTTCCAGAACCTCATAGATTAATTACTAAAAATCAATTACTACATCATAAATTTAAACTCAGCAATTCAGATTCAGACACCCTAACTCCAAAAATATAAAAATCATACTTCCAAGTATGAAAATGATACAAGACTTATATTTCCAGAAAGCTATTTCAAAGTACTACAATTTAGGCTCAAGAATCACTAAAAAACATGCAAGTATCATCAGATAACACCTAGATGAATCCAACCAAAATTCTGGACAGCTTAACAAGCAATCATAACCAAGCAACAAACAAGCCACCAATCATCTTTTAAGCATGCCAAACATAACAAAACTCATTATACATCATGTTTAGGGTCTAATAGCATGAATGTTACAGAGGTGTCATCAATTTAACCAATGGAGCATAATATCAAGCATTTAACATATTATAAGTCCATAATTTCGTAAAATGCTAATAACAAGTACTAAACATGTTGCAAACCTATCCATCACCCACCATATCATACCCACAAGGCAACCATCATCGAATATCAATAATTCACAGAAATAAAAGTTTAATTATCCATCTCATACAATTCCCATCATATCTCACAAGATTACAAGTTTTAGTCACGTAAACATCACCATAATCTTCACATAATATCATGAACTTCTAAGCTATCAAATTCATCAACAAGCATGATATCACCAATCATTGAAAGTTCATGTACTCATTCTATACGAAATATAAACATGTTATGAAAGCCGTTTCCAAATTCTCATATCCTAAGTACCATTTTTAACGCTAACATGTCCACATAAAGTCATGAATTCATAATTAGAGTTTAACATGAAAATGGCCTATAAAACTTTACAATGATTCCAAAAATGAGCATACACCACTTATATAAGTCCATTAACATGTAAAGAACATTACATAATCATAACCATAACCATTTAACAACATAATTTCATTCACATAAAATCATAATTTAACAAACTAATACCATTCGTAGAATATGTCACATAACACACAAAACCCTTATTCCAAACACACCAAACACAACCCAAATCCCACGCAATCGAACCAAACACACCCTTACTCACCCAAGTCGATTCGAAACAGCCCCCACTCTTAATTTTTCGAAACCCAAACAGCCCCATATCAAAGTTTTAGCTCTTTTCTTTTCTAGTCTTTTCGGTAACAATTTTTTATACGACAACGCTATCATTTTAGGTGATTAAATTTCGAACATAAGTGTTCATATGGGAGAATTAGCACACGACTAGAATCAATAAAACCATAAGAAAGGAAGCGAGACGAGATTATGACATAAGACATTACCCTTGATGCGTGACAAGAGATGTACCAAGAAACCAAGGAAGGGAACCCACGCCTAGGCCACCAAAACCCACGACTACAACACCAAACAACCTCCTTTGAATCTTCTTTGAGCCTCCTTGTTGCACCCTTTGGTCTTGAATTCGAAATGAAATGGAGATAACCTTTGATTGCCGTCAATCTATGAAGCTAGGGTTTCGGTTTGGAGGGGGAAGAAGGAGGCCGACTTTTTTTTTGTGGTGGCTAGGGTTTCATGTGTGTTTTCAACTTTTTGGAGTGTACAAAAAAAATGGGAGGGATACTTGGTGTTTGGTCTTAGATGGGCCAAAGGAAAAAAAAGTTGGGCCAAGCTCAATTTAGATGGGCTATAATTAAGTTGTAGTGTCTAGTTAAATTTCGGTCCATGCCCATTTTTAACGTGCGGTTTATATGTAAACGTGAGCGTATGCATTTTCAAAAATTCGTACACTAGGTTTGCCACCCATTTATAAGATAGATTAGAATTAAATTTAATGAGCGTTGACATCTTTTACGTAATTTATAAGTTTTAAAAATTTGAGGGCAAAATGGTCTTTTCACGCGTTTTAGATTTTTAGGGTTTTACATGTTCAATACCAAGTTCTTATGCACAAAGAGCATCTTCACCTAGAGAGGAAGAAGACAAAATTAGAGGTAAGACATAGGGGTGTTTGGCCTCTAACTCAAGCAGGGTGTCATGTGTAGGTGTGGCGACACCAGAAGATGTTAGCACCTTAATAGCAGCGGTAAAATGCCCATCCCCCAGTTTACGCTTGCATTGAACCAGGTTAGTTGTATCATGATCTTTGGGTTTCTTCACCCACCAAGGGGTGGAGTGACTCCAGCTAAGCGTTCCATCACCAACCTAATCATGTCTGTAGGATCCCTCCATCGGAGAATAGCTCGAGAGATACATTCAAACTGACACCGTTCTCGCTCTTCAGATCGTCGTTGAGCTCTATTAGTTGGCACAAAGGTAGTCAAAACACAACATGGCAATATAAGTAGTTGCACCCACACCGATAATTCCCCCGGGCACGCAAGGATCTTGTCTAGAGCATTACGAAAAATCTTAGCGAACCCGAGATGTAGCCTAGGGGGAATACATTTAACCGTGCGCAACTTCTTCGAGAAAACCCGACTAAGGAGGTTGATGTCAAAGCAAACTAACTCAACAACATGTGAGGGTGCCAAAGGGTCGACCTCTTTATCAATATCATCAACAGTACTAGCTGAAACAACAACAATGCCATCAACTGCGTCCAAAAATGGTCTAAGAGGCACAGGGATGCCATAGATCGCAACTTCATTAAAACTAGGTGCTAGAACCACTTCCCCGTCGGCATGTTTACAATTTTTGCTAAAAGTGTGGGTGCAAAAACACACACCACAAAGCCAAACACCCGCCTCATGAAGTGCCTGGTCAAGTGCCGAAAATAAAGAAAAATTTTCTCTCAACCCGGTCCTTGTGTACCGCCTTCAAAACAGCAATTTTAAAATGACGAGTACTCAAATGGTCGATAAAATATTTCTTGGTAAGCCCTTTACCATTGCTGCCAATGCACCCTTCACAACCTTGTAAAAGGACAAGATATCCGAGACGTAACGTGGCTAGCCAAGAAAAATCACAAATCTCCTGAGACAAAACACAATATACTGCGAGCCAACCCGCAAATAGTTCCTTTTTTTTTTTTTTTTTTTTTTTTTTGTCAAGGCGCAAGACTTTTCAGAAAGTCAAAACGCAAGATTCAAAGGCCAAAACGCAAGCCCATCCAAAATAGCAAACCGCACTCTACGACTAACAAACAGACAAAAAACCCTTTCTCTGAAATTCAAAACGCATACTGCCTCTACCAGCCAAGTACAAAACGCAATGAACTTCAAGACAAAACGCAAAGGGCTTTCTAGGACGCAGACTAAAAGACACTACCACCAAAATGCAGGCCAGAACCAGACAAAACAGAAAGTACGCATGGGTCCCAGGACAAAACGAAACCAAGAGAACTTGGTCTAAAGGGCAAAAACGCAGGCTAATACTAATCGGAAATCACCACCAAAAGACGAGAAATGATCAATGAAAACCACGAAAACACCTCCAACCACTGAAAGAGAAGGAGGATGCTACCACAGACCAACCTCTCACAAGACAAACCAAGTTAAGGCGGGTTTCAAAATAGAAACCCAATACCCCTAAAAACAGCAAAACAACAAGAACGAAACAAAGCCACACTCCAACCAGGAAGTTGAATCACTGTATTATTATTATTATCATTATTTATCATTTTTTTTAAAACATCGCTTTCATTAGAAACAAAATTATAAGATTACAAGAAATTAGTGGGGAGCCGCGAAATTATTATTATTATTATTATTTTTACAGATATTAGCTACTTGTATAATTATGTGTAAATAAAAATGATGTAATGTTTTTAAAAAAAAAAAAGGAAATGTCATCTTGTTACAAGAAGAATTTCAAAGAACCACTCGATCTTATTCTTGAAACCAACAAATTATTTTCTTTTTAAGGTTTTTTTACTTTATCAACATTGGAAATGGTGTGATATTGACGCGAATATCAAAATCTGTTCATCATTTTGAAACGACTTATTAACGGTTGGAGTTGAAATTAAAACTTTTAAACAGAGTTTTGATATAGTGTGAAAAATGGCTTCTTTTGTAACTGTATAAGAACAGGCATATAGAAACAGGGAATTGATATTCACAAAGATATTTTTGACGACGATCATAATTTGTCATTCAGACACAACACTGCTCAATATCAGAATGCACAAATCATGACGCACGACAAAAAATTAGGCGGATATCAATCATCCATCCAAAAGAATGCTCGCGTCGAGGTGGCGCCGGATGATTAGTTTTTGTGGGCCACTCCTACAAAAACTAATCATCCCGCACCACCTCAAGACGCTGATTCTTTTCATGATAATTGAATGGATCTAACATCATGTAAAAAATATAGACGAAGATCACCTCCCATAAAAATACAACCGGTATTTATAGATATGTTTAGCAAAATACGGGGCAATATTTTAAGCTCATATGTTTAAAGATTACTTTTGTCAGTGGGAACTATTTTCGAAAATAGAAGTAGCAAATTGATAAAAAAAAAAATCATGAGCGTTGAAGCTTGAGTTTCCCTAATAAATGGGCTCGACCCGAAAGTATTTAATAAATCAAACGTGACCTTGGCTTTCTTTTGAGTACTTGACTGAAAGAAGCATGACTCAAAGAATTGTTTAAATTTGTACCGTACTTGACCGCAACTCAAAAGAAAACCAAATTTTCTTATAGTGAAAATATTCAAAATTTGGTTTTCTTTTGAGTTGCGGTCAAGTACGGTACAAATTTAAACAATTCTTTCTAGTTGAAAGAGACAAAGTTGTTTAGGCCAAAATCTAAACTTGCATAGAATTAAGTTCGTTTCATGGTCCAGTTTGGGACCGAAATCAGTTTTAAGCTGGAATCGAAGTAACACCAAACCGGTACTATACGCCGTATATAGTATGGTTCTCAATTCTCAATATTATTTTGTACAGGCTTTAAGGCTTTTCCACACCCTCAACTTGCTTAATTGTTTGTTAGGTTGGTATTAATTGATTGTTACTTTTGACGAATGAAAGTGATAATCAAGTATTCATACAAAATTATATCAATATGAACTTTTATAAGAATTTTAGTGGTACGTAGTATGGGTTAAAAGAAAGGGCATATTAGGTCAAAATGTCGACATGATAATGTAATGGTTGGTTTCTTCTGAATATGATTGTAAAATAACGCAAACTTAAGTGTTTTGTTACATACCAACAATTGTAAAAGCAATACTCTATATCGTTTACTGAGGGGTGTTTGGAATTGTGTCACACCCCCAAATTACCTGTTTTGCAGCGGAATGGAATTCTTGAGGATTGACTGTCATAGCATCACCGTTACAGTTATATTTAACGACCTAAAATGTCGTTTGAAAAGCACATCGTTTGATATATTAAAAACATTCAGAGTTACAAAAGATAGGCCCCAAAAAGGTAATCAACATTTGCGGAAATAAGTTTGTTACAATCCAAACGATGTTTTAAAGTGCATAAAATCCATGTGAGACGCGTCGTCACCGCGACTCTATGATAAGTCCTTATGTATGCCATGATGTATATGTGGGAAACGGTGTACACTTTATTTATGAAAATCAGATTATAATTACAATAAATAAATTAACAGAAATAAAGAAACATCAAATTAAATAACAGACAGAATGGGGTAGAAGCAGAAGACAGACTCTATAGCGATATATAAAAGAAAGCAGTAAAAGGTCGTGAACGAGGCTCGTGTTTAACACGATTCCCTTAAAACAGATTCGCCGTCTGTTTTCCAGGGTACAACGCTCAATCTTGTTGCCGCGATCGGACCGACAAACTTGCCTGAAAATTCACGGAAAAGCTGTGCGTTTCTGATCGAGAAGGTTGATGGAAATCTGTTGCAGTGGAGCTACGTATTTCTGTGTATTTCTGAATGAGGGCTAAGGTTTTATTTATACAGAAACGTGTCTTGTTCTCCAAGACTAAATAAAAGCCTTAATTGTATAAATCTGTTATAATTAAAACAGATTTACAAATCTGTTAATTACATAACTGATTCTGTAAAACTTTGTCAAAAAGTTTCAAATCTATTCCTTAAATAGATTTACAGAAAATTCTAGAAAAAGGAAACTCGAATCTGCAGCAAAAAGATACGCACGTATGCGAGGCTTCGGAGCTGCATTCGTGTCCGCTCGCATGAGTTCAGAAGCTTCAAACTCATTTTGGCCCGGAAATCCCATTTTCTGCACCCCCTGCGTGCGCGCACGTAGGGGTGGGAGCATAACCAACCTAAAGGAATTTGATAGCCAAAGCTATGATTTCCTTTTAAACAAGCATTCACTTCTTGTTTTGGGCGATGTGGGATACATCCTCTTTTCCAATTTTTCATGTTTCAAGTGCCTCACTTTGAGACACGATATCTCATTCATTTCAACTCCAATTTGGACACGCTTTAGCTCGTTGCGAAGCTCTCGTCAAGAAGAACGCAAAGCTACCAAGAAATATAAATATATATAACATATACATATATTAAATAGTGTCCAAAAATTTGTAAAAGTCACTTTGCAAAACTATTTTCCAACAGTATATGCCTTAGATACCTGAAAATACATTGCTAAAAGTGTCAACACAAAGGTTGAGTGAGTTCATAGAGTTTATGTAAATGTTTTATACGACCACCACAAGTATAAGTTATGTATGACAAATATGTCACATAAAATGATACAATTGCTATAAGCACATGACACCAAGCTAGACCGATTATGATGTTCGCTTCAACAGAGTGTTTTGCCAAACACTCAAATAATGATATGAAATGAAATGCATCCGTTTGACCGTTGGGACCACCAACCCGGATGGAGGAGTCACCTCAATAGATCTATTCACTCACCGCTTCTTCCTAATTAACGGTTCATGATTATGAAATGGGGACATTCAATTGGCAATGAGGTAACTTAAGCAATGTAATGAATTTGAATATACTTGGGCTCGTAATAAAATGATGTGCAATGTATTCTCCCCCGTAGGTTTTAAATATTGTATAAACTTGAATAAATCGGGGCTATGAAAACTAACTTGGACAATGATGCGATGGCAAAAGTGAGTATACTGAAATGAAACGCAAATCTCTAACCGTGACCTATTATGAATGATATGATCTATAATAAGTTATGATATAATGTTATGCATGAAAATATTGTTTAAGGGTAGTTTTCGGTTTGAGTGTCCGTATTTTATTCGTTACAACTCCGACAACGGTTGAACCTTTTGGAAAATAAGCTAGGTGAACTTACTTTTACTAGAAGACATCGTTTTCTAAAAGCATTCTATCGATGTTAAGACTCCCAACATGGTTATAGTATTAGAAAATAGTTTGTTTCATGAGTTTCAAAATAGTTGGATTATTCCGTGTTTAGTATATTTAGTTTGTATATAGTTTGTATATACATGAGCTTTATTAGGAAGTGATTGTGTATATCTTATTTAGTTTTATGTTTATACGCTTCTTGGGAAACGGTTTAGGTTTTGTTTAGGGTTCCTTGTCTATAAAAGGAACACAATAGTATGAGTTATGTACCGATTGGAAAACAAAGTTTTATTAATATAAAGATCCATAGAGGATCACAGAGTTCTTAGTTATTTGTGTTACTTGTGTTTATAATTCCGCTACTAAATACAAGTTGTAGAGATTGTCTTTTACTGTGCTTGTGATTACATAGGCATAGCTAACGATCCACGAGCTCAAGATCTATCAAGGTCTGCTAGTTTCAACAAGTGGTATCAGAGCCTCGTGAGAGTCTCTACGATACTAAGAGCTGTTCTTTGCTTTAATCCTTTCAATCACTACATTCTTCACCATGTCTGGAGTTGTGGACGATGTTGAAATTGCCAACAACAATAACGGTGCCTCCCTACAACAGCTTAGTCTATCCAACAACAATGCTAAATTCCCATACTTGAAGAGAGAAGAGTATGACCTATGGGCCATGCAGATGCAAAACTGGATTTCCAACATTGATTGGAATCTCTGGTCAATCGTGCGTATGGAAACAACTTAAAAGGACAACCACCGATCCCGATGGTATCGTTGTCATTGCTCCTCCAAAATCACGATGAGATCCCGGCGCTCAAAGAGAGCACAAGGTGAGAACTATACTCCTTCAGCGATACCTCAAGATCACTTGAGTGATTTTCATTATATGGGAGATGCTAGGATATATGGTTGGCGATCAAGGCTAAGTTCGAGGAATGAGGAGTCTAGGAGAATGAGAAAGTCCATGTCATGACAACAGCTTTCAAGACTTTCAAATCTCAAGAGGAAGGAATTCACAAGGGCTACGACAAGTTTCACAAGATCTTAAGTCGCTTAAGTCAGCTAAAGGCAAAGCCAGATAATGATGATTGTAATTCTAAGTTCTTGAGGTCATTACCTTCATCCTGGCTACAAGTAAGCATTGCTTTAAAAGCTAAAGGTGGTTTGGATATGCTTACTTTTGATGAGTTGTACAACAAACTTAAAGCTCTTGAACATGATGTAAGAAGTCCTTTTCGGTCATCATCCACTACTAGTCACACAACCTTTGTTGGGGCATCTACCCCAAAGATGATCCATGCTCCAAATCCAACAGAGTATTACTCATCCTCATCTTATACTGCTGCTTCATCTAGTTCTCAACAAAGAACTAGTGGGGTAATGGAAGATGTACTTGATCCTTCTTTGTCGATTATGATCCTCAAAAAGAACTTGCATATGAGGATTTCGATCGTGGATCCACTGGAGATGGAAGAGATGAAGTTAAAGTGGCAGTTGCTATGCTTTCTATGGACATCAAGAAATTTGAAAGAAAGGTCGAAGGAAGTTCGGCTTTCGTGGAAGAGATCCAACTAGGTTTGACAAAAGAAGGTCAAGTGCTTTACATGTCATCAAATGGGTCACTTCTCCGAGAGTGCAAGGACGTAAAAGTCGGTGATGAGGTGAATTACTCTTCCTATCGCCAGAATCAAAGGGATGCCGGAAAGGCCTCAGCAGCTTTGGTTACTCTTGATAAAACCGTGGACCGGACGCAACATGAGCAGGAGAATGATGATGGTCTTGGTGGTGTCAATATCGGGTTGTTTGCAAGTTGTACTTCGAGGATAGGCATGATCGATTGCATTGATGGGCATCTCTCGTGTACAAAACCGTGTGTTTGGTTGTAGTGAGCGTTATAATGAACTCAAAGAAGCTTATGATATTTTGAAACCTAAATATAATGAATGCTATGTTGAGGTTGATGCTTATAAACATGCTTTAAAAACATTAGAAAGACAAAAGGTTTGGTTTCGTAAGAATCAAATAGCTTATGATGAAAAATTAGGATATTAGAGAGTGATCTTGAATGTTCTAATAATGAGTTAAAAGATCCGAGAAGTTAAGAGCGTATGTAGAGTCGAGAATCTAGAATTGAAAAGAAACTAGATGAAGAGATAGCTAGGCATAATGAATGGCAAATGAATGGGAACAAACTAGCTACCACATATATGGTAGTCAATCTGTGACTTCTACAATAGGTTTAGGTTTTCAAAAGTATGTAGGGCTAGAAGCTAGGAATGATGGGCGAATCTACACCAAAGAGCTTAGCTAACTTTGTCAAAGAAGGTGACCTACATGTCAGACGTGGACCTATTAGAGGTGAGCACATGCCAATTGACCTTTCTATTTCTACCGACTTTGATGGATCACACCATCTCTATGGCAAAAGTCAAAAGACTTGCTGCACTCTAAACATCTTCTAATGACTTTGTCTCTTGTGTTAACAAAGACAAGTCCTCCGAGCAAGGGTCCACAGAGTGTGATTCAAATGACAAGTCCGACCTTCCCAAGTCTTCCCAAGTCTTCACCCCGCCGCACCCAAGACTACCTATAAGCATGTCGAGTTGCGCCAAGGAATCAACTTCCAAGACAGCTCCTCTCAAGACCGTTTTTCTAATTCTTTGCATAATAATTCGTTAAAACAATTCTTTTCATGGTTTTGGTTTGAATACTTCGCTTGTAATAGAACATCTTTGGTTTGAATAAATCTTCTAAATGTAAGACATGTTTTGTGTGTGGAAGTAAATTTCATTTAATTAAGGATTGTGATTATCATGAGCAAAGAATGAGTAGGTGTGGTGATTCTAGGACATCTAGACCAATGTGGACCAATGTTAATGCTATACCACCTTATGTTCCACAAGCATCTTATACCGATTCTCCTTTACTTGAGAAGATCTTTGCTAAACCATATGTGCAACCAACAAGTTCATATTTTAATAATGGTTTTTGGCCCGGATATGTTGACTCTATGAATGCCGAACGGGTATAGGGATATCGTCAAGTCCTCAAGAGTTGTTCTTGGAATCAAAGGGACCTAAATATCAATGGAAACCCAAGAACAATAGTGGATCTTTTACATCCGCTTGGCATAAATCAAATGATCCATAAGGTGTTCAAGTCAAGAATGACTTGAGCCTCCATAGTGTACTAATATTTTGTATATTTTTGTTGTTGTTGTAGGATCATCCCTTAAGCATAAGGATATTGGAATTGTTGATGTGGTTGTTCAAGGAGTATGTCCGAAACAGGATTTGATGCATAACTTTGTACCTATTGAAGGAGGAGGCAATGTGACCTTTGGTGGAAGTGATGGGAGAATTATCGAAAGGGACCATCAAAACACCTCAACCGGATTTTGAGAATGTATACTATGTCGTGGAACTCAACACTTCAATTTGTTCTCGCCTCACAAATATGTGACACCAAGAACAAAGTACTCTTCTCGAGGATGAATGTCTTGTGTCGTCTAAAGACTTCAAACTCCCGTAAGAAACCTCAATTCTCACCGAGAGTTCCTCAAATCACAATCTTTATACATTCAACTTAACCGATGTTAAACCGTAAGGTGACTTAACTTGTTTGGTGGCCAAAGCATCCTCGGATGAGTCTACCAAATGGCATAGGAGGATGGCTCATGTGAACTTCAAGACCATAAACCGCCTCTAAACCGAGTCTTGTTGAAGGTCTTCCTTCCAAAGTTTTCACTAATGATCATAATTGTGTTGCTCGCAACAAAGGAAAGCAACACGAGCCTCATTCAAAGTCATATCACGTGAGCATCATTTCGAACCTCTTCACCGCTTCATATGGATCTTTTGGTCCAACTCAAATAAGAAGCATAGATCACAAGTATTTTTGTTTGGTTATCACCGATGGCTTTAGTAGATTTTGTTGGGTATTCTTTCTAAGGACTAAAGATGAAACATCTCAAGTAATCGAAAGACTTCATTACCCTTGTGGAAAATCGCTTAAACAAGAAGGTTAAAGGAATCGGTGTGATAATGGGACGAGTTCAAGAATGTTGTACTTATAGAACTCGCAGTCTAAAGGTATTAAAAGGGACTATAGCACTCCAAGAACCCCACAACAAAATGGGGTGGCCGAAAGGAAAAATAGGACCTTGATAGAGGTCGCAAGATCTATGCTAGCGCACTCTAAGTTACCCACTATGTTTTGATCAAGTCATGGCACAACTTGTTATGTGTTGAACAGGTATCCATTACTAGACCTCACCTCAAAACACCATATGAACTTTTGTTTGGGAAAGTTCCTCGCTATCCATTACCTCAAACCTTTTGGTCACAAGTGACAATTTAATACTAGTGATCCACTTGGTAAATTTGATGAGAAGGCTGATGATGGTTATATTGTGGGCTATTCAGCTCATAGTAAAGCTTACAGAGTGTACAACTTGTCTGCTAGGAAGATAGAGGAGACTTTGAACCTGAGATTTCTTGAAGATAAGCCTAATGTTCAAGGACAGGGTCATGTGTGGTCTTTTGACCTTGATTACTTAACTGATTATTTGGGTTATTCTAGACATATGGCTAACCAAAATGCAGGTTCTCAAGAGTCTCCTACTAACAATGCAGGTACATTGATGTCGATTCGACAAAGGAGCTTGAAGATGGTGAACAACCTATTATCAGGCCTTCTTTCTCCACTAACAATTTTGCAGAAATTCTTCAAAAGATGGTGCCGATAAGAGTGATGATGATTCACAATATGTCAAGACCTTGCTAGGTTAAAGAAACAGAGTATGCAACTAACCTAGAGGTCGAGAGAAATGCCGAGGAGAGTGCAAGAGAAACCATCGCTGGAAACAATCATTCTCACGAAAGTGATCCTGCTTTCTCCTATCATCTCCAAATCACCGAAGGACATGTCGTTTACTACTCCTATTTCTACTAGAGAGTCAATGCACCTTGGAGAACCTTATACACGCTTTCCAAGACCTTCGATCTTGGTCATCATCAACCAAAAGTCGGCATCTTCACCTCACCTTCCTATGATATCGACTTTGAACCCACAAGAACTAATCTTGATTCCTCCATTGATGTCAACACCATCGCTACTAAAAGGATCAACAATGCTCATCCACAATTCAATATTATTGGTGATCCTAATGCACCGTTAGAACTAGGGCACCGTGACAAGTTCTAAATATGGTCAAGTGGCATTTATCTCTTATGTCTCCAATCAACAAAGAGACAATCATACGCACTATGAACATTGTCTGCTTGCCTGCTTTTCTCTCTCAAGTGGAACCAACCAAGGTTACTCAAGCCCTTGAAGATTCCAGCTGGCTTGAAGCAATGCAGATGAAATGCAACAATTTCAAAATCAAGCAGGTTTGGATCTTGGTACCACTACCGATGGCAAGTATGCAATTGGGACCAAATGGATTTTGAAGAATAAGAGAGATGCAAGAGGTGTTGTGATAAAAACAAAGCTAGATTAGTTGCTCGTGGTTATCGCCAAGAGGAGGGAATTGACTATGATGAGGTGTTTGCACTGTTGTTAGAGTTGAAGCCATTCGGATATTTTTGGCTTATGCATCCTACATGGGTTTTATGGTATATCGAATGGATGTTAAAGGTGCTTTCCGTATGGAGAAATAGAAGAGGAGGTTTATGTCACTCAACCTAAAGGATTTGAAGACCCGATCATCCTAATCATGTTTACAAAGTAGTCAAAGCTCTCTATGGACTTCATCAGCACCCGAGCTTGGTATGCTAGGCTTTCATCATTTCACCAAAGCATGGCTATAGACGAGGTGCAATTGATAAGACACTTTTCCTTAAGAAGAATTCCACGACATTATTCTTGTGCAAGTATATGTGGATGATATTATTTTGGATCCACAAAAGAAGCTTGGTGCAGGAGTTTGAGGAGCTTATGAAGGAGAGTTTCGGATGAGTGCTATGGGGAGTTGACTTTCTTTTGGGTCTCCAAGTTCAAGAGAAACCCGATGGTATCTTTATCACCAGACAAATATGTGAGGACATCTTGAAAAAGTTTGGTATGGAAAGTGTAAGGATCGCCACTACACCTTATGAAGCTCCTAAGACAAAGACCATCAATGAAGCGCATCCACCGTGAATGTTCATTTATACAGTGTCTATGATTGGTTCTTTGATGTATTTAATAGCTTCAAGGCCCGATATTACTTTTGTCGTGAGTGTTTGTTCGAGACATCAAGTTACTCCACTTACTTCCCATCTCAATGTCATTAAGAAGATCTTTAAGTACCTCAAAGGCCAACCTCATCTAGGCCTTTGGTACCCAAAAGAGTCTCCTTTAAGTTGGAAGCTTATAGTGATAGTGACTATGCCGGTGCAACCGATAGGAGGTCCACCACCGAGGTTGCCAATTCCTTGAAAGAGATTGATTTCTTGGCAATGCAAGAAATGACTATAGTGGCTACCTCATCTATCAAGCAGTAGTACGTTGTCGCCGCTAATTGTCGTGATGTGTTCTTTGGATTCAAAATCAATTGTTGGATTATGGGTATAACTTCATGAACACAACAATTTTTATTGATAATCAAAGTACCATATGCATTGTTAAAAATCCAGCTTTTCACAAGAGAACAAAACATATTGAAATCGTGCACCACTTTATAAGAGATGCATATGATAAACATTTGATAAAAGTGGTTAAAATTCACACCGATAATAATGTGGCGGATTTGTTAACAAAGGCTTTTGATGGACCAAGGTTTCAATACCTTGTGGTCCATATTGGTATGCTTAACCCTTAACTGCAGAGTTTAAGGGGAGGCATAGGCCTCAGGGGAGGATTTGTGTACACTTTGCATGTTATTATGTAATTTTGTATACTTTTGGTTTGTTTGCTTTTCTCTAACTCTAACCAGATAATGTTATCTTAGTTTGTTTTTCTTTGTTAGTTTGTGTGTTTCTCTGTGTTTATTCTGTTTTGCAGATTGGTTATTCAAGTTGGAATTTACCATGGTTATTATTTGGAAAATGGTCAAGAAAGCTCTAAAGCTTGTTTCACTAAATTCAAAGTGTCAAGTGAGCTATTTGTTTCATCAAGACAATGTAATCAAGTTATAATGTTCATTCAAGAGAAGCATCAAGCAAATTGTTCATTCATTCAAGAGAAATAACATTACCCTTACACTTACAGAGTACAATCAACATCAAATGCAACTACATGATCTACTAATCCTAATCTAGTACATATCATCTATTCCAACATCTAACATAATGTTGGATATGCATGATCGCCACATCTTTCACACTAGATGTCGGATATGCATTTGTGAAGTCTTGCATAACCACCCATTCATTCTATCTCGATGGTCGGAGATGCATAACTACTATGACGAGGATGCTAAGGATCAAAATGGAAAGGATGGATTGATGCAAATCATGATGATGAAGAAAATAATATGTCCTTTGTGCTTCATCTATTGATTTCAACCAAAATGCAATCAATCCACCATCTTTAAGCATTTCCTCTATACGATGTGTGTTGATGCACCAAAACCTGTGCAGAAGACCGAGAACCACCTCTCTATCCTTGGGAGTGGCGGATTCTGCCTCGTGGCCTTCGTTGAGGCCGAGGAGCCGGAGGTTGGGAGTAAGATGTTCTCTCCTTACAGAGTCATCGTAATCATCAACGGCAAGGGAAGGCACATTCACAACAAAGCAGGGAGGCTCATTCACTCTCTTTGAAGTTGCTTCCTCATCTGAGTCTTCATAAGGTGATACATAAGAACTTATGGATGAGTTGTCTTCACCATCGCCTGGATTGCTTGACAAATAGTTCTTCTTCCACCACTCAAGACTGCTTATGGAGGATGCATTGTCATCTGATGAAAGGGTGATTGGTGTGGAACTACTCATGGTTGATTGTGATTAATTTTGGAGCATTGATGAAATTAGGGTTTGTGATGATATTTGGGGTTTTTGATGAAGAGTTATGTGTGCATTGGGATTGTTTTATAGACAGTTTCAAGACTTGATGAGATTTAATGCGATAGTTGAAACAAGAAAAGATATTTATCAAGCTTCTTGAATACGTGATCTATTTCGCCGATCGGTATTCTTCAAAGAGAATGGCTAGTGTTTCTACCGGTTGAAAGTTAAATTGGGTAAAAGTAGCAAGACATCGCCAAGATTGGTCAACTATTTGACCAAAATTGGGAAACTACTACTTATTCTCTATTCGCATATCTTCGCCTCAAATTAAACGATTCCTTTACTCACGCTCAAAACACTTCCACTTGTGTGAATCTTAACCCTAACTTACAATTTTCTCATGGCGCTCAATTCAAGCATGATCATAATAAAGTCGCTCGGGAACAAATAAGGGTGATGAGTTGTATAGACCAATGGTAGAATTTTAACGAGATCCAAGATTCATTATGCATTAACGCATTCTCCTAATGCAATATATGAATCGTTGGTTACTCAATTTTGGGCAATCGCTACAAAACGGAGTGATACGTAGATTGTTGCAATGATTGACGGAACAGTAGCATGTGGTGACAGAGGAGCCGATAAGAAGACAACTTCATTTGGATGATCGAATGGGGTTTATCATTCTAATGTCACGTGGTACTTGATGGGCTAAGAGCAATTGGATATCAAGGTACAAGGACCGATATGTGGTTAAAGAATCGCTTTGTCCTATGTGGAGGTTTTGGTTCATACATTGCTTCAATGTTTAAGCAATAAATCGTGAGGATGGGATCAATTTTCACTCAATTAGGATGTGGTATTATATGTCTATCTCAGGGTTTAACTTATAATTTTTCTAAGTTTATTTTCGATAATATGGTTGAGAATATAACTAGGAAAAAGACCAAGTTTTTGATGTACCCTAGGTTTTTACAAATGATATTGGATGTGTCTACCAAAACCCAAGCCTTTTATCCCATAGGAGCTTTAACTTCTAAGTTGTTTGCTTCAATGAGAACTAAGTTTGAGGGGACACATTATCCTTTACTGGCAGCTATGTTGCCTCAAAACAATGAGGTCACGATGAGGATAATGATGTTAATCTACCTTCTACCGATGTTACTGCTGATGGTAATCCTTCAGTTGCCATTGATGAGGGCCCTTCTAATATTGCTGAAGCATCTAATGTTTCTCCTGACCTACCTCCACCTATACCTTCACCTAGACCTAGTCCTAGTCCACCACCTACTCAAGATTCTATTGATGAGGTTGTGCATGAATCTGATAGATTGCCCACACCTAGTCCTATTAGGAATCAATTTGATGAAGGATTTCCTAATTTTGAGCATGTTCATATTTCTCCTGAAAGGCCCAATGAAGCTCCCATTACCACTGAGCAATCAGCTGGTGGAGCTGAGGAACCTATTACACCGACATCTATATATGCTCTAGTGAATGTGTATGCAGTGAGGTTGCCGATCTCAAGAAGGAGCTTACAGAGACCAAGTCTACTCTTGGTGATCGATTGTGGTGTTGCGTAATAAAGTTAAGAGCTTGGAAGAACAACTTGGAAATAGGGGCAAAAGGAGAGTTTTGGTTTCTTCCGATGAGGAGCATGAAGAGCCTCACTTGCATCACTAGGAATCTTGGTCGATGCAGCTCTAACAACTCCTGCTTTTTCCTATTGTCGCTAAGTCTTCAAAGAAAAGGAACCTATTCGATACACTAGTAAACGGAAAAGACAATATCTCGATAAGGAATCCACTGAAGCTTCTAAGGAACCAAGTGTTGATGTAGTATCCGCGATGTTCAAATGGAGGATGTTGCTACCGAACATGGTCAAGCTTATTTTGTCCAAGAACAACTAAGTTCTCAACCTTCAGCAGATGATAATACAGTGTTTGTTGTCGGAAGAAGTTTTATTTGGATTCTAATATCAAGTCTTTTCTACACCGCTGAGGCTCTTTCTCAACATGTTTCTTCCGATGCTAAATGGATGTTTCTTCCAAGTTCCTTCTATGGATATTCCTCAAGTCCGCTCACCGAGGAGACTACCGATAAAGGGAAGGAAGCAAGTGATTGATGCAAGACTTGGTTCAGATCCGTAAGTGACCGGAGTTGAAAGAACAAGAAAGAATGTTAGATGAGTGTGCATGTAACAAGAAAAGTGAGGAATTGGCTAAACAACTAGCACCTCGCTACTTCAATTTTGCCTCCCGAGAGACAAAGGAACTGGATGAATTATGACTCAGATGCTCTCACACACATTGGGATGTTTATACTCAAGAAGTAGTTTCTAATCCTACACTTGCTCGTAGTATATTAGGTGCGATTTTGGTAGTGATACTTTTGTGGCTCTAATGATGGCTCGAGGACAACAAATGAAGCAAGAAGCAATTGCAAAAGGAGAGCTATTGTTGCTCAACGACATAAAGCAAAAGGGAAAACCAATGACCGTAGCTCGTAAGAGGCTCATATGAGGAGGGTTGTGAAGAATCATAGTTCTACTATTTATAATTCGCATGTCTATGAAGCAAGTCTTTGCTTTGTCTGATGATGCTTTGATTAGAAAATATAATATGATTATGAAGTTTTCTTCATCTTCATCTGTTTCTACCTCTTCTTCTACATTGAAAAGGATTGCTGATACTTCAAATGTTCCTAAAGCGAAGAGACCTAAGACAGTTGATATAGTGGACAATTTTGATGTTGTTTCACCTCAGGTGATTTCTTCTGATGTTGCTACTGACGTAACTCCCAAGCTACTCCTTCATCGATAAGGTTTCTTCACGAACCTTCTATTGTTTCTCCCAAGCATTGTCTTGTGATGCATCCGTTGATAATTGGGAGATGCATTGAGTAAGCAAGATGATCTAAAGGTTGCTAAAGCTAAGAAAGCAAGAGAGATGCTTGATGTAATGAATTTCTTACGTGATGGTGTTCCAACTATATCTACTGCTTCTTCTACTCAAGTCAAGATGTTCTTGAAAATTCGAGGAAGGATTATCTCGGGAATGAATACACCGGTAGGAGGAAGAAAAGGATGGCTAAAAGGAAACTTAGTTCCTTAAGGAGATCTCGTGAGACTAGCTAGGAAACATCTTTCCAAGAGTAGCTCTTTAGATCTCAAGGTCACCGAGTCAACTTTTATTAAGGAAGGAACTGTTGATGTTTTTCCTAAAGGAACACATTCTCGTATTGATCAATTGGACACCGGGAAGCTTAATATCGCTTATCGATCGGATAATTCTACTATACGCTCAACTTCTTGAAGGAAATCTTTCATTTGGTGGATAGACATGATTTGAAGATGTCAGTATGAACATGTCACTCAAGATTATACTATTCATAAACCATGTGGTTCGGTTTATATTTATTGGGTGATCTTCAAGTCTTGTTTGATTCTCATTCTCCAGAGGGTAAAGGGTATTCTATTTGGCAGAATTCACATATGTGGGAGATTGAGAGTTGGAGGTTCTATCCTCTGCCATGTGTTCATGTGGTTCAGACACAATGTGGCATGATTTTGTGTATGTTCTCGGATAAGACTTATCCTTTGTCTGTTTCTTTAATGGAAAGATTGCTTAGACAGAAGTTGGAAGTACCTTCTAATCCAGTTGGCAATGATGACCTTCATGCAACACAATGTGTTGGATTGATTAAAAATCAGCTTCTACAACATAAAGGTTCATCTTAATTGTGGTATTTTGTATCTTTTGTAATATTTGTTTTCTTTATTTCTTAGTTAAAAAAAAAAAATTATTTGAGTATGTCTAACTTTTATTGCAGTGTTTGTTGTATATTATTCATGGTTATTGACTCACCGATATACCTTGTGTATGTCAAAGAGTTAGCTAGTCCAAGGGTACAACTTTGGTAAAGACACATCAAATCATGTTGATAGTCGTAATGGTTTGCTCAAAATCATAGGGACCGCAACCACCCATGCTTAATTGTCGAGGGTTGTATGGTCATCAATTCACCATGGGTTATTCCTTTTGGAATCCAAGAATTGACTAGCCCACTTGTATATGGCTTGTGGTAAAGGCATTGAATACCATATTTGGTAATCGCTTCACCAATTCTAAGAATTGACTAGTCCCGAGCAAACGGCTACATGTAAAGACATTTCAAACCGTTTATATGGTTGCCGATTTGCTAATAAATCGATGGTTATCGTGTACCATAGTTTTCGAACTTAAACATTTGGCTACTCCAAGAGTGATGGCTATTGGAAGAGACATCAAATCCATTATTTTCAATGATTCACCTCTCACAGAGTTAACACACCGGATGTGATGAGAATAGTTTGAAACTAATATGTTTTGATGTACATGTTGTCATTTGTTGCCGCAAAGATATGGAGTTTCGAGTTTATTCATCAAAGAGATGTTCTTATTTTGATTCTTTGTCACGATGTTCGTGAACAATCCTCCGTGTCGTCTAGTTAAAGATCTATCAAGAAACCGAACTTAACCAAGTCAAATTCCGCTTAGGGAGGATTGTTGGGAATTATGTGAAGTATGGATTATGTCGAACTTATCAAGGGATTCTCATCAAGTAGTATGGATTCTACCAAGACATAATTCACCAAGTTTTATAGTTATTAGTTTGTTTCATGGAAGTTATTATTCCGTGTTTAGTATATTTAGTTTGGATATACATGAGCTTTATTAGGAAGTGATTGTGTATATCTTATTTAGTTTTATGTTTATACGCTTCTTGGAAACGGTTTAGGTTTTGTTTAGGTTCCTTGTCTATAAAAGGAACACAATAGTATGAGTTATGTACCGATTAAAAACAAAGTTTTAGTTAATATAAAGATCCATAGAGGATCACGTAGTTCTTAGTTATTTGTGTTACTTGTGTTTATAATTCCGCTACTAAATACAAGTTGTAGAGATTGTCTTTACCGTGCTTGTGATTACATAGGCATAGCTAACGATCCACGAGCTCAAGATCTATCAAGGTCTCGCTAGTTTCAACAAGTGTGGTGTATGTGCTTACTACACCTATTCCTCGATGATGGGGATGATGCTACCGTGGAGCGGATCAGAGAAAGAGCAAATGGGAGAATGATGACTACATATGCAGAGGTCTTATTCTTAATGGTATGTCGATTCTCTGCTTGATATTTATCGAACTTTGAATCTTCCAAAGAACTGTGGATTCCTTGGATGCCAAATATATGGTCGAGGATGCATCAAGTAAGAAGTTCCTTGTTAGTAATTTCACAAATTACAAAATGACCGATTCAAGACCGCTTATGGAACAATACAATGAACTTCTTGGAGTACTTGAAGGTTTACACAACACCATATGAACATGGATGAGGCTATCAAAGTCTCTTGTGTCATTGACAAACTCCTCCTTCATGGAAATATTTTAAGCATACCTTGAAACATATGAAGGAGGAGTTAACTCTTGTTGAGTTGGGCGGTCATCCGCATTGAGGAATCTCTCAAGGTGCGGGATAATGACAAGCCAAAGAGTAGCAATGCTACTTGGTGCATCTGTTGTCAATATGGTGGAGCATAACAACTCCACCGTGTACAATGATAACAAAGGCAAACACAAATATCATGATAACACAAAGGCGATCTTAACAAGAAGGCAACTCCTACTTGTTGGAAATGTGGCAAGACCGGTCTCATTAAAAGGGACCGCAAAGGTGTTAAAGTTGGTGGTAAAGCCAATGGATCGAGCACTAATGGTTCGGGAGTGGTGGTTCAACCAACTCACCGAAAGGTCGAATATGTTTAATAAGTATTTTCGATTTATTATGTTACATATGTATCTCGAATCTTTTATGTGCAGGATGATGATGTTGCATGGTGGGTTAACTCGTGCAACAGTTCGTGTGTAAAGATAGAAGCTGGTTCAAGACTTATGAGTCACTGAATGATGGTTCTATTCTTCACATGGGAAATGAGTCAACAGCCTTGGTGCATGGTCGTGGTTGTGTAGTTCAGGAAAGATTGTAACTTTGTTTGATGTTATTCATGTTCCTGATATCAGGAAGAACTTGGTTTCAAGTAGTATTTTGAATAATCATGGATATAAACAAGTTATTGAATCTGATAAATTTGTGCTTTCTAAGCATGGTGTTTTTATTGGTTTTGGTTATTTAGGTAATCAAATGTTCAGGCTTAATATTTCTACTAACAATGTTAATTCAACTTTTATGACCACCACTGACACTGATTCTAGCCTATGGCATGCAAGACTTGGCCATGTACATTATAAAAGAATGCAAGATATGTCTAGGGATGGTTTAATCTCTGCTTTTGACATGGACACTGAAAAGTGTAAAACTTGCATGTTGACCAAGATAACCAAGAAACCCTTTCAGGGTGTTAGTCGTGAGACTAAGATCTTGAGCTTATTCACAGTGACTGTGTGATTTGCATGCCACTCCTTCTTTGGGAAATAAGAAGTACTTTGTGACATTTATTGATGATGCTTCTAGATTTTGTTATGTCTATCTCATACATACCAAGGATGAAGCATTAGATAAATTCAAAGTGTTTAAAACTCAAGTTGAATTACAACTCGAGTCTTTGATCAAAAGATTAAGGACTGATAGGGAGGTGAGTACATTGATACTCGGTGCTTTCATCTGTTGGAATAATCCATGAAACAATGCCCTTATACTCCTCAAAGAAATGGTATTTTGAAAGGAAAACAGTCTTGAAGGAGATGGTTAATTCCATGTTATCCTATTCAGATCGAGTCAAAGGTTCGGGTGAAGCTATGTTAATAGCTTGCTATTTTTAAATATGGTTCCCAACAAAAGGAACAAGGTTACCCTTATGAACTCGGACTAAAAGGAAAACCAACCCGAATTATCTCAAGGTTTGGGGTTGTAGGGTCATTGTAAGACTCCACGATCTAAAGCTAAAGACTTTGGGTGAAAGAGGCATTGACTACATCTTTGTTGGATATGCCGAGCATTCCAAGGTTTTAGGTTCTATGTTATTGAACCTAATGAATATGTTTCAATTAACTCAATAATTAAATCAAGGGATGCGATTTTGATGAGATAAGATTCTCATCGGTCCCTAGACCAAATCGAGGATTCCTAATGGAACTCATGATATCGGTGTATCGAGGTCCTCGATGATGAACCATCGGTGGTCCCCGATGAGGTTGTGGTTCCACAACTCGAACTCGTGCTCGGGAAGAGCAAAGGGTCGACTCCAAAGTCATTTGGACCTGAGTTTCAACTATACTTAGTTGAAGAAACTAGGATGAGGTCTCGACCAATACTCCTATTGCTTCATTGTTGAGGATGATCCCAAGACATTTGAAGAAGCAATGAAGTCCCGTGATATTGCTTTACGGAAAGAAGCAATCAATGATGAGATGGATTCCATCATGGACAACAACACTTGGGTGTTGGTTGATCTACCACCAAAGTTGAAAACCTTTGGGTTGCAAATGGATTTTCCAAAGGAAAATGAAGGTAGATGGAACTATTGAAAAGTTCAAGGCTAGACTAGTCATTCGTGGCTTTAAACAAAAGTCGAATAGACTATTTTGATACTTATGCCCCGTGGCTCATATCGCACTACCATAAGATCTGCCGATTGCTATGGCATCTATTCACAACCGTTATTCATCGATGGATGTGAAAACAACTTTCTTGAATGGTGAATTAGAAGAGGAGGTTTATATGAACCAACCTCGTGGCTTCATCATGCTCGGCAATGAAAACAAGGTGTAAACCGATTAAGTCTCTTTATGGACCCAAGCGACACCTAAGCAATGGCATCAAAAGTTTGATGAAGTGGTTTTATCTAGTGGTTATGTTCTTAACCAAGTCGACAAATGTGTGTATAGCAAATTTGATGAAACTGGTAAAGGAGTCATCATTTGTCTATATGTTGATGACATGTTGATCTTTGGCACTAACCAAAATCGAGTTGACTTGACAAAGGAATTTTTGTCATCAAGGTTCTCCATGAAGGACATGGGGAGGCCGATGTTATCCTTGGTATAAGGATTAAACATGAAAGTAAAGGAATTTCTATATCTCGCCTCATTATATTGAGAAGGTGTTGAGGAAATTCAATTACTTTGATTGTACTCGATGAGTACTCCTATGGATACTTGTGAGAAGTCGATGCCTAATAATGGCAAAGTCAATCTCAACTTGAGTATTCTAGAGTAATTGGATGCCCGATGTATGCCATGACTTGTACAAGACCCGATATTGGTTTTGCGGTGGGAAAATTGAGCGGTATATTAGTAATCCTAGTGCTCATCATCGAAAGCGATTCATGTGGTCTTCAAGTATTTGAAGAGAACTATGGATTATAGTCTTTCATATATTGGTTATCCATCGATGTTGGAAGGATACACCGATGCAAGTTGATCGAGAACATCAAGACAATTCGCCTACCGGTGGTCGTGTATTCCTACTTGGTGGAGGTGCAATTTCTTGGGCATCCAAGAAACAAACTTGCATCACCGCTCAACAATGGAATCAATTTGTGGCTCTAGCAATTACCGGTAAAGAAGTCGAATGGTTGAAAACTTGCTTCTTGATATTCCATTGTGGCCTAAACCTATAGCACCTATTTCTATCCGTTGTGATAGTGCGGCTACATTGGCTAAGGCTTATAGCCAAATGTACAATGGTAAGTCTAGACACTTAGGTGTCGGACATAGCATGATTCGTGAGCTTATCATGAATGGGGTGGTATCTATAGAGTTTTTAGATCT
Source organism: Chrysanthemum lavandulifolium (assembly GCA_022545495.1). NCBI lineage: Eukaryota > Viridiplantae > Streptophyta > Magnoliopsida > Asterales > Asteraceae > Chrysanthemum > Chrysanthemum lavandulifolium. The sequence continues at coordinate 218,948,771 of CM040241.1, forward strand.
CAATGTAACTTAGTCGATCACTTGACGAAGGGTTTGGCGAGACTTGGTTATAAAGTCTCGCTAAAGGGATGGGTTTATGTCCAACTTAGTCACCGAATGCTAGGACACCCAACTCCTCCTAAGGAAACTTCGGAGCTGAGTTCAATGTGGAAAGTCGAACATTCAATGGAATGGAGCACATGTTTTATTTACATCCCAAGGTTGTGCTCGGAACTTCTTTGAAAGGAGGATGAAGTCTTTACTTAATGGTTAATTTTCTTTGAAAAGTGCTTGGCGAGCATGACTAAAGAGGAACCACCTATGTAAATGTTGAAGTTTTGCCGCTTTAGGAAGCTTTGGACTTTAGCTTCTACAACATTTATGAATTTGGATATGGACACATGGCTTGTATAGTGTCGAGTCGATAAGTGTTTGAAAACTTGTGTGTACTTTATCTTCGTGTATTCAAATGGGTTGAAGGGTTCAATTCTTAAAACACCCTGATTCTCGAATATTTGAACGTGTAATTTACTAAGATGGAAATTCAATCCTCAGGACATTTTCGTTTATGCACATGTTTTGTTTAATGTTTGGTTTTTATGCAAAGGAAGTGAACTAAATTTAGGGAGGATTGTTGGAAAATTTAGTGCACTTGTGGGATTAGTTCACACCTTGTAATGGGTTAGGAGGTACGGAGTGTACACCCATAAGGTCCATGAACACCCTGACTCTAATAGTGGTTTGTATTGGTAGTGCTAGTAGAAAGTACTGCATGTAGAAAGTACTGCATGTGGAAAGTACTGCATGTGGAAAGTACTACTTGTGGAAAGTACTGCTTGTGGTTTCCATTGATAAGCCGTGTTTCCACTGATAAGCAGTGTTTCCACTGAAGTGCTATGAAAGTACTGCTAGAGGTATGAAAGTACTGCTAGTGTTAAAGTACTGCTAAATGGCAGTTACAACTGCTTAATGACCACGTTTAATTGGTCATGTAACCACTAACAGCTATAATGGGGTTAGTTATGAGGTGATTAATGGGCCGATTAATTCTCTTAATTCCATTTGAATGGCTGAGAGTAATGTCCTATAAATAGGATATCTGATTATGCATGAGATACACATAGAAAACCATAAACACTTATTAGCGAAAGGGTTATAGAATTGTGCCTAATTCCATAATTGCATTTGGTCTTATCCCAAGTAGATATTCGTGTAACCCAGGCATTAGGGTCGAATAGTTTACTTTGGAAAGTGATCACACGATTCCAAGTGATATCCGGTAACCACCTAGTGGTATTTGTTTATGCTGAATTGATTATCTAACCCTGCTACTGGGCACACGAAACCAACAGAAATGTCCAGACTTAGCAAAAATGATCAGACCTTATATTTAGTTTGTCGAAAGTGATTTCTCTCGCGTAATACTTATTCTAACCACTTCAAATCAACACCAAAGCTATTCTAAACCTACCATACACCTTCTTAGGGTGTCATGGGTTCCTAAACATCATCAAAAATGATATGTTTCAAGGGATTAATTATAGGATGATATATACTAATTATAAGTAATGTTGGAAAATTTAGTGCACTTGTGGGATTAGTTCACACCTGGTAATGAGTCAGGAGGTACGGAGTGTACACCCATATGGTCCCTGAACACCCTGACTCTAATAGTGGTTTGTACTGATAGGTAGTGTTTCCACTGATAGTGCTTAGTTAGCACTGATAGACGGTGTTTCCACTGATGGGTGGTGTTTCCACTGATAAACTTGTAACAGAAATTGACCTATTCAGGTGGCAGTTACAACTGCATAATGAACACATTTAATTGGTCATGTAACCACTAACAGCTATAATGTGGATAATTATGAGGCGATTAATGGGGCGATTAATTCTCATAATTTCATTTGACTAGCTAAGAGTATTTTCCTATAAATAGGAAATCTGATCATGCATGAAAACAGAGACAGAAAATGATTAACACTTCTAAGCAAAAGGGTTATTGAATTGTGCCTAATTCTATAACTACATTTGGTCTTATCCCAAGTAGATATTCGTGTAACCCAGGCATTAGGGTCGAATAGTTTACTTTGGAAAGTGATCACACAATTCCAAGTGATATCCGGTAACCACCTAGTGGTATTTTGCAGTTGCTACTGATTATCTTACCCTGTTATCAGAACCTAAACACCAACAATCAAAGTAAACTATTTGTGATAATCAATGGCTGCTGCTGCAATGAAACACATGGCTTCAAACTTTGCCAAGCTTGATAGGTTTGAAGGGGTGGACTTCAGGAGATGGCAGAAGAAGATGCACTTCTTGCTATCAAGCATGAGTGTGGTTTATGTGCTAACCACTCCTATCCTTGATGATGGGGATGATGCTACTGTGAAGCAGATCAGGAGGAGGAGCAAATGGGAGAATGATGACTACATTTGCAGAGTTCTAATCCTCAATGGTATGTCTGATTCTCTGTTTGATATTTATCAGAACTTTGAATCTTCCAAAGTACTGTGGAATTCCTTGGATGCCAAATATATGGCTGAGGATGCATCAAGTAAGAAGTTTGATAACGCTACACGCGTCGTTCGGGGTCAAAGGAACTTCCTTTTCTTCCAGCAAGTTTTATAACACCCCAGGTAGTGAACCTAATCGTTGTAGTGTAGTATTAGGGTAAGCCATGGGTATTGATATCGTTCTCTAGGGGAATAGGAATGCTAGTAAGAAGTTACTACGCTAAGGTTGGGGTTGAGGAAGATTATTTTTTATCTTTTTATATTTTTAGGAAATGGAAAGGTACGAATCTCGGGGTTTGGATTTGGGGGTTGGTATTTCTACCGATTACTCTACTTATCTAATTATCTAATCTAAGGTGAGGGTAGTCTATGTCTAATTATTGTGTGCTCGTATGATGGTTTAAAGATGTGTTTACTTAGGTTTTATTACTCCTTAATTATCTCCTATTGATGGTTGAATTGTCACGTCCTTATTCTTAATCGCGTTGTGTGTTAAAGTCGTAGGGTATGCGTTTGTCCCTAACTCTTTGAACTTACCAAAGGGTCTTGTCTACAAAAGCCCTCTAGGAATTATAAACTCTAACTCTAAGGCACTCTTTGTATGGTTTAGCCTACAACCGCTCTAAGTGTTATAGTCCAAGGCTCACAAAGATTAATCAAGCATTAATTACACAATGAATGACCTATCGCATTACTAGATCATTAACAATTAAGATAAGAGACAACCAATCAATATTCAATAATTAAGTTTCATATTCCCTAAGCAAACACAAAAGTAAATTTGCCGGACATGGAGAACATGCAAGCATACACACAAGTAATTGAAGACATAATTGAACTAATGAAGTAAAACACTTATCTTGATGTAAGATAGGGTTTGGAACCCTAAAATACTGTACAAGACAGCCTTGGTTCGGTTTAGGTTTTTACTCCAAAAGACTACTCTCTAAAACTGAAAAATTCAGATTCTATATATAATATTACAATCGCGACGGCGTCACCTTATGATTTGTGACACCGTCGGGGCGCCGTCATTAGGGTTTCGTCTTGGCCACGTTAGTCTTGCGACGGTGTCACCTTGTGCTTGTGACGCCGTCCCTTCGATCTCGACGCCGTCTCGATCAAATCTAGGCCGTCCCGAGTTGCGACGGCCTACTCTTTTAAAGCCCCGACACCGCCACTTGAAAATAAGCAATTTGGCTATTGTGTCGTCACAGAGTTCTCCGACGGCGTCGCGGCTAAGCGATGGACGCCGTCCCTTGTACTTCAGCCAGCTTTGAGTGTCTCGATTCTTGACTTTGGCCATTTTCTTCAGATATCCGCACCTTTTCGTCCAATTAAGTGCCATTCCAAAGAATTTGCCTTCAAGAGACCTAAAAAGTGAAAAGGAACGATATTAAGTAATAACGGATACAAAAGTGATCAAATAAGGGCTTAAACGACCCCTCAAAAAGTTACATTTTAAAACCTTATCAAATATCCCTACACTTGGTATTTGCTTGTCCTCAAGCAAATGTGCTTTTAGTTAATTAATTTATAAGTTAGGGGTCATGATGCATTGATTTAAAACAGTCCACAACACATATAAGCCTCGTAAAAGTCATAACAAGCACGAAAATTAGATACTAGCACCTCACATGGGGTGTTTGGATACTCTCATCTCTCGGGTGTATATGAAATATAACAAGTTGGAAATGGAAGATAAACACTCATTAACCGGTCCTAGTACATAGATTACCATAGGCTTGAGAATAGATCAAACCTCCATCGCTTTGGCGTAAGCACCTAGGAAAGACTATCAAAGAGGTCTTTAAAGGGTTGTAACGTTAGGCTTACGGTAGGGAAACAAAGGGTTTGGTGGGATAGGCTATTTATTGGTGGCAAGTCAAAATCTCTATGTTGCAAGCATACGAAGAATGGCGTTGCTAAGCCAAGACTCGACACTCTAAACTCTAGATAACTGAAACAAACAAACATAAATTTAAAGGATAGATGTAGGATGGTAGCCTGTATGTTTTTTTTTGAACACTCTTTTTTTTTCTTCTCTCTTTTTCTATTTTTTTTTCGATTTTTTTTCAATTTTTTTTTCATACACTTTTACTCTACCATCCACTACGGTAACATCAAAATGATAGGGATTTATAGGCACATCCCTACACTTGAGTTTTTATTACTCTAACACTAATTTGACCTGAATTGAAAAGATCAAAACACTTGGGGTACGTTATTACGCAAATAAGGGAATTTAACGTTCCCTTCCAGTCATTTCATAAACTTTAACTTTTCTCATGAGTCCCAATTAATCGTCCCAAAACTGTGTACAAAGGATATGCTCCACTTAGCAACTCATGCAAGCAACTAGATAATTGAACTAAGGGTTTCGGGTGATAACAATAATGCACTAAAAGTGAGTGCATACAAGGTAGGCTAAGGCGATTTGGGTGTACATTTGGGGGTAGGGTGTAAACAATGCTCTTCATTGATATTCCGGAAAAACCGAAACATCACGAGAACCGCGAAAAGGATAGGCTCGAGGGTTAACTAGGGGTATCGTGTACTAAAGATGAGTACAACGCAAAGGGTGTGGGGAATTACTCAACCGATGTGGAAGAAGTAATTATATTACGGTATCAAACAAGGGTTATCCTAATGCCTCTTATCATTTAGTTATTCCTAACTACACAAGTGTAGTCTTACTAGCGATCTCGGAATGCATCACAAAACAAGTTCTAGAATCTAATATACTACCGGTTCACACTCTAAGCATTAAAGATGAATGCTTTAATTCCTACTAATCTAAGGGCGATCCTCACATTCTGGGTGGAATTTATGTGGTAAAGGGTTTTTTGTGCTAATCATGTAACTTCCTATCCGTGAGACTCTTTTGTTAAGACTAATGGCCCACTCCTATATGTCATGAAAATTTTTAAATTTGGTGCCAAAATTACCCTAACCGACATTTTCTCATAGTTTATTACACAAATACAATTGGACAAAGCAAATAATCAAGGATAAGCATAGTTTCAAAGTTCCGCTTTATTTTCCTCCCTACACTTAAACCGAACATTGTCCCCAATGTTCCCGAAAGTATCAAAGTTATGATAATAGAAGGTAATGAAAAACGAAAGAAACTAATACTCCCCTGATTAGCTCGGTAGGATCCGTGTGTGAAGTAGTGGTTAAATCCTTTCCAAGAAGAATATATGCGTGAAAAGCTCCTTCCAATCTTATGTAACTTCTTCTTGATAAATTAAACCTGCACACTTGAAAAAAACAAATAAAACCTTCGCGTAAAATCGGCGGTAATAATATATATAAGACTCGACTAAACTAGGATATAATGCTTGTGGAATGGATGTTTACTGCACTTTACGAAAATTAAGACCGAAAATTCCAAAAATTTATAAGTAGCTCGAAAACGAGAAAAAGTAATCTGTTGTTTTACTCCTTCCCGACGCCGTCGGTTGCGATCTGACGCCGTCAGTTATCCCGACAAAAAGCGGTCTCGATTTTCGGAAAAATTCGAAATTTTACATCTTTAGAATCTGGAAAAATTTATGCAAAACATCCATTATGACTCGATACAAGCATTTGACTCGAACAAATACACATATATATCTTTTAATTAATTGTGATTCTCATGTTTACGTTTCTTTTGAAAACGTGTGTAATCCTCCCTACACTTATCCTTTATGTAAAATACCTTTATATGCAATTAAGACGAGGTTAAAAACAAAATAAAGCATTTTTACAAATTTAAACATGAGAATAAGCAATCACTAAAAGATATATGACATTAACAAGCAAACAATTAAGCATGGGTTGCCTCCCACGAAGCGCTTTTCTTTATTTATGAGTCTTGTAGCTAGACTCGTAGTCGTGATCCTACGTGACTTCATTACCGTCATCTCCTTCCTCATGACGGTCTCTAGTGGTTGGTTCCATGTTGTAGAAGTGCCCTATGATACACCACTCTAAGAGTTCGTCCTCTCCCCACTCATTTCTATATTCCGGTCCTAAGTTCAAGCAATCCTTATAGAAATCGAATATCTTGGCCATAACATAATTCACTCCTTTCTTTCTATCCTCCTCATTCCTATAATAGACCGATAGTTTAAGTTCCTTTTCATCATTAGAGAGTGATGAAAGCTTCTCAATCTTAAACGGCATTTGGTAAGCTATGTCGTCTGTCTCATCCTTGAATCGCACTATTCCTAATGAGGGATCATAAGTCATCCCAGTGTTTTCTATGAACGGTTTTCCTAGAATAACGTGGGACAAACTAGGATCTATGGCCGTGCTAATATCATCCACAATTATGAAGTCCGTAAGAAACGTGAAACTACCTACATAAACGGGCAATCCCTTAACTCTTCCAAGAAAATTGCAACTAACCCTAGGATTATCGGGATCTTGCCTAGTTGGGATAGGCTTCTTCATCACCCAATTGTAGTAGGTGCTAGTCATTATGTTAATTGGGGACTTGCGATCAATGTAGGCCTTTGCCACGAAAAGGTGTCCTATGCAACATGGTATGTTAAGATTCCAAGGGTTTCCAAACTTGATCCTAGGGCTTTTCCTAACATACATGTGACGGAGGTAACGCACTAAGTGAGGGTGGCGAGATAGTTCTTCTTCCGTAGGAAACTTATTGAAATAGTCATTATCTACTTCATTCGCTTCCTCGGTTGTTTAATTCTTCGGTGTTTCCTTAACCTCAAGTATCATCTCATGGTTCGCTTCGTCATTTGTTCTATTAGGTTTCACTAAGACGATGGTATTGACGAATTGAACATGCTTAGCTAACTTACTTGGCTCCTTAATCTCTACACCGGAAGGCTCGGGAGTGTAGATAGCATTAACCTAGCATTAACCTTCCTATCACTATTGGTCATGGCTTTCAAAAGGTTATCTATCTTCCTATCCATTTCGGCTTGTTGTTGGTTAAAGCGGTCCGAGAGCTTAGCTATTTGGGCTTCTTGGGATGCGACTAGGTTTTGCAACATCCCTTCAATGTTTTGTTGGTTAGGACCGTGAGATGGGGGCCATGAGAAATCATTGGAGGTGAATTCTTTGGTTTGTCCCCAATAGAAGTCGGGGCTTGCCCTTCCATGCTTCTCGGTCTCATTGAAATTGCTAGGTCCGGTATTGTAGGAATCTTCCTCCGTTCCATTAATACACGGGATGCGTAGTCAACGGAAGCATGTTCGGGGGATCGGGTGCAAGTGCGCGTGTTATGAGGATCACTACACGGATCACATGAGGAAGAAACTTTGTTCACATGGCGTGAAGACTTAGGATTTTCGTAGGAACTCATTAGGAATTTAACTTGATCTTCAAGTTTGATCATCCTACGATCGGAAGATTGTGAGTCAACGGGAGGCAAGGAGATTGCCTTAACGGTTTTGGGCAACTCATGGGGGTCATTCCAACTTTCGTTGTCATAGAGAACAAGGTCCTCTATTATACCCCATGATTCTTCCGCGGTGAGATCACTAAGTTTTCCACCGGCCGCTTGGTCAATGGATCGCTTGGTGGGGAAGTTGACATGATCATAAAAGATTTGGACTTGGAGCCAAAGATCAATGCCGTGATGAGGGACTTTATGAAGTAAGTCCTTGAATCGAGTCCATGCTTCGTAGAGAGATTCACCTTGACATTGCTGGAACATCAAGATGTCATTCCTAAGCTTAGTGGTTCTCCCCGGTGGGAAAAATTGAGCAAGGAAGCGAGAGGTGAGATCATCCTAACTTGAGATGGAGCGGCGGAAGTCGCTCAAGCCAATTACTAACTTGGTCCCGTAGAGAATTGGAAGAGACGCAGACGCGTGGTCTCCTGAGTAGTAGCATCAAGGTCGATGGAATCGACAATTTTAAGGAAATCCCTTAGATGCTGATTAGGATCTTCGGAACGAAGTCCATGGAATGCACATCCGTTTTGCACCAAACGGATAGTGTTGGATCGCAGGGCCGTAGTTTGGGCTTGGTCGGGAAGCTCAATGGTGTTCCTATAGCCTAGGTGGCTTGGTCTCGAGTATTCACCAAGAGTACGGGCTCTTGGCGGGTCATTTGGTGGTGGGTTGATGAATGGTGGGTGGTTATCACCTTCCATGATGAAAAGTGATGGTGTTACGAATAAAGGTCACGAAGAAGGGGGATAGACTACGGGAAAGCTAAAAATGAGAAAAATTTACTTGATAGGAATCAAGCAAAGAAACCTAAACGAGGTGGACTACTAACTAGCTATTCTATTCCCGCAGCGCGCCTAAAACTTGATAACGCTACACGCGTCGTTCGGGGTCAAAGGAACTTCCTTTTCTTGAGCAAATTTTATAACACCCTAGGCAAAGAACCTAATCGTTGTAGTGTAGTATTAGGGTAAGCCACGGGTATTGATATCGTTCTCTAGGGGAATAGGAATGCTAGTAAGAAGTTACTACGCTAAGGTTGGGGTTGAGGAAGATTATTTTTTATCTTTTTATATTTTTAGGAAATGGAAAGGTACGAATCTCGGGGTTTGGATTTGGGGGTTGGTATTTCTACCGATTACTCTACTTATCTAATTATCTAATCTAAGGTGATGGTAGTCTATGTCTAATTATTGTGTGCTCGTATGATGGTTTAAAGATGTGTTTACTTAGGTTTTATTACTCCTTAATTATCTCCTATTGATGGTTGAATTGTCACGTCCTTATTCTTAATCGCGTTGTGTGTTAAAGTCGTAGGGTATGCGTTTGTCCCTAAATCTTTGAACTTACCAAAGGGTCTCGTCTACAAAAGCCCTCTAGGAATTATAAACTCTAACTCTAAGGCACTCTTTGTATGGTTTAGCCTACAACCGCTCTAAGTGTTATAGTCCAAGGTTCACAAAGATTAATCAAGCATTAATTACACAACGAATGACCTATCGCATTACTAGATCATTAACAATTAAGATAAGAGACAACCAATCAATATTCAATAATTAAGTTTTATATTCCCTAAGCAAACACACAAGTAAATTAGCCGGACATGGAGAACATGCAAGCATACACACAAGTAATTGAAGACATAATTGAATTAATGAAGTAAAACACTTATCTTGATGTAAGATAGGGTTTGGAACCCTAAAGTCTTGTATAAGACAGACCTTGGTTCGGTTTAGGTTTTACTCCAAAAGACTACTCTCTAAAAGCGAAAAATTCGGATTCTATATATAATATTACAATCGCGACGGCGTCACCTTATGATTTGTGACCGCCGGTCGCCGTTATTAGGGTTTCGTATTGGCCACGTTAGTCTTGCATCGCGTCACCTTGTGTTTGTGACGTCCCTTCGATCTCGACGCCGTCTGGATGAAATCTAGGCCGTCCCGAGTTGCGACAACCTACTCTTTTAAAGCCCGACACCGTCACTTGAAAATAAGCAATTTGGCTATTGTGTCGTCACGAAGTTCTCCGACGGCGTCGCGATTAAGCGATGACACCGCCCTCTTGTACTTCAAAGCGGTTTGAGTGTCTCGATTCTTGACTTTGGCCATTTTGTTCAGATATCCGCCTTTTCGTCCAAATAAGTGCCATTCCAAAGCAATTTGCCTTCAAGAGACCTAAAAAGTGAAAAGGAACGATATTAAGTAATAACGGATACAAAAGTGATCAAATAAGGGCTTAAACGACCCCTCAAAAAGGTACATTTTAAAACCTTATCAAAGTTCCTTGTAAGTAATTTCACAAATTACAAAATGACTGATTCAAGACCAGTTATGGAACAATACAATGAACTTCTTGGTATACTTGGAAGGTTTACACAACACAATATGCACATGGATGAGGCTATTCAAGTCTCTTGTGTCATTGATAAACTTCCCCCTTCTTGGAAAGATTTCAAGGATACCTTGAAACATAAAAAGGAGGAGTTAACTCTAGTTGAGTTGGGCAGTCATCTGTGCATTGAGGAATCTCTCAAGGTGCAAGATAATGACAAGCCAAAGAGTAGCAATGCTACTGGTACATCTGTTGTCAATATGGTGGAGTGTAACAACTCCACCAGGTACAATGACAACAAAGGCAAACGCAAATATCATGACAACACAAGGGCATATCCTAACAAGAAGGCAACACCTACTTGTTGGAAATGTGGAAAAACTGGTCACATTAAAAGGGATTGCAAGGTTGTTAAAGTTGGTGGTAAAGCCAATGGATCGAGCACTAATGGTTCGGGGGTGGTGGTTCACCACCTCACCGAAAGGTCGAAATATGTTTAATAAGTCTTTTCGATTTATTATGTTACATATGTATCTCGAATCTTATTATGTGCGGGATGATGATGTTGCGTGGTGGGTTGACTCTGGTGCAACAGTTCATGTGTGTAAAGATAGAAGCTGGTTCAAGACTTATGAGTCACTGAATGATGGCTATATTCTTCACATAGGGAAATGAGTCAACATCCTTGGTGCATGGTCGTGGTTGTGTAGATCTTAATTTAAGTTCTGGAAAGATTGTAACTTTGTTTAATGTTATTCATGTTCCTGATATAAGGAAGAACTTGGTTTCAAGTAGTATTTTGAATAATCATGGATATAAACAAGTTATTGAGTCTGATAAATTTGTTCTTTCTAAGCATGGTGTGTTTATTGGTTTTGGATATTTGTGTAATCAAATGTTCAAGCTTAATATTGTCACTGATAGTGTTAATTCAGCATTTGTGACCACCACTGACCTGACTGACTCTACCCTTGGCCATGTACACTATAAAAGGATGCAAGATATGTCTAGGGATGGTTTAATCCCAGCATTTGACATGGACACTGAAAAGTGTAAAACTTGCATGTTGACCAAGATAACCAAGAAACCTTTTCAGGGTGTTAGTCGTGAGACTAAGCTCTTGGAGCTAATACACAGTTACCTGTGTGATTTACATGCCAATCCTTCTTTGGGGAATAAGAAGTACTTTGTGACATTTATTGATGATGCTTCAAGGTTTTGTTATGTCTATCTATTACATACCAAGGATGAAGCATTAGATAAATTCAAAGTGTTTAAAACTGAAGTTGAATTACAACTTGGGTCCCCGATCAAAAGATTAAGGATCGATAGGGAGGTGAGTACATGGATACTCAGTATTTTCGATCTGTTGGTATAATCCATGAAACGATCGCCCTTATACTCCTCAAAAAATGGCATTTACGAAAGGAAAAACAGGTCTTGAAGGAGATAGTTAATTCCATGTTGTCCTATTCAGATCGAGTCAAGGGTTTTGGGGTGAAGCTATGTTAACGACTTGTTATTTACTAAATAGAGTTCCCAACAAAAGGAACAAGGTTACCCTTATGAACTCGGACTAAAAGGAAACCCAACCCGAACTATCTCGGGGTTTGGAGTTGTAGGGCTATTGTAAGACTCCACGATCCAAAGTCGAAAACTTTGGGTGAAAGAGGCATTGATCGCATCTTTGTTGGATATCTTGAGCATTCCAAGGCTTTTAGGTTCTATGTTATTGAACCTAATGAATATGTTTCGATTAACTCAATAATTGAATCAAGGGATGCAAACTTTGATGAGAATAGATTCTCATCGGTCCCTAGACCAAGTAAGAGGATTCCTTATGGAACTCATGACACCGGTGTATCGAGGTCCCGATGATGACCATTAGTGGTCCCCGATGAGGTTGTGGTTCAACAACTCGAACTCGTGCTCGAGAAGAGCAAAAGGGTCGGGACTCCAAAGTCATTTGGACACAATTTCAACTATACTTAGTTGAAGGAACAAGGAATGAGGTCTCGCCAATACTCCTATTGCTTCATTGTTGAGGATGATCCCAAGACATTTGAAGAAGCAATGAAGTCCCGTGATATTGCTTTACGGAAAGAAGCAATCAATGATGAGATGGATTCCATCATGGGCAACAACACTTGGGTGTTGGTTGATCTACCACCGTGTTGCAAACCTTTGGGTTGCAAATGGATTTTCAAAAGGAAATGAAGGTAGATGGAACTATTGAAAAGTTCAAGGTGGGATCGGTCATTCGGGGCTTTAAACAAAAGTCGGGGATAGACTATTTAGATACCTATGTCCTCGTGGCTTGTATCGATTACCATAAGGCTGCCGATTTCTTTGGCATCTATTCACAATCGATTATTCATCGGATGGATGTGAAGACATCTTTCTTAAATGGTGAACCGAATGAGGAGGTTTATATGAACCAACCTCGGGGCTTCATCATGCTCGGCAATGAAAACAAGGTGTGTAAACCGATTAAGTCTCTTTATAGACTTAAGCGAGCACCTAAGCAATGGCATCAAAAATTTGATGAAGTGGTTTTGTCTAGTGGTTATGTTCTTAACCGTCGACAAATGTGTATATAGCAAATTTGATGAATCTGGTAAAGGAGTCATCATTTGTCTATATGTTGATGACATGTTGATCTTTGGCACTGACCAAAATTAGGTTGACCTGACAAAGGAATTTTTGTCACCAAGGTTCTCCATGATGGACATGGGGGAGGCAAATGTTATCCTTGGTATAATGATTAAACATGATAGTAAAAGAATTTCTATCTCTCAGTCTCATTATATTGAGAAGGTGTTGAGGAAATTCAATTACTTTGATTGTACTCCAGTGAGTACACCTATGGATACCTGTGAGAAACTAATGCCTAATAATGGCAAGGCTGTATCTCAACTTGAGTATTCTAGGGTAATTGGCTACTTGATGTATGCCATGACTTGTACAAGACCTGATATTGGTTTTGCAGTGGGAAAATTGAGCAGGTATACTAGTAATCATAGTGCTAATCATCGGCAAGCGATTCGGAGGGTATCAAGTATTTGAAGAGAACTATGGATTATAGTCTCTCATATCTTGGTTACCCATCGATGTTGGAAGGATACACCGATGAAAGTTGGATCGATAACATCAAGTCAATTCGTCTACCGGTGGTGGGTATTCCTACTTGGTGGAGGTGCAATTTCTTGGGCATCCAAGAAGCAAACTTACATCACCAGTTCAACAATGGAATCAATTTGTGTCCTTAGCATTGTTGGTAAAGAAGTCAATGGTTGAAAACTTGCTTCTTGAGATTCCATTGTGGCCTAAACCTATAGCACCTATTTCTATCCGGTGTGATAGTGCGACTACATTGGCTAAGGCTTATAGCCGATTACAATGGTAAGTCTAGACACTTAGGTGTCGACATAGCATGATTCATGAGCTTATCATGAATGGGGTGGTATCTATAGAGTTTGTTAGATCTCAACAAAATTTAGATGATCACTTGACGAAGGGTCCGCTAGAGACTTGGGTATAAAGTCCGCTAAAGGGATGTGTTTAAGTCCAACTTAGTTCTTGAATGCTAGGACACCCAACTCCCCATGAGGAAACTTGGGAGCCGAGTTCATTGTGGAAAGTCGAACATTCGGTGGACTAGAGCACATGTTTTATTTACATCCCAAGGTTGTGCTCGGAACTGCTTTGAAAGGAGGATGAAGTCTTTACTTCTTAATGGTTAATTTTCTTTGAAAAAGTGCTTGACAGGAGCATGAATAAAGAGGAACCACCTATGTAAATGTTGAAGTTTTGCCGCTTCAGGAAGCTTTTGGACTTTAGCTTTTACAACATTTATGAATTTGGATATGGACACATGGCTTGTATAGTGTCAGGAGCTTTTAAGTGTTGGAAAACTTGTGTGTATTTTATCTTCAGGTATTCAAATGGGTTGAAAGGTTCAATTCTTAGAACACCCTGATTCTCGAATATTTGAACTTGTAATGTACTAAGATGGAAATTCAATCCTCAAGATATTTTCGTTTATGCACATGTTTTGTTTAATGTTTGTTCTTCATGCAAAGGAAGTGAACTAAATTTGGGGAGGATTGTTGGAAAATTTAGTGCACTTGTGGGATTAGTTCACACCTGGTAATGGGTCAGGAGGTATGGAGTGTACACCCATATGGTCCCTAAACACCAAGACTCTAATAGTGGTTTGTACTGATAGGCAGTGTTTCCACTGATAGTGCTTAGTTAGCACTGATAGACGGTGTTTCCACTGATGGGTGGTGTTTCCACTGATGGGTGGTGTTTCCACTGATGAACTTGTAACAGGCATTGACCTATTCAAGTGGCAGTTACAACTGCATAATGACCACGTTTAATTGGTCATGTAACCACTAACAACTATAATGGGGATAAATATGAGGCGATTAATGGGGCGATTAATTCTCATAATTCCATTTGACTAGCTAAGAGTATTTTCCTATAAATAGGAAATCTGATCATGCATGAAAACAGAGACAGAAAACGATTAACACTTCTAAGCAAAAGGGTTATTGAATTGTGCCTAATTCTATAACTACATTTTGTCTTATCCCAAGTAGATATTCGTGTAACCCAGGCATTAGGGTCGAATAGTTTACTTTGGAAAGTGATCACACGATTCCAAGTGATATCCGGTAACCACCTAGTGGTATTTTGCAGTTGCTACTGATTATCTTACCCTGTTCTGGGAACCTAAACACCAACAAGTAATAAAACATTAAAAGTGGTATAGAGATACACATGAAACTTGCATGATTTCTACTAGAATGATAAAAATAACTCATGAATATTATGAAAGAGTAAAAATGATCATGAAATGCTTACTAGTATAGTGATGAGGTTTATGGAACAAGGTTTTTCGTAAATACCCTAGGTTTTTATTGCAAAACCTTAATTAAGAGTATGCTAGTGTTTATAAATTAGCTTGATCTTGAAAAATTCTTGGCTTTCTTGCTTGGTTTGGTCTTGGCCGGTTATGGTGTTGGAGTGGGAGAGAATTTTTTAACTTTTCACCTAAGTATATTGTGTGTGTATGTGTTAAACTTAATAATATATTATGTATAATACAAATATCAAGCTACATATGTGTATGTGGAAGTCTAGATAAAAGATTTTTATGAAAACTATGTTGAGTCACTATGTTTAGTCGACAATGGGTAAGAAAAAGAAAAGGTAGTGTATTTTGGATGATAAAGTATATAATAGTATAAGTATAATTGGTAACTTATATGTATAATTAAGTATTTAGGGTAACGTTAGCTAGAAATAAATTTTAACGGAACAAAATAAAATATATCGAAGTCATAAAAATTATAAAAAATACATTTCTTACAAGAATTGAGTGAGATAATAATTATCGAGTATTATTTACGAAAACCGTCGTAAATATATATACATAACAATTTATATACCAAATAAATTTAAAACACCGGGTAAACTAATATTATAATTTTTATAATCTAAAAATGAGTATAAAAATATATCAGGATAATTTTTGGAAGTGTCGGATTAAATATTCAAAATAAATGATTACGCGATAGCGTTTATTTAATAGGAAAATATACGTTTAATGAAATATGCAAAACTATGCATGAACTAATATGATGATGATATTATGAATGATATGTAGACTAATCTAATCTATATGAAATGTCCTCAATGATTTTTCATGAATTCGCAGCTAAACCCTTACGGTTACGCGAATTTGACACTCGTAAACCTAGTTTACGATAAATGATGAATAGTGGAGCATGAATAGTGATTTTTCTCCGGGGATGGATAGTGTTTCGTGAATAGTAAATTTTTGAAATACGTTCTCAGAATATCAAATCGACTTCAAAAACGATGAATAGTAAAATGATGAATAGTAACCGATGAATTCCCGAGATGAATAGTAAAATTTTTAAAGTTTGTAAAATGACCTGAAATTACGAGTTGTCACAAATTGCGTTTAGAGGTGGATTATTTTATTATTGCATTTTCAAAACGTAATAATCTAGTTTATAGTGTTTGGATGAGATTGATTATTTTTTATGCCTCAAAACCGCGTTTTCAAAAAGTGAGAGGGGAGGTGCAGTTTCAAAACGTCCTTTTGTAAATATAGATTTGATGATCTGCACTTTTACGGTTTTACCCAAACACCCCCTAAATTTATTGTTAATTACACATAATCAATAAGCAATGTTCGAATCATGATATATCATTTTCCTATTAGAGAACATATATGACCCAAACCCGATTATGTTTTATGTGATTACATGAAATCTCATGTCTATTTATAACAGAATATGATTTGGAGAATAAGCTTATAAAACTTTGAAACTAATAAATCTTAAATTTTTAAGCTTGAACTTTAACTTATCATTTAACACTCTTCTGCAATTTAAAAGAAAAATTTTCAAACATGCAATTTGAAACATATATTAAATAAGCCCAAGCTCACAATTAAGCTTGGGTCATATCTGTCCCTCTAATATTTCCATCTCAAAACATTTAATAAGTCGCAGTATTAAAGTATTGTAGTGGGACAAGCGTAGAGATAACGGAAATTAATATAAGTTATCGAGACATGTCTCTAAGGGAGGAGGGAGTGGTCTCGGGTAAGGGATTCGGGTACCCTTACCCGAGCGGTAACACCGCCGCCGCCACCTAGGGTAAGGGATTCGGGTATAAAATTCGGGATAGGAAGCCGAATGTTTCAAGTGGAGAAAGGTTTGAATTTTGGAACGTTGGGGAGTAAGTTGTACATTAAATAAAAAAAAAAAAAAAAATCTGGGACAAATTTTGGAACGTTGGGGAGGTTGAAGAAGACTCTGCTGCCACTCTTTATGTATGAAAAAAAAAAAAAAAAAATCGGTACAAATTGGTGACCACTCCTCCACTTAGGGTATTGTTAGGGTAAAATTGGGTAGTTTTGATGTGTAAGATTTTTATTGGATGGAGGTGAGGTGGCACCTGCAGTACAGCGACTCCCTCTCTCTAAGGGCAATTTTAAAGATAAGTAAAATATTATATACATGCAATAATGATCGTTTTGAATATCAAATTAATGAAGGACACGACATGGCATGAATATCTTTTAAGACATTGTATTATACCTAACGACAATAATTAACAAGACAAAAATAGATACTCGATATAAAATTGTTTAATTTGATCACTCTAAAGATTTACAAATTATTATATATAACTAAAAAGTGGGGAATGTATGTGCACACGTCACGTGTCACAACATTTATTTCAAACTTTCACAACTTAGCAAGAATGGTCCCTCAGGTTTACGTGTCGTTGCAAATTAAGTCCAAACATTAAATGCAAAGTTTCACAACTTGGCAAAAACAGTCCCTGAGACTTAACTGTCGTTGCAAAGTAAGTCCAAACATTAAATGCAAAGTTTCCCAACTTGACAAAAACAATCCTTAAGGTTTATGTATCGTTGCAAAGTAAGTCCAAACATTAAATGCAATTGCCGTTACAAAGTAAGTCCTTTGAAGTCAATCCCGCTGCATCGCGCGGGTTTCCACACTCGTCAGAAACTATTGTGCAAAATTATGTTCTCATAGTTTGACGAAAATCAACAATTGAGTAAATTACACCTTTAAACTTTTATTTTAGCAATAAATGATTCTTATTTATAAACTTTATAACGCCATCCATCCTCATCTTGGATGTCCGTTAAAAACTTAAATGAGAGCAAAATGGTCTTTTTTACATCTCTTCTACCAGATTCATTAAAAACACAAACTTCTCTCATAAAAAAAAAACAAAAATAAATTAATAGATTACAAGCACTCACGATCTAAATTTTTGTTTATCTTATTTTTCAAATTCTCCAGTTTCAAGGTTGTATAAACACTTCATTTAAATTAGGGGTGGAAACGAGTAAAGCCGCTCGTGAAAAGCTAAAGATCGAATCGGTAAAAAGCTCAAACGAGTTGTCCCTAAACGAGTTCGAGCCCGAGTTCGAGCTTAAGTTTGGGCTCATTTAATAATTGAGCTCGAGCCCAAGCATTATATATAAATATTAATTAGGCTCACGAACCTAAACAAGCCCTAAAAATATATACGTATATAGTATATATTTTTATACATATAACCATGTATGTATAAACGAGCTAAACAAGCTCGAGCCTAGTGTGATTAACGAGCCATTGAGCTTTATTTGCTTCAACACGTTATATAAGTTAGTCGAGCCTGAGCCGAGCTGGAGCTTGTGAAAATTTTCACGAGCCGAGCTCGAGCTCAATATATGAGGCTCCAATCGAGTTCAAGCCCGAGCTCGAGCTTTACATATATAAACAAGCCGAGCTCGAACTCTGGCAGGCTCAGTCTCGACTCGACTCATTTCCACCCCTAATTCAAGTATCACCATCATCACCACTACAACCCTATTCAAGAAAAAAAAAAAAAAAATCCCAATTCCCCTTTACACAATTAAACTTAATTCATACAAACAAAGAAATCATATCCCTTTAATTCACATAAACAAGGAATCCCCGGTCACATAATTTATATTACAAACTTTAAATGAAAACCATAAATTATAATTTAGTAAAATCATAATCAACTCTCAAGTCTTCACTCTTTTTGTAAAAATTCAGTATTTTGTTACCCACCAAAGCTAAATTACAAGTCACATCCACCACATTTCATCAAGATGAAGCCACCACCATCGATGAAGCATGAGAGACCCATCACCAAATCCGACTACCCATCAATGTCTTCAACCAACCGTCTCCACCTTCATCCAACCGACGCCACCACTTTAACCCCTCTGCCACCATAACACATATGGTCTTCCCATCGCCAAAACCATAGATCTACAATTAGGTGGTTGTTAATCCACGATTAGCTAAAGGTTTGGCAAAAGGTTATTGTTTGGTTGCTCGTTAAGAAATCTAAAAAATGGATAACAGATGAATTCGTTTTTTTAACTAAACATATTATCGATTTATGTTTTTTATGTTTCTTTGTAAATATCGAAAATTTTACGTTAACTTTTACCATTAAATTTGAACGTTTAATCCAAATTGCGTAAATTTTAAACTTTGCGTATAACCGTTAGGTTATCTCGTGCATAATAAGAACCACATCTAGACATTTTATATAACACTAGAATAATTTATAGTCTACTCAAAATTATTTAAATGATCATTTTCATTCAAATTCAATGTTTTCAAATAACTTCCGTTTTACGCGTTCCAACTTACGTTTTAAGTATTTTAAACTTAAACCAACCCTAGACTACGTATGGTCTACATGTTTCATACATTTTAATTACCTTATTAACATATTTTATATACTCATGTCATTACAAAAATACTAAAGTTATTTAATTTGATAACTTATACTATTTTTATAAGTTTTAATTTTTGCGTTACCTGATTAATACGTTTTACGCGTTTATTTGTTTACAATCTAGACTTAAAACGTTAGGGATAATCTACCCACTAACTTAAACTAATACACTCTCTTTTATCTTCTCTAAATGCCACATGTCTAACCCTTTATACCAACACTTCACTAACACTTCATCTAATACATGTCAAGTGTTGTTACACCTGTCATTTTTACTCAAATCATATATAAACCTCACAACATG
The DNA here is from genome assembly GCA_022545495.1 of Chrysanthemum lavandulifolium. NCBI lineage: Eukaryota > Viridiplantae > Streptophyta > Magnoliopsida > Asterales > Asteraceae > Chrysanthemum > Chrysanthemum lavandulifolium. Next base: position 218,968,659 of record CM040241.1, read on the forward strand.
CATTCTTCCTCATTTATACACACACAAAGGAAGTTAAACTCTTATTTTCTCCTCATTTGGTCATTCATCACTCACCACCATGCAACTCCACCATCAATTTTGATCAATCTTGCAAGATAACATCATTTCTAGTTATCTTGAACTCATCCCTATGCATGAACTAAGCTAAAACTCAACAAAACATCACCACATCTAATCATTTCTCTTGGGTGTTTAGAATATTTGAAAAGGGTCTTGCATGTGTTTGGAATAACTTGATCATGGGTTTTAAGGGGTTGATTTTGTATTAGAAGCTTTGGGTAAATCAATTTGTGATTAGGAAACTAGGTTTAGTGTGACCTTGTTCTTTGTTCTTGTTCTTTTTCACCACCAAATCTTTGTAAGAGAACCATAAACCACTTCATTTATGTACTTTTATACATTTTTACATGTTACCTACACTATTTTCATTTGATTATACCTTATACTTAAATAACAAAACTAAAAAACTCAAGAAAACATGTTTTTGTTCATAAGTTTATGTGACAGTTTTGACTAGGGGCATAAATGTAATTTTCTGCTCGAATATAGGTTTCTGGACTTGAAGAAAAATATAGATTGTAGGCCTATGTCTTAGCTTCGATTTGCCGAGTGGCTTGCTGATAAGGTTTTAAAAGGTACAATTTTGAGGGGTCGTTTAAGCCCTTATTTGATCACTTTTGTATCCGTTGTTGCTTAATATCGTTCCTTTTCACTTTTTAGGTCTCTTGAAGGCAAAATGCTGGAATGGCACTTATTTGGACGAAAAGGCGAATATCTGAAGAAAATGGCCAAAGTCGAATCGAGACACTCAAAGTTCTTGAAAGCGTAAGGCGGCGTCGGTGTTAATGCGGCGCCGTCGGAGGATTTTTATGACGATCGGTGGCAAAACCCTATTTACAAGTGGCGGCTTGGGTTTTAAAATAGTAGGCGTCACAACTCGGACGCCTAGATTTGATCCGACGGCGTCATAGGCGAAGGGGACGGTGTCACAACCATAAGGTGGCCGTCACAAGTGATCAAGTCACAACATGTCTTGTGTAGTAGGCGATCTTGTTTTGGCCATAACTTTTGCATACGAACTCGGTTTAGGTGATTCAAAGCCCACGACCGAGCGAGAAAATCTGATCACGGTGAAAAAGCGTCATCGCGACGCCGTCACTCTTTAGGTGTGACGCCGTCACCCTTTGCCGACGTAAAATCGCCTATAAATAGAACATTATAACTTCACTTTTTGTAAGCCCTAAACCCTAAGTCCGATTCCAGGGTTTAGGTAGGTGTTTTTCCAGCAACTTTAAGGGTTTCAAACACTCCATAAACATCGTGTAATGATTTGTTTGTTAATCCAATCCTATGGTATGTCTTCAATTATCATAATTGTTGCTTGCTTTTCATTAAGTATGCTTGGCTAATTCACCTAGTGTTTGCTTATGATTGTATGAAACTTGTATATAATTAATTAGATCTTATTGATTTCTTAGTGATGCTTGTGTATATCTTCATCATTAGGGTGTGACAATTTCAATGAGTCTAATTTGTTTAGTTTATAATTCTTGCATCCTCATCTCTTGTTTGATTGGTTGTCTCTTATCTTAATTGTTAATGATCTAGTAATGCGATAGGTCATTCGTTGTGTACTTAATGCTTGATTCATCTTTGTGAACCTTAGAATATGATTACTTGAGTAGTTGTAGGCTAAATCATCCAAAGAGTGCCTTAGAGTAAGAGTTTATTATCCCGATGGGTTTTGTAGGCGAGACCCTTTGGTAAGTTCAAAGAGTTAGGGATTAATGCATACCCTACGACTTTAGACACACAACGCGTTAAGAATAAGGACGTGACAATTCAACCATCAATAGGACGTGACAATTTAGTAGGTAGAATTGGATAGCTAGCAAGGAGTAATACATCATAAGTAGATACGCTTCACGTTACTGGTAGACTCATAATTTAGTTAGTATCTTTTGGGATAGTTGACTAGCAACTAATTCCACCCTCCCCTCCAAAACCGAGATTCATAAAATATAAAAATACAAAATAATCATCCTCATCTTTAGACTTAAATCGACATATACTTGACCTAACGACACTATTCCCTAGAGAACGATATCAATACCCATGGCTTACCCCTAATACTACACTACAACGATTAGGTTCCTTTGCCTGGGGTGTTGAAAAACTTGCTCGACGAAAAGGAAGTTCCTTTGACCCCGAGCGCGCGTGTGGCGTTATCAAGTTTTGGCGCATTTGCGGGAATAGTTATTGTTTAAACTTGATTTCTATCTCGTTTAGGTCTACTCACAAGATTCCTATCAAGTGAGATTTTTTTCTTTTATTAGCTTCCTTGTAGTCTATCCCCTTCTTTGTGCCTTTGTTCGTAAAACTTGTCCATTGACTCTTCCGTTCACCATTATGGAGAACGCGAATCCACTATATTCACGATTAGGTTTTTCATAAGAAATTATGATATTACTAAAGCGGATTATTCAAGATGGTGGGAAGAAAGTAACCAAGTCCATAAACCTTTTGAGGTTTCACCATTCCATCAAGCCCACAAAACACCTCATCTAGTGAAACCTATGCTTCGTATGAGCCTTCACCTAGGATAGACTTTCGTGAACAACCTCCATGTTTAGAAACTATTGTTAGTAAGGCCCTTAGGAGAACTGACCAAATTTGTGAAAATATTATGGAAAGCAACCAAGCATTAAACCATAAGTTGGATCAATTACTAAGTTTGGTTTCATCACGATCTAAGGAAATAGTACATGATGAGCATATAGATGATTTAGATGTGATTGAGGATAAGGTGAAAAGTCTAGACCCACAAGGTATCCCACAAGTCCCACCATCATTTAAGGCATACATACCGCACGTGACTTACCCGGAAGAAGTAGAAGAGACTTTAGGAATCCCAATGGAGGTAGAACATTTGAACCAAACGCAACTAGAGAATATAGGTTTGAATACTTGTAGTCTCAGTCTTACTCTTAGTTCTAGGGAATTTCCTAGTGTTGATGAACCGAAACCTCAATCTTTACTTCCATCCTTAGATAAACGAGGAACCGACCCACCCATCAACCAATTTAGTCCGGGTAGTTTTAGGATGAAGGAAGCCATTCACACACCCCCTTCACCTCACGTGGCATATTTCCACCCTAAGGGTGTGTATCGCTACTATCACCCGCACTTAAACTTAAGTGTAGGAAAAACTTCCCCTTTATCTGTTAAATAAGGGTAGAGTCGGGCTCGTGACTCGAACAAAACAAGCGCTTCTTGGGAGGCAACCCATGTGTATTTGTTTTCATTTTCATTTGTGTGTCGATATCTTCTATTGATTGTTTATTCTCATGTTTGAATTTGTAAAATGCTTTATTTTGTCTTTAACCTCATCTTAATTACATATAAAGGTATTTTACATAAGGGATAAGTGTAGGGAGGATTACACGTTTTAAAAGAAACGTAAACATGAGAATTACAATTATTTAAAAGATATACATGTGTGTTTGTTCGAGTCAAATGCTTGTATCGAGTCATAATGGATGTTATTGCGAGAAAATTTTCCAGTTTTAAAGATAAAAATTTTCGAAATTTTTCCGAAAATGGCGACCGGTTTTGTCGGGATAACTGACGGCGTCGAGATCGCAACTGACGGCGTCGGGAAGGAGCGAAACAACTGATTACTTTTCTCGTTTTACGTACTACTTATAAATTTTTGGAATTTTCGGTCTTAATTTTAGAAAATCGCAAACATCCATTCCACAAGCATTATATCTTATTTAAGTGCGGAATTACATCTTGTTGTTATTTTTCTTTGTTCGGTTTGATGCGTTGGGTTGTTTGTTTTCTTCAAGTGTGCAGGTTTTATTTATCAAGAAGAAGATACAAAAGATTGGAAGGAGCTTTTCACGCGCACATTTTTCTTGGAAAGGATTTAACCACTACTTCACACACAGATCCTACCGAGCTAATCAGGGGAGTATTAGTTTCTTTCGTTTTTCATTACCTTTCGTTATCATGACTTTAATACTTTCGGGGAACATTGGGGACAATGTTCAGTTTAAGTGTAGGGAGGGAAAATAAAGCGGAACTTTGAAACTATGCTTATCCTTGAATATTTGCTTTGTCCAATTGTATTTGTGTAATAAACCATGAGAAAATGTCGGTTAGGGTAATTTTGGCACCAAATTTAAAATTTTTCGTGACATATAGGAGTGGGCCATTAGTCTTAACAAAAGCGTCTCACGGATAGGAAGTTGCATGACTAGCACAAAAACCCTTTACCACCTAAATTCCACCCAAAATGTGAGGATCGCTCTTAGATTAGTAGGAATTGAAGCATTCATCTTTAATGCTTAGAGTGTGAACCGGTAGTATATTAGATTCTAGAACTTGTTTTGTGATGCATTCCGAGATCGCAAGTAAGACTACACTTGTGTAGTTAGGAATAACTAAATGATAAGAGGCACTAGGATAACCCTTGTTTGATACCCGTAATATAATTACTTCTTCCACATCGGTTGAGTAATTCCCCACACCCTTTGCGTTGTACTCATCTTTAGTACACGATACCCTAGTTAACCCCTACGAGCCTATCCTTTTCGCGGTTCTCGTGATGTTTCGGTTTTTCGAATATCAATGAAGAGCATTGTTTACACCCCACCCCAAATATACACCCAAATCGCCTTAGCCTACCCCTTATGCACTCACTTTTAGTGCAAATTTTTGTTATCACCCTAAACCCTTAGTTCAATTATCGGTTGCTTGCATAAGTTGCTAAGTCGAGTCATATCCTTTGTATCTGATTTTGGGACGATTGGGATTCATGGGAAAAGTTAAAGTTTATGAAATGACGGGATGGGAACGTTAAATTCAAATTCCCTTTGTTTGCGTAATAATGTACCCCAAGTGTTTTGATCTTTTCAATTCGGGTCAAATTAGTATTAGAGTAATAAAAACTCAAGTGTAGGGATGTGCCTATAAATCCCTATCATTTTGATGTTACCGTAGAGGATGGTAGAGTACAAGTGTATGAAAAAAAAAATCGAAAAAAATAGAAAAAGAGAAAAAGAAAAAAAATAATAGAGTGTACAAAATATATATATATATATATATATATATATATATATATATATATATATATATATATATATATATATATACGGCTACCATCCTACATCTATCCTTTAAATTTATGTTTGTTTATTTCCGTTACCTATAGTTTTAGAGTGTCGAGTCTTGGCTTAGCAACGCCATTCTTCGTATGCATTTAACATAGAGATTTTGACTTACCACCACTAAATAGCCTATCCCACCAAGCCCTTGTTTCCTACCATAAGCCTAACATTACAACCCTTTAAAAGACCTCTTTGATAGTCTTTCCTAGGTGCTTACGCCAAAGCGATGGAGGTTTGATCTATTCTCGAGCCTATGGTAATCTATGTACTAGGACCGGTTAATGAGTGTTTATCTTCCATTTCCTATTTGTTATATTTCATATATACACCGAGAGAGATGTGAGTATCCAAACACCCCATGTGAGGTGCTAGTATGTAATTCCGTGCTTGTTATGACTTTTCTGGGGCTTATATGTGTTGTGGACCGTTTAAATTAATGCTTCATGACCCCTAACTTATAAATTAATTGGCTAAAGATATATTTGCTTGAGGACAAGCAAATAACAAGTGTAGGGATATTTGATAAGGTTTTAAAAGGTACCATTTTGAGGGGGCGTTTAAGCCCTTATTTGATCACTTTTGTATCCGTTGTTGCTTAATATCGTTCCTTTTACTTTTTAGGTCTCTTGAAAGCAAAATGCTGGAATGGCACTTATTTGGACGAAAAGGCGCGAATATACGAAGAAAATGGCCAAAGTCGAATCGAGACACTCAAAGGCTGCTGAAAGCAGGCGGCGTCGGTGTTAGTGCGGCGCCGTCGGAGGATTTTGTGACGATCTGATGGCAAAACCCTATTTACAAGTGGCGGCTTGGGTTTTAAAAGAGTAGGCGTCACAACTCGGGCGCCCTAGATTTGATCCGAGACGGCGTCATAGGCGAAGGGACGGCGTCACCACCATAAGGTGGCGCCGTCACAAGTCGATCAAGTCACAACATGCTTGTAGTAGTAGGCGATCTTGTTTTGGCCATAACTTTTGCATACGAACTCGGTTTAGGTGATTCAAAGCCCAGCGCGACCGAGCGAGAAAATCTGATCTGGTGAAAAAAGTCATCGCGACGCCGTCACTCTTTAGGTGTGACACCGTCTCCCTATGCCGACGAAAATCTGCCTATAAATAGAACATTATAACTTCACTTTTTGTAAGCCCTAAACCCTAAGTCCGATTCCAGGGTTTAGGTAGGTGTTTTTCCAGCAACTTTAAGGGTTTCAAACACTCCATAAACATCGTGTAATGATTTGTTTGTTAATCCAATCCTATGGTATGTCGTCAATTATCATAATTGTTGCTTGCTCTTCATTAATTATGCTTGACTAATTCACCTAGTGTTTGCTTATGATTGTATGAAACTTGTATATAATTAATTAGATCTTATTGATTTCTTAGTGATGCTTGTGTCTATCTTCATCATTAGGGTGTGACAATTTCAATGAGTCTAATTTGTTTAGTTTATAATTCTTGCATCCCATCTCTCTTGTTTGATTGGTTGTCTCTTATCTTAATTGTTAATGATCTAGTAATGCGATAGGTCATTCGTTGTACTTAATGCTTGATTCATCTTTGTGAACCTTAGAATATGATTACTTGAGTAGTTGTAGGCTAAACCATCCAAAGAGTGCCTTAGAGTAAGAGTTTATTATCCCTAGTGGGTTTTGTAGGCGAGACCCTTTGGTAAGTTCAAAGAGTTAGGGATTAATGCATACCCTACGACTTTAGACACACAACGTTAAGAATAAGGACGTGACAATTCAACCATCAATAGGGCGTGACAATTCGGTGGGTAGAATTGGATAGCTAGCAAGGAGTAATACATCATAAGTAGATACGCTTCACGTTCTTGGTAGACCCATAATTTAGTTAGTATCTTTTGGGATAGTTGACTAGCAACTAATTCCACCCTCCCTCCAAAACCGAGATTCATAAAATATAAAAATACAAAATAATCATCCTCATCTTTAGACTTAAATCGACATATACTTGACCTAACGACACTATTCCCTAGAGAACGATATCAATACCGTGGCTTACCCTAATACTACACTACAACGATTAGGTTCATTGCCTAGGGTGTTGAAAAACTTCTCGACGAAAGGAAGTTCCTTTGACCCCGAACGACGCGTGTAGCGTTATCACTTGCCCCATAACAATATCCAATGATTTAATTAGAAAATAAATGGTGAAAGTATCCAAAATTTGCATAACAGATTTCAAATGGTAAAAACTCTAAAAGTTTGTAAAGAACCAACTATTAGTGTAAAAAGAGAAAATGTAGAAGGCACTTTAATTGAAATGTGGCTTTTTAAACCAGATAAAACGGAGTTGTAGATTGTAAACTATAGCCGTTTTTGTGGGACTGTTTTACACAAGAAATAATCATCGTTGACACTTATGGGTAAATTGGTAATTTCACATATGTTAGGATAATTTTAGAACAGTGTGGCCCACAAAAATGATAAGTATACTTGAATACTTTTCCATGGGCATAAAAACCAAGTCATAACCATTTACGGTATAGGAGAAACGATTTATTATCGGGTTAACTTTATGAAAACCAAACAGCACTTAAGCTAGAATTTAGTAAACTTTCTGAACTTGTCGAAACTAGTTTTTGTCGTGTTAAAAACTTTAGTTATTACTTGTGTTGAAGGTGATTTTCATAGTCCCATTTTTACTTATTTTACTATTGGTTTTGAACTACTTTGGGGTGAGAATACAAGCTCGTTTACTTAAATACATCACTCGTTTTACTCTAGTACATACACGTTTACCTGAATACCTGTATCGTTTTACTTGAATACATGTTTGTTCACTTAGATAACTGAAATTCCCAGAAAATTTCATTGTACTTAAGACTTTAATCAGAAATTAAGCACGATTTATATCATCATGAAATTTTTTAAACATCACATTTGCATATCATTTGGCATATGCATGATCAACGCAGCTTGAGCGTTCATAAAAATACCATTGTGAAGAATGAAATTCCCCACGATCCCGTTATTCTTAAAATACATAATATAAATGTAAAATTTATAAAATGCGAAATAAATAAAATAATATATATATATATATATATATATATATATATATATATATATATATATATATATATATATATATATATATATATCGGATTGGGCCTAGAACCTTTATTGGGCCTCAACTTGGACCCAACACACCACCTAACACCTATTGGGCCTCGTATACCCGTCAAGCCCAACCGCATTTCACCCCAATGGGCCGCGTATACCACACGATCCAACCCATTTTTTTTGGCCTTGCGTTTAACCCGAGCCCAACTCTCAACCGGTATATAACCAAGCCCAAACCCCTTTTTATTTTCCCTTGGGCCTCGCCATTTATACCAAGCCCAACACCACACTATTAAATTTTCCTTAGTAGTAATATTTTTGTTCCCCTTTGTCTTGTGAAACCGGTCGAGACACAAAGCCACCACAACAATATAAACCATGGGTCTAATTCAAAATCAAGTTCATCCCCCCTCACCCCACATCTTGTGTAACGTGTAGGATTAAACAAAGCCTAAACACCATGCTTTTAGCCACCATAATCAAATATTATAATGCCTAAAGCATTGACCCCCTATTTGACTTCCATAACCAAATGATAATGTGCTCCAAATTAAGTGACTAAACTTAGTATTGCTTCCTCTTATTGAACCCGAACCATGCATGCTTGATACAAACAAAACCAAACATAGGAAGCTATAACTAGCTAGCATAAAATAAAGAGAATACCATACTTGTTTCTCCTATAAACTAGCACATTCCTTGGTCATTTGCACTTCACACAACTTCCAATCACCCTCAATTTATAACTAAAGAAACTCGTCCACTATGGTAACTAGATTCGAGAGAGATAGGCAGGAAAAACAAGAAACATTGGGTCTTATAAGGGAAGATCGTTGCGTATACAAGGAAACTAGGAAAACTTGGAGAAAATATTAGTTCGTTGTGGTATTATAAGGAGAACACGGGGTTCTCGAGTTCAAATCACTTGCTCGTCTCGTTTCATCTCCACTCTACTCGAGTGTAGTAAGTATCCATCGAAACTCATTTCATTTTGACTATTTTCATTAAGTTTACACACAAATACATGTCATATCACACGTTAAACATTAAACGCACCCTAAACCTCGTATTATGTATAGTATTTTCATCACACGACACTTATTCACTAACTATATTGGCACTTTATCTAGTTAAAACTTGTAATTCATGTCGAAAACGAGTTACAAAACCCTTGCAAAACCTTAGAAACTCTCGTATACTTTGTAAAACCAACGCAAAACTAAACGGGCCTAAAGCCCAATATCCGAGCCCATTAAGCCCAAACAACCCACAACCCGGCCCAATAAGGTGAAAATAAGTTAGTAAGCACTAAAAATGAGCTTGGGATAAGCTTGTAAACTTTTTGTAAAGTTTTCGTATATTAAAAAGGTATTTCGGACCTAATTTGCAAATCGTATGAACTTTGGGTTAAAACCGTAACTTTTCAAAAGTTTAAGGGTTGATTTTTACGTAAAATAGTTTGCATGAAAAGTCTAAGGGCTAGTTGTGAACACTTTCGAAAGATAAAGGTTAAATATACGTTTGCATACTAATCAAACCACAAGGACCATTGTTGTAAAAGGTCGAAACTAGTTATAATATAAGTTTTGGACTAAAGTGTAAAATTGGAAACTTTAAGGTAAAAAGCGTAAAAGTATAACCTTGGGGGTATTTTTGTAAAACAGTTTTACTGAGGGACTAAACCTGTCAATTTTCGAAAGTTTTGATATAAAACATGTTTCGGGTAGAAAGTGTCAATTTCTCAAGCTTGAGGGACTAAACTCGTACATTTTGAAACTTAACGGTAAAAAGTGTAAATTCGAAAAAAGTTTAGAAAAACTAATAAAATTAACGTAACTTCATAAAAACGAGTATTTTGATCATATAAGTGGTCTCAAAGTATTTTATTATCGGATATCGTTAAATATATTACGTATATATATATATATATATATATATATATATATATATATATATATATATATATATATATATATATATATATATATATATATATATATATATTTATAAGATTATAATTATATATATATTCCGATAAAACGAAGCTTTGATCTAAACAATCTAAAATACACAACAACACTATCATTTTACGAGATCACAACGGGGGAAACATTTCACTTATGCGTAAGTGAAGATCATTAACTAAGGCAATGTAGCAAGTAAAATAACTTAAAACGTTAAGCACGCACACACACTATTGAATTGGACAATTCAATGATCTATTGAATAAGAATATTCAATGCTCTATTATTTTGGTCGTGAACCAAAATGTTTATCATATCTGAGACTCGTCATCTCATCATTTTTAGGTTTCGGTTTGGAACCTCCGCTACATTGTGCTTGATCTGTTTGTACTTGTTCATTATCATCAAGGTGAGTTCATAGCCTTGCTTTTACTTTTATTTTCAAACCCCGCGAGAGAGATACATGCTCTAAACTAGAACACAAGGTTTTTCATAAATGTTCGCGTCTTGATTATTGGAATTGCATAAGAATTTAGCCATAAGTCCCCTGTATCATGAACCATTAGTCACCGCGAGTGAACGCAGATATCGTGAATAGTACTATGGGGAGTAACGACCCCGTCTTGGTTATATAGAAATAACCTGGGCGCACCATATTTGAATTGCATTAGGTAATTGGCTATTACCTCCTTTGGGGCAAAACTTACGTACACTGGTAATTCAGTGTATGCAGTTGAGTCTTGGTTGCATGAGCTTAGCGCATAATAATCTGTGATTTTCTTTATGATATTGTTAGTTTACACTGATCATGCTCATATTCTTGTGTTCAACTATTATTTAAACCTATGAATTTCACTCAACATTTTTTGTTGACCTTTTTAAGCATGTTATCTCAGGTATTCAGTGAAGATTATGTCCAAGGCACGGAGTGGGGCATACCAAGACTTTCTTGTGGTGTAAACATAAACTTGTCATTTTTTTCAAACTCATGCTCTATATTTTGGGAAAACGCTTGAACAATTTACAATGTTTTGTAACAACTATGAGTTTTGGATGAATGATAACTACTTTTAATTAAAACGCCTCTTTCGAGTCGTTTTCTATAATTGTTGACTATGATCTCCATTCGAGTAACACCCCGATTAGTCTTCCGCTGTCATTATGATCTCGAGGGATGTTACAGATTGGCATCAGAGCCACGGTTATAGAGAACCAAAGAGTTTTTCAAAAACATTTGGACTATAACCGCACTTTTAAAACGGGACTATTTTACACCACTACCCTATGCCCTTCCGTGACCGCTCTATGCATTAGGATTGATGCATCACTAGATCATAAGTAAATTGCATTCATTTTAGTTAGGCATGGAGATTTGCTTGGCAGATGTGCGCAACTAACTAAAATCTTGTTAATCATACTATTTGGCATTTTACTTACATGATTATTTTATGGGTTATTCTGATTACCATGTCTGCTTCCCACCCGGTTGTTACGTCTCGATTAATCGAGATGGAAGATACTATGTCCTCTCATTGTCAATATGCAGTTCATTCCAGTCCAGTCATACCGACCCTTTGTTTGGACGAGGCCGAACTCATGGAAAACTAGAAGGGGTTGAATAGTTTTACCAATTAAAACTTCGTTTTAAAATATTTAGATCGACTTATGTCAATCTCTTTGGATGTGTATGTTGGACGTTGATAGATAAATATATAAATGTGCAATGAAAGATAAAGAGTAAGAAGCACATAACCACGACACGAGTATTTATAGTGGTTCGGCTACAAGGACACCTTCCTTGCCCTACTCCACTCCCCGAGTCACTTACTCGAGAGTTCGTAAACACTATACGACATCAACTCCTTATGGCATAGAAGCCTTCACAACGTTGCCTACTCTTTATCCAGTACTAGGCTAACCACCGGGTTCATCCACAAGGTAGAACCACACCTATCACAACGTCGCCTACCCTTTATCCGGTACTAGGCTAGATACCGAGTTCCATTATAATGGAGGAACTACTACCCATCACTACACAACACCTATCCCAAGGGAGACCCACTCCTTATTACAACATCATCAAGGATATCAATATCCTTGGATATAACCTATCTCTATTTGTATATCGATGCACCTCATCGATTATACGCCCTTGGCATCTTTCACTAAGGCCACTTGACTTGACTTCTAGGCATTCTTCACTAATACCTTTAACACGGACGTTTGACACCTTTCACTAATGCCTTTGTCTTGACTCCATTGGCATTCTTCACTAATGCCTTTTGACATGAACTTTAACCACCTTTCACTAATGCTTTCGTCTTGATTCTTTTGGCATCCTTCACTAATGCCTTTGACACAACACTTCTATGGAGAAAGAAAGAAGTATCAACAAGAGGACCTCAGTAGTCTTGATGATGACGAAGCATGGCAACTCATGTACTTGAGCTTGCTCGACTTCAAGAGGTGGTGACCTCGCCTTTAAGAGGAACCTAAAGAATCACACAAAAACAAAATACAAACTACATAGAGCGATCCTTAGGATCTGAGGTTAGAGGGTTACAATACTTGGAGAAAGTATGTGTGGGAGTGGCAACCCAAAATGAAGAAATGGCTCACTATTTATAGAAGAAATTTAGCTACTGTTCCACGGATCCCACGGATCCCTCACTTGAGGGATCCGTCTAGTGTATTACTGGGGATCCGTGAGACACTCCCCTCTTCCCATGGGTTTTGGGTCATGGGTCATGGGTCATGGGTCCTAGACATTTGACCATGGGTATTCAAGTAGATACAATGTATCTAAACGAAGCAATGCATCTAGTCCATGGGTCATGGGTTGAAACCATGGGTCATGGATAATATCCATATATGACTTATGCATGATGTCATGCAATGGATTATGGGTTATGCTTCATGGGTATGGGTTATACCCAACTACATTCAATGTATTAAGTCAATGGGTCAAATACTTAAACTTTTACCCATTATTTTACCCATTATGATACATATTAGTTATCTATATATTTGCCCAATATGTAAACGTTAGTTGTTGTACATATGTATTACTAAATCATAAAACCACTTTTACTTGTTTAGTGTTTTATGTGAAAACGTATGTGTGTTAGTAAACTATTGGCTCAAACCATTTACGTATTTTATTTGTTTCGTTAAAATGATTTTACGTTTGTTATTGACAAAACATTAGATGATCATAAAATATAAATAAACGTTTTTACGGCTTATTTGTATTAACAATCTCCTCCTTTTTGTTGATGACAAAACATAAAATTATATTAAGGAAAAACTAAAATTCGAAAAAGTTTGAATTGGAGTTTTTTACTCTCTTCTCCCCTTTTTTGTCGAAACAAAAAGAGCATCGAAAAGAAACTAACACATTGTTTTTAAGAAAAACATGTGATAAGAAAAGAAAATATAGAGAGCAAGTGACGGGTAGAGTTCTCGTCTTAACTCCCCCTTGACGAGTCCAACCCTTTGTGAGGGCGTCAAGTAAGAAAAACTACTAAGCTAATGCATTGCAACTATGTTTGCAAATGGTTTCGTCTTTGTGACGATAATGCTCCCCCTTGATGATTGCAACTTTGCAAAGGGGCCGTCATAAAAATGTAATCCGAATAAGTATATATTGTAAATGGTTTTGCAATGTATTGTTTGACACAAAGCTCCCCCTAGCTTAGGGTGTCAATGTCTTCATGTGTATAATTGAAAATCTACAAAATAAGGGTTAGAAAACAAGTATATAATGCATAATTTCCTGCAAATAAGACTCAAGTTAGTAGAAAACAGGTCTTCTGTTGCACGGATCCCACAGTTCCCTCCTTGGAGGGATCCGTCTAGGCAAAACTCAGGGATCCGTCTGTCTGAAAACATAATCCAGCAATGGTGATGTAACAAGTCATGTTAACATCAAAGTGAGATATGTATTCAAGCAACAAACATATACTCAAAATAACATGGCATAAAACATGTAACTTCATTCAATAAAACATAAGAGATGATCTATAAATCTCTAAAACTAAGAGAATAATTTAGCCATGTAATACATTTTCTACTAATACTAATAAGTGACCAAAAACTTAAAAAGCATCAATGTGCTTGAGTCTAAGGATGAGTAGACTTGTTGATTTGGTCCAATCTTTCAAGAAGATGATTAAACATGAAATGGGATTCCTAAACGATCTAAGTTAAGTTTAAGACTAGGACACCATTTTAATCCTTAGGCTCATGGTTGTTTGGGTTTGTTGACCTCATCGAAACGTTCGAGGAGGTGATAAAACATGAAACGTTGTTCTTCACGTAGTTCATGTATCAACCCTTCAACGTGTTGACAATGATAGCAATCCTTGTCATGGTTTTGAAAAGGTGGTGGTAAAAATGGAGCGGCTTGATGTTCAAGTGAAGAAGGTTGTGGATCCTCAAATGAAGGAGGGATTGGTGGAGGCACATTTAATGATGGCTCAACAAGGGTTGATGGTGGAGGTATAGAAGTGTCAACTTCCATGTGGTTGGGTGGTTGACTTTGATGTCTCCTCATAATCCAACATGGACCATTAGAGGGAAGTGGAGAAAAGGACACCGGTGAAAGTGTTGATTCAACACCTTGGTTTTGTTGCACAATCTTCTCTATTGAAGAGTGTGTTGGTAATGGTGGAGGATGAGATGGCCTAGGGGGTAAGTCCTCTAAGTTGTAGGAATATGGAGATGATTGTGAGGTGGTAAATGATATGGCTCTAGGCACCAATGATGTTGGTTGGGTTGAAAAGGGTGTGTTTGGTTTAGTAGGAATTGTGGAGTTTGGTGATGATATTTTTGTGGGAACAATCCTCTTGGGGATTGGCTTGATTGGTTGAGTTGGTGGAGGAGAAATCCTAGCATTTGTGGATTTAAGGGGAGATGATTCGGTTGAGGAAATTTCGTATGCAACACGAGCAAGTTTCTTGGGTGGATGAGTTAGCACTAGGAGCTTTCCTCATGATGAAATGACTAAGGAGAAGGTTTCTAAATGCTGAGATTTATGTTGTGGTTGATGACTAAGGGATTCTAGCAAGATTGTTGTTCCCGTTTCACAATCGTATAAATCAGTTTAAAGCATTAAGGAAATAGATTGTGAGTAATGACTGAAAATAATGCAAGTAAAAACACACTGAATAATTTTCAACATAATATTCTTTATTAGAAACAAATGAAAAAGAATACATTACCCTAGTACTTGCAGAATAGTACTTGGGATTGAAATGACAAAGTGTAATAACTCCTCACTAAGCTCAGGCTAAGTCTGAGCACAACTACAAGGAACCACTGAGCTATCTCAGGGACAGAGTTGTATTTGGAGGAGTGAAAGATGGCTTATGTGTGTGTGTTTTTTACATTTAGTTCACAAGCTTAAAATCTTCCACTCCAACTCTTATGCTATTTATACAAGTATGGTTTTTAACTCTTTCCTAGAGGACAATGACGAGTTCTGAAGACAAAATCTTGATGTATTTTGTCTCATTCTAAAACTATATTGGGTAAGTGACAAGGTCGCTTTCTTCTAGTCGGTGATGACACCGAGCACGATAGTTAGCCATTCAAGGAAAGTTGACTTTGGTTGATAAGGACTTCGTTTTATCTGTTCAAACTTATCCCGCCTTGTCCGATCATTCTTGATCTTCATTGCCTTGATCTTCAACTTCGTTTGTCTTGATGTAAGTAGTTGGTGAGGCTTTTGGGATTCGATGAGTTATTGTCATCACTCACCGAATCCACCATCTTCTTCTTGACTCGGTCTTCACCCTTAAGTTTTGCCTTCTTGGTGGAGAGACTTCTTCTTTGTCTCTTCTTGAGTATCCGAAGATAGCTCACCGAGAGACTATGCGCTCGATGACTTGTTAGTGTTTAAGGGACAACACTTAGGATATTTTCTATTCAAATCCTAGACTTAAGGGGTTTGGGTATTCTTGAACCTTGGTCTCCCCTATTTGGATATACAAATAGCCTAAGTGTTTGATCAGTGTAAGTAAGCAAATGGCTTCTTCTTATACTGAATGTACTAATGAATATAATAAGGAACACTGAACATTTTAACAAAACATACATCGTTTATTGATCAAATTACATAGTTCCTATCACTAGTACAAAAGATAAAATAAAAGATGTTACTCAAGATGGATTCCCAGTGCTTCAAGCTTTGATTTCTTCTTGAGGAGTGTTTCTTTGTCAGGGTGCTCTCTTATCTTAGCATTCAAGTCATTGCAGAACCTGACGTTTGTTGGAGTTTCGATCTGAGAGGCCACTGGTAGATAACTTGCCATAGTAGACACTCCTGCAAGGTCAATGTCACTCCACCTTTGGAATGCTGGGTTTCCATAGACATTAATAAAGAAGAGTCCTCTTTCAGGCTCTTCTATACAAAGACAGTTTACAAACTTCACTCCTTCTGGCAGCTCCCTGGTGCAATCCAGGCCAGGAACTTTGATTTCAGGCTCAGATTCAACCCTTTTCCTTTTGCCTTGGGCTGGCTGAGACTGAGATCCTTGTGGTGCAGTTAGAGCTGGCTGAATCCCAAGTTGTGCTGGTGCTTCCCTCAGTCTTTCATACCGTTTGCTCAGGGATTTCATCAGCTCCTTGACCACTGCATTCTGCTTCTTTAAAATGATTGGACCAAGCTCATTAAGTTCAGTGATCCCAAAGTCAGTGAATTTCATGGGATCGTGAACCTCAAAATGCCTTTTATCATCCCCCCTGTAGACATTCATTGCTAGTGGTTTGGACTTGGGGATGATTCTTACATTTGTGATCTTCTCAGGCAGCCTTCTGCTTGTCATTGACCAATTGTAGTGGTCAATCCTTTCTACTGATGGTGCGACTTTCTGTTCTTTTCATCCGACTTCTTCCTCATTGCGACCATTTGAGCGACTGAGCATCTTTGAACTTTTGTCGGCTGACCCTTTTAAAGCTTTTTGGGATCAATTCCAATGTTTCCAGCTTCCTCAGCTACAACTTGTACCAGAGCTTCTCTGCTTTTTCTTTCTTCCTCAGCTAGTTTGTTTCTCCTTTCTTCCTTTGCAAGGTAGGCACTTAGCTATTGTGGAGTAAGCAGATACCTAGTATCATAGATTACATAGGGAATCTTCTCAGGCTCGGATGTGGTCATTATGGCTTTTCCTTTGTCCTGAACAGATGAAGAGGATGCTACCAGTGGAGGTATTGTTGTCATGATAGGTGTTGCTACTGTCATTGTCATTGTTGTTGTTGATGGTGGGATTGCTGAGATAGGAGTTGCTGATACTTGTTGGTGGCTCCCCTCGGTGTGAGAGGAGTCTCTTGATGGCTCTCTCCCCTCAGCTATTCTTTGTAACAACGATGAGAGCAAGAGTTGCCTGGGATACTGGAGGAGTTGGAGTTGCTTGACCTTTAAAGGCTTGGTATATCTCCGTGACCATGGCCTTGATGTCGGTTGTATCATGTTGAAGTGTAGGACCTTAGATATATCAACTCTATCACACTAACACTAATATGAAGCAAGGAATGGTGACTTAAGTATTGTATATGGTGCGTTTTATGTAGAGAAAGAAAGATGAAAATGAAGAGGTTTGTCCATATGAAAAACACACACTACACACTCAAGCACACACACCAAATGACTAGGTGTGTACCTTTTATACGTATTACATAAAATCCTTATGGGCTTTGATTGGTTTGTGGATTGGGCTTACATTACAACTTGACTAAACATAACATAACTAATAACTGGTTAGCTTGGCCCAATCCACAAGCCCAATGACTATTCTAATACAATATCCAACACACGTTACAAAGTTCCTAAACGTGAATGACCATCACTTTCTAACACATTATATTAAAGCTAAAAATCTCCCCCTAAGGGGTGGTCATTCAAAAGATGCTCCACTTGATTAGGTCTTTACTCTCCTTGAGCTTGAACTTTATGTGTTGATATTGAATAGTCTTGATTTTCGTTCCTTCATGCTTTGTGATCAGTTAATGGAGTTGTCTGCCTTTCGTCAACTTCTTTGGTATAGGTGTCTCCACGTCTTTCTCCACCATGCTCTTACTTCTTTTTGACTTTGAATTTCTAATGATGAAGTTCTCTAGTATTTGAACTTTGTAGATTCTTTGACATTGACGAAGAATCATCTTTAACTTTGTGTTGCCTTTGATTTTGATGAGAACTTTCATTTGATGTTGTTGGTATGAGCATGGGAAGATGGTGCGGTCTCTCCTCCAAGGGACTATCATCAGTACCTGCATAAATATGTTAGTTGAAAAACACCAATCGGTCATTGTGGAATTTTCTAGAAGAATTGACCACTACGATTGTTTTACTGATGAATGTCTTGATTCCATTCACCTTGGTCGGGCAAATCAGCCGTCCGAATCCTGTTGAGGGACAATTATCATTGCATAGAATAAATTTAAGTAATGACCTACGTCTTCAGGATTCAATTCATGAAAGGAATATCCTTAGCGGGATTTCCAGCACTTACAGGTTCGAATGTCGAGGGTGTTAACAACATAGTGTGAAAAACATCTCTAATTATTACAAAGGTCGTTCTGAGCTGGAGGCCCTCGAGAGGCTAACACGATATACGAAGTATATCTACAATTCGGTGAGTCATCAAAGTACACCGAAGCATCACTCCACGACTGTAGACCGTTTGAGACACACTAAGCATAATCCATAAAGAATTACCGAAGTGACCTGCTGTCAGGGCTATTTGATGTTGACACTGGCAGGAATTTCCATTCAATCACTGAGGATCACAATTGTGTATCCCCTCATAAATGTTCTTGGCAGATTGCTAAGATCTGCGTAGGACTCTAGAATATATCACTTGTGCCCTTATTGTTGAACAACAAATGATGAAATTTTTAGTGTTCTTAAGAGATCTTTTGATGAATCTCGTGGCTCTAGACTTGATTAGTGCACTTTGGTTTTCCTAAGCGGAGACTAGGGAGAGGGTATCCTTCTTCAATACCAACAATATCTAAGAGAAAGTCGATAGATTATGTAGGGTTCCCAGTGAGAATGAAACAAATCCTTTTAAGAGGAATTGAGTGGCTAGAAGGTTAGGTGCGGTCGTCCTTTGGGTCCATGACGTCTTTGTCTTCAATCGATGTCATCTTTGTGACAACCAATGACATATGAATTGAACCGGTTTACGCCTAAGGTTGATTTTGGAGGGCTATTTCATTTCACCCTTTCTTTTACATTTCTTTTTAATTCTTCAACCCCTTCTTTCTCCTTTCTCACATTACTCCTTTTTTCAATCATACCTAAGGACCTCTAATACTAACTATGGGTATTGTCCTTGGGTAGATCCCTCCGGCTCTGGCGGATCATAGGACGGATTTCCTATCCTTAGTCACCTTATAACTCCATGACTATCCTATGTTGCCATAAAACCTTTTTCTTGAAAATCTCTCAAAGTGTTTATGATTATCAAATACATTTTGTTAACACCTTGAGAGTTTTGAATTTTCAGAAATACTCCCCCTTCATATGTGCTTATATTTTTTTAAACTTAAATCTACACAGTGAGGGTAGAGTTCGTACTTTTTGAATTGATCGGCTCATGATAGACAATTCCCCACGAGACACGGTTACGTTGCATAGTTAAAGAGTTCCATTGTCAGTTTTTAGGTGACAACTAGCTCTAATAACTAACTTGAAGTTGTAAACTCTCCTTGAAAAGAAGGTTAGACCCATGAAAGTGCATGTCTATCAAGAGTTTCTCGAGATGGTACATTTACTGACTTTGATTTCTCGTCAATTCATTGTTTCATCTGAGTCAAGCTATTTTGAGATTCAAACACCGATCATTAAAAAATTTTGATCATATTTTAATCACGTCATCCCCCCTCAAAAATAGCATATTCGTGATATTTTTGATATCAACGGATTAAACATCATTTTTAGAAACTTTTAGGGAGACAAACAGATTTGATTTAGACATGAAATTGGAAAATTTTGGTTTTATACTCCCCCTTTAATAAAGCATGATCAATAAAGGGTTTTGGAGGGAGTTATCTTGAGAACAAAATATTTTGAAAGATTTTGAAAATCTTTTTGAACAATCTTGAAAAGGTGCTCAAGATGATGATGATTTCTCACCAGTTTTAAATGTAGTGCACTGAAGCGTACACTAGATTTTCTTTAGAAACACGAGTTTTGATTTGAAATAATCAAAAGTCATCATTTTAATCCGGGTTTAAATCTTGAAGTATCTGAAAGCCATTTTGAAGAATTTTTTAAAAACGACATGTTTTAGAAAACATTAAAGAATTCTTGCTCAAGCATCTGTATATGTCCGTATCATTGTTGAATGACATTTCTAGAAACGTCTGAATATCGATTATACAAGAGACATGTCGTGAGAAGAATATTTTGTATTTTTTATTTTATATTGTTTTTGTATTTTTTAAAAATTTTTATATTTTTATTATTTTGCTTTTGTTGCTTTTTCAAATTTTGTATTTTGTTTTTCAAAAAAAAATTTACAACAAAGCTTTTTTGGAAAATCATTTTCAAGAAGATTCGAGAAGAAGTTCTAACTCCTCAGGGGTTAGGCTTCGCATTCCAATTCGTCGAACTAAATCGTTAAACCTTTCTTTTGGAAGGGCTTTAGTAAATAGATCGACGAGTTGGTAATCTGTCTTCACGAAAAATAATTCAACGGTACCCTCTTCTACGTGCTCTTTGATGAAGGATAGCGGACTCTGATATGCTTGGTCTTTGAGTGATGAACAAGATTGCACGATATGGCTATGGCACTTTTCGAGTCACAATACATTTGTATTTTATCGAAAGTAAATCCATAATCTGTGAGTTGTGTCCTCATCCATAGAACTTGAGCACAACACGCAGATAGAGACACATACTCAGCTTCAGCGGTTGAAAGTGCAGTACAATCTTGTTTCTTTGAAGACCAGATGACTAACTTTTCACCTAAAAATTGTGCTCCTCGATGTGCTTTTTTTCAACTTGATCACTGCGTGGTCCGCATCCGAAAAGGCTATTAGATCAAATCCGGTTCCTTCGGATACCAAAGTCCCATGTGAATGGATATCTTTAGGTACCGAAGATCCGTTTAACCTCTTTGAGGTGAAGTTCGGTAGGCTTTGCCTGAAACCGTGCAAATAAGCAAACATCAAATTGAATATCGGGTCGACTAGCAGTGAGGTACATGAGAGAACCAATCATGCTCCGATATTTCTTCGGATCGATAGATTTCCGAAATAAATCTGCTCCAATTTTTGGTGAAGTTACTATTGGTGTACCAACCGAATCACAATTGTCCATACCATGTTTTTTCAAAATCTCAATTGTATATTTAGATTGATTAATGAAAATTCCACGAGGGGATTGATGTATTTGTAAACCAAGAAAAAATTTTAGTTCCCCATCATGGACATTTCAAATTTACTTTTCATGAGATTTTCAAAATGTTTTGAAAGATTCGAAATAGTGACCCAAAAATAATGTCGTCCACGTAAATATGAACAATCAAAATGTCATTGTTGTATTTTCGAGTAAACAAGGTAGGATCAACCGTTCCTTTGGTGAAATTGTTTTTGATCAGGAAAGAAGTCAGTTCGTCATACCACGCTCTCGAAGCTTGCTTTAAACCATAGATAGCCTTTTGAGCTTATAGGCGTGGTCCGGATGTTCCGTGTCAATGAAGCCTTCGGGCGACTCACGTACACTTCTTCTTTCGAGTTTCATTCAAAACGCGGTCTTAATGTCCATCGATAAACCGTGATGTTTTGTGAGTTGCATAGGCTAAGAATATCTGATCGCTTCAAGTCTAGCTACCGGCGCGAATGACTCTTCAAAATCAATTCCTTCTTCCTGTCTGTATCCTTTGGCCACAAGACGAGCTTTGTTCTGAATGACAATCGTTTCTTCATCTTTTTTGTTCTTCCATAACCATTTGAGATCAATGACACGAATATCAATTGGTCTTGGAACTAGATCCCATGAGTCATGTAGACGGTATTGGAGAAGTTCCTACTGCATCGCTTCTATCCAAGTGGGTTCTGCCATTGCCTCTCGAATGTTCTTTGGTTCTATATTGCTAATTGACCAAAGGTAAATGCACAAGTCGCAGTATGTGGAAAGTTGGCGTCTCGTCTGAATTGGCCTTGAAGGTTCACCAATAACTTGTTCAATTTGATGGTCTTTTGTCCACTTCAGTGCAGAAGGATACTGTAGGTTAAACGTATGCGAGTTAGATGGTTCTCGTATGCTTGAAGATGATTCAGCTGATTCCGTTGCAAACGGGTTTTCGAATACGTCTTCATCTAACGTTGCATCGTTTTGGTTTTATGTAGGTTCTTCTTGAAATGATATGTTTTGGTTTTGCTCATCAATTGTTGGCAGTATGGTTTCAAGAATCGGAGTTGTTGTAGTAGATGTAGATGATGTCGATGGAGTTGGTGCATTTGTTTCGACTGTGGTAGATGCATCTTCTGTTGGTGGTGGTAGATGATTTTGAGCGGGTGCAGGGGAATGATGGTTTGATGCATTTGTCGAAGTTCCACCATAGTATTCATCAAACATTAACTCGAAAAAATTCTCCCATTCTTGTTCTGAAGGTGTGTCAAACAAATTTTATTGAGCTCTTTGAGGTACGAGTCCTAAACTAATGTGTCCAGAATTCTGCTGGTTAGGTGCGAGTCCTAACCTGTATTGATTAGAAGCCATCGGATTAAGCGCGGGTTCTAGAGCGAGTCTCTCAGAAGCCATCTGTGAAAGTTCATCAAAATTCACATTCATCGTCTCCATTATCTTCCTAGTTCTTCTGTTATACACCCTGAATGCCCTCGAGTTATCTGAGTATCCAATGAAGATTCCAATATCACCTTTAGCTTTCAGTTTTCCTAGATCTTCTCTGTCATTTGTTGGATAGCACAGAGCGCCAAACACGTGAAGGTAAGAGATATTAGGTTTTTGGTTGTTCACTAGTTCATGGGGGGTTTTATTGAATCTTGGATGAATTAGGGATTGATTTTGAGTGAAACAAGCAGTGGCAACAACATCAGCCCATAAAAATAACGGTGCACTAGAATAGATTAGCATTGTGCGAGCAGCTTCCACAAGAGTTCTATTTCTTCTTTCAACTACCCCATTCTGCAGTGGAGTTCTAACAAGCGATTTCGATGAGTGATTCCAACATCTTCAAAATAAGTTCTTAACTCACGATTTGTAAATTCGATGCTGGTTATGCATTCTTACAATCCTTATTGGAGCTTGAAGAAGTACTTGAATACGCTTCAGAAAGGTGATGATGATGCCTGGTGCTTCGTCTTTTGACCTCAGAAACTTAACCCATGTATATCTTGAATAGTCATCAACGATAACAATGATATACTTTTTCCCGTTTATGCTTTCAACTCTCATTGGGCCACATAAGTCCATGTGCAACATATGCAATTTTGCTTCCGAACTAGGTACGGTTTTGGGTTTATATGATGCTCTTTTGCTTTTTCCTTGTTCACATGATGGACATAAGTGATCCTTGGTGTATTTGAACTTTGGAAGTCCGTTGACGATGTTGTCTTTGGCAAGTTTGTTGATAGTGTCAAAATTGAGATGGGATAATCTTCTATGCCACAACCAAGACTTTGTTCTAGATTCTCGTGTCATAAGACATATTGGTGATGAAGAGGCCATTTAGTTAATGTCGATAACATACAAGTTTGTGTCACGATTCCCAGTTAAGAGATCAATGCCATCCAAGTTTCTAATGAAGCATGAATTTCTCCTAAATGCAACCTCTAAATCGCATCACGTAGGCGCCTGATGAAAACAAATTGTGTTCCAACCCTTCAACAAAGTAAACTCGGTGATCAAATAATTTCCAAAGGTAGATCTCCATAACCCATGATAGATGCTACATGATCATTTCCAAAGCGTCACGGTTCCATGAATTTCTAGGCGAAATTGATCGTGACTTCAAATTCCGGTCATGTGCTTGGAGCAACCAGTCGATGATCCAAAGACATATTTCGATAACACCGCCAAATCTGAGAAGAAGTTTTTGGAAACCGTTTTGATTTTGGTTCCTTTGGGTTAGAGGTAAAATCGATCACACTCATAGAAGTTTTCTCTTGGGTATCTTGGTTCGACACTCATTCTACCATTACGGGTGAGAAAATTCTACCGTTGGTTTCAAATATCATCCCTAAAGTAAGCAGTATGCTTCCTATCGGTAGTGTAAGACCTAAATCTTGCAACTAGACTTCCTATTGGTTTAGCATAAGTTCTTTTTGGAACGTTCTTCTGAACAGGCTTATCATTCACATTTTTAGACACACAATCATCTTGAATAGTAATTAGAGATTTCTTGCAAGTAACAAAAATAGGTTCAACACATTCATTACACGTAGCAAGTTTCTTAGGTTCATTACATTCAGATGAAATGTCTTTCTTATTACAAAGCGGTAAATTCCTAGGGTGTTCTTTTACTTTCTTCTCTTTATTCAAGCTACTACTTTTAGAGGCAGGCGAGACTCTATTGTTCATTGTATTGCTCCTAGGCTTTAGTCTTCTGCTCCTAGAGGTGCTATCCAGTCCTGTAGAAGGTAAGGCACACGCATTAGGATTCACATTTTTATCAAGAGAAGTGGTTTCAGCTTTCCTAGTCTCGTTAGAGTGCTTGTTTAAACTTATGTCATTTGTTCCATATGGTTTAGATGCGGAGGCAGATGCATTAGTGGTACTCATCTTAAAAAGGCCAGGAGCTAAAACTTTTGGTTTCTCGATAACCGTTTTTTCTGTTTCAACAATCTTTTCTTTTTGTTTTTGCAAGGCATGTGGAGTGAATCATTTTGTCAAATCATTTTGGTCATTGACTTTTGGAGGAGGCTGAGAAATAGACATTTTTGGTTTGGAAACCGGTTTAGAAACATTTGTTTTCTCCTCAGTCAATGGTTTTGCAAACTTAGTATCCACAACCTTTCCTTTTTGGCATTCCAGCTGAGCTCTCAAAAGGTCATTTTGCTCTTTCATGTCCTCGTAGGCACGCTCATACGACAGTTTCTCATACTTGCATTCCTCATTTTTTTGATCAAGTTGTTTAAAATATGTCACGTTTTCTTTTTCAAGTTTTTCAAGAGCTTTTTCATATTTTGAAACAATAGCAGAGGTCTCAGACTGGAGTCTTTCATAGTCTTCAACATAATATGTTTGTAAAACAATGGACATGATATCAGTGGTTATAACATCTTTGAAGAGATAATCATTTAAATTTTCCAAAACTTTGATGTGTTCAAAACATTCATTAGCTTTCCTTACCAGGGATTTATGGTCCTTGACAAAGTCACCTGTTTCATTAAAAAATGCTTGTTCAAAATGAATTACCCTCGCATGCGATGTTATTTAGTGGGTGGCAATTTGAGTTTCAAAACCTTTTCATTTCATCGTGATAACTTGAAAACCAGCTGTTAGAACTAATATTGGTTTTAGATTTAACAATTTCTTAAAGTTGCCCAATTCTAGTTTTAACGTCATCTAAAATGCTTCTAGCATCACTTGTGTTAAAAGGATTGTTTGAAGACATTTGTTCCATATTCGATACTGTTTTGAGACTGATTTTGAAATTGGTTTTAAAACTGGTTTTGACTCTTTGTTTGAAACACTGGGCGTTATGGAAAACGTTGACTTTTCTTTTTGAGGAACAAAAGTAATTCAAGAAATTTTGTTATATTTGTGGTAGTCGATTGGTTTTACTCCTGGATTCTTTTGTCTCATTTTTTATCTACTCTCGTCAGTGAGTTCTAATGTTTCATGAGAATCACGAACTTTTACGGGTTTATGTTTATCTAACAAAGCTTTTCCATTATAGAAAACTGTAGAGTGATATTTGATCAACCACACTTTTAATTGTGTGTGAGAGATATGTATTTATAATAACAAATTACAAGATGAGCTCCTATAATGAAGGAGAGATAGTTACAAATATACATTTGACTTATTAACTACGTAGTTATCTGATATCCCCCCTCAAGCGAATGGGTGGTGGACCAAGATGAAGCATGGCACGAAAATGTTCAAATTGAGCAAACGGAAGAATCTTGGTGAAAATATCTGCCACCTGAAGCTTTGTGGAGATAAACTTTATATAAAGCTTACCCGAAGCAACAAGTTCTCTTACAAAATGATAATCAAGATCAATGTGTTTGGCACGCTTGTGAGAGACCGGGTTTTGAGTCATAAATAATGCACTTTTGTTGCCACATAGCAACGTGGGTCGATCAGGAGGTAGGGCATGAAGCTCTCGTAGAAGGTGAGTGATCCAAACGATTTCAGCTGCCGTGTTTGCCATTGCCCGATATTCTGACTCGCAACTTGATCTAGCAACTGTGGGTTGTTTCTTGGCGCTCCAAGAGACTAGATTGCCACCTAGAAATATTGAGTAACCGTAAGTGGAGTGGCGAGTTTCAAGACATCGAGCCCAATAATCATCAGAGTAACCCAAAATAGTGTTGGACTGTGGACGACGAAAAATGAGACCAAAAGCAATGGTGCCTTTAACATACCGCAAGATGCGTTTTACCGATTGAAAGTGGGCATTGGTGGGGGCATGAAGGTACTGACTAGCTTGATTAACAGCATATGAAATATATGGTCTAGTAATAGTCAAATACTGAAGAGCCCCTACTAGCGAGCGATAGAGAGTGGGGTCGGAAAACAAAGGTCCTGCGGAAGTAAACGTTTCATGAGCAGCTAATGGAGTAGGCACTGGTTTGGAGTCAAATAAGTCAGCTCGTGTAAGAACATCTTTAGCATATTTAGTCTGACTTAGAAAAAGCCCATCATCCATGTAGCTCACCTCCAAACCAAGAAAATAGTTAAGATCACCAAGATTTTTAATGGGAAATTCATGGTTTAACCGGGTAGTAAACGTGGTGAGGACAGATTCTTGATTGTCGAGGAGAATTAAGTCGTCCACATAAACTAGTAAGTACATAATGCATGAATCTTGGGCAAAAATAAATAAGGATGTGTCGGCACGACTGCAAACAAAGCCATTAGTAAGTAGAAAGGAACTAAGGCGTTGAAACCAAGCACGAGGAGCTTGTTTTAGACCATATAAAGCCTTAGATAATTTGCAAACATGATTAGGAAATTGAGGATCAATGAAGCCAGGTGGCTGCTCCATGAACACTGTTTTGCTTAGGTGACCAGAAGGAAAGCGTTTTTAACATCTAGTTGATGTAAAAGCCAATTGTGTAATACCGCAAGAGAAAGAATAATACGAACAGTCGATGCTTTGACAACCGGGCTGAAAGTGTGAGAATAATCAAGTCCTGGAATTTGGGTAAAACCTTGAGCCACAAGTCGAGCTTTAAATCGTTCAATTGAGCCATCAGGTTTATACTTTATGTGATAGACCCACTTAGAACTAACAACATTTGAGGCATTGGGACGAGGAACCAGAACCCAAGTATTGTTGTGGCATAAGGCATCCATTTCGTCATGCATTGCAGCCATCCATTGAGGGTGTTTGGCAGCAGACTTGTACCCTTTGGGCTAAACGACAGAGAGCAAGGCAACATGCAAACCAGTCATAGAAAGCGATGTAAAATCTGCAATATGGCGTATCTTGAAGATTCCTAATTTTGAGGAGTTGTCATCATATGACGTGGAGCAGGTGGTTCGGGAGGCGGATCGGTATTATCATTATCGACAACAGGTTCGTTATTTTCATCAACGATAATAGGATCAGGTATGGCAGTGTCCGTAGGAGGCTCACACAGATGGCAAGGCGGTGTATCATGAGCTGGTGGTTGGACAGGCCTATGCGTGACTGTGGAACGAGATGAAGAAGTCGGACACTCATGAAGCCCATTTGGAGAAGTGGTCAAGTTGCCAGGCCCATCATCCAAAAAAGTATACAAATCCAGTTTTGATAAGTCTTGATGACCAACAAAACCTGCAAAGGGAAAAGAGTTTTCATTGAACCGTGCATGCCGGGTGATGTAGATGCGAGAGGTGGCCGGATCGAGACATTTATAGCCCTTGTATTGTGGATTATAACCAATGAAGATACACGGGATACTTCTCGGAGCAAGATTATGAGCCAAATAATCACGAAGATAGGGATATACTTGGCACCCAAAGATGCAGAAATTTCCATAGTTTGGCATGCGGGAGTAGAGCAACTCAAACAGAGAATGATTTCCAAGGACTTTGGTAGGCAAACGATTGATGATAAATGTAGCTGAACTGAATGCATCGACCCAATAAGATGCAGGAACATGAGCATGAAAAAGCATAGCTAGCCCGGTTCCAACAATATGTCTATGCTTTTGTTCCGCACGTCCATTTTGTTGAGGAGTGTATGGACAAGACAGCTGATGAAAAGTTCCATTTTCTTCAAAGATGGTGCGTACGGTATGATTTACAAATTCAGTGCCACCATCACTTTGAAAAACTTTGATTTTCCTGGAAAACTGGGTTTGCACAAGTTTGATAAAGGCTGTTAAAACAACATAAAAACCTGATTTGGTTTTTAATGGATAGAACCATGTAAACCGTGAGTGATCATCCACAAATATTACATAATAAAGGTATCCATTGAATGAAATAGGAGATGGCCCCCACAAATCACAATGTATTAAATCTAAAGGATGCAAAGATCGTTTAGGATTCAATTCAAAAGATAATCTTTGTCCTTTAGAAAGTTGACAAGGTTCGCAAACAATAGGTTTTGGTAATACTGAAGTAACATGTAAGACACCTAACTTATGTAAACTAGAAATAACATCAAAGGAAATATGGCCTAAATGACTATGCCATACTTCAAAGGAAGCCTTGTTGGAAACTCCAGAAAACGCAACTAAGGCTGTGGGGCCATTTCAAAGCACATACAGTCCATCTTCACAGATTCCTTGAGCTATCACCTGTTTGCAGTCCCTGTCCTGAATATGAAAAAATGGTTGAGAAAAAAGAACATCAACCGGATGATCCATGGTAAGTTTAGTAATAGATAACAGATTTTTGGTTAAGTTTGGAATGACCAAAACATCACGTAATAGCAGATTATTTGAAACCATAGAGCTACCCATATGAGAAATAGGAAGTTTGTTGCCATTACCAAAAGTTACACGCATATTACCTGAGTAAGGAGCCGATTTAGAAACATTTTCGATAGAGGGAGTCATGTGTGCAGTTGCCCCAGAATCAACATACCAATCTGGATTTCCCTGCGTGACATGGCACTGAGAATGAAATGCCTGTGCCATGTTGGTATCTGAATTGGTTGAATTAGATGCATAACTGTGAAGATCAGGACAAGAGGAGGCATAATGTCCATTTGTGCGATAGAGTTGACAATGAGGAGGACGGAGACCTCCACGGCCTCTGCCACCATTGGAAGTACCACGAGTACCACCACCATGCGGATAATTTTTTGAACGACCTCTGTTGTTGTTGGAACGAGATTGTTGAGAGATAAAAGCAGCGGAAGGAGTGGCAGAGCCATGGAGAGATTGCAAAAAACAACTCATGACTTTCTGCTTGAGACAAGAGTTCTTTAAAAGCTGGAGATTTCTTCTCCTGCTGAAAGTAGTTGAGAAGTTCGAATGGCTGTGGAAAACGTTTCAAACGAGGCCCCCAAGCCACAAAGAAACCAATGCAGTTTATCCATCTCATCGACAGGTTCGCCAATTGCAACAAGTTTATCACATACACTCTTGAATTTTTGACCATAATCAGAAACCGAAGACGTACCTTTTGTCATCTGACGAAGAGAATCATGAAGGGAGTGAATGCGTTCAACAGAGAAATTACTGTATGCCTTTCCAAGGCAGACCAGATGGAACGAGCACTTATGAGGCCGAGAACTTCGGCAGCAGCTTCTTCAGTGAGGGAAGAGTTGAGAAGAATGACAGCCCGTTGATCAAGGTCAGTCCAGGTTGAAAAGGCCGGATTTGGTGTTGCTTTGTATCTGACTACAATAGTTTCAAGTGGTGCTGTGGAGGTGCCATCAATATGAGATAG
This sequence comes from Chrysanthemum lavandulifolium, assembly GCA_022545495.1. NCBI lineage: Eukaryota > Viridiplantae > Streptophyta > Magnoliopsida > Asterales > Asteraceae > Chrysanthemum > Chrysanthemum lavandulifolium. The sequence goes on from CM040241.1 coordinate 218,998,938, forward strand.
AAGCTTCTGATAAGAGAATTGTGGAAGCATCTGATTTCTCCACAAAAGATAATTGGTGGAAGATAATTTGATGGGAATCATATGAAGGAGAGTATTCATAGGAAAAGGACCATCTTGAGAAGTCGACATGATCAGGTACCAGGAGGATGAAAATCAGATGATTGTAGGGTTAGAAAGAAGAGATAGACGAATCAAGGGAGGAGAAAAGTTAGGTTGATACCATGTTGAGTGATATTTGATCAACCACACTTTTAATTGTGTGTGAGAGATATGTATTTATAATAACAAATTACAAGATGAGCTCCTATAATGAAAGAGAGATAGTTACAAATATACATTTGACTTATTAACTACGTAGTTATCTGATAAAAACATTCTGTTCTTTCTGAGCTTTCTTGAGTGCACAAGGAGTTTTGTTACCAAGAGCCATTTTTTGAGTTGTATGAAAATACGAATTCATTTGATTTGTTAACATATTCGTTGTTTGAGCTGAATGGCCCGTTGTAACAAGCAAATGTTCCAATTTGATGATTTTTTCATTTTTATCAAGAATTTCATCAAGAAGAGAATCTTCTCGTTTTGAAAAATCAGCTATCAACTCTTTCTTCTCTTTTTCAAGATTATCATATGTTGCTTTTTGTTTAGAAAGTTGGTTTTTAAGATCAGAAATTTCCTCGTTTAAAGATTTTATTTTTAAGCTCAAATTAACAATAAGTGTGTCATACTTAATTTGCAATTGTTTTTCTCTTAAGACGGAATTTCTATAACCAATTTCTAATTCTGACTCTTTGTTTCTGTGAAATTCAAAAGCTTTTGCATTCTCCTTGTACCTCTCAAGCTCGTGGTCAATTTATCATTCGCGCCTTAACATCGCGATTGACCTTTTACTTTCTCAATTTCAATGCCACAATTATTAATCAATGATTCAAATAAGGCATGTGTTTCCTCATCGATCTCGATATTTTGTGCCACACACCTCCACTAGGATTCACATCCGGGTTTGAGTTAATATTGCAACTACTCGGATTGTCTAGGTATGTATCATAAGTAGGTGCTGGTGTCACAGAATGCTGTTTGTCATGAGTAAACACATCAAATATGGCATTGTTATATCATGGATCAATGATTGGTACCTCAGAGACTGCATTGGCGTCATACACAGGAGGTGTGTCAGAATCCGTGTCATACTTAGCCTCCTGAAGAGTTGCCATGAAGATACAGTTTGCATTGATGTCTTCTCGGTCTTCCAATTCATCCATAATTGCTACAAAGTCATGTTCCTAAGCACTCAACTGCATCCCTGCTTCAGCCTTTTGTACCAACAACAATGCTTTCTGAAGATACGTTGAATCCTTCTTATTCGGATTAGTTGCAATGTGACCCACTCCTTGATAGTTGTAACACATAACCCGATTAGCCTGATTCACATTTCCATAATTCCCAAAGAATCAAGCCGCAACATCCCCATTCGGATTACCCATCGCTACATTCACAACATTCGACCCATCGATTTCCAACATCTTGACCCATCGATTACCATGATCTTGAACCTTTGATTTCCTGCATATTGACCCGTATTCTACATATTCTGATTACCTATGTGAAATCCAGTAGCATATCCCTGCTGATTCCTAATAACTCCAACCATTTGTCCTCCTTGACCCATATTTACACCCGGCTGAGCAATTTTTCTATTGCGAGTATTTGAAGAAATCCTTTGGTTGTTGTTAGTTATTTGGAATAGCGTCCTTCGAATACTTTAGTCAAATAAGCGAATGCATTAGACAATGCCTCTGTTTGTTCACCTTCAATATCAGTGATTCCTGGATCCTGGTATTGTGGATATTGTTGTTGTTGAATGACTTGTTGTTCGGGTGGGTAGAATTGTTGTTGAGGGATGACAGGTTGTGGTATGTATTGCTGCATGTTGTTGTTGTTGGTGGAAGATGATTAAGAAGGTTGTTGTTGTTGTGTTTACTGGAGTTTGTGTCTTTGCAATTAGTGCCAAGAGATCATGATTCTTTGCCAATCTCTCTTTCCTCACTTCATTGGCTTCAGCTTGGTTTTGTTTCAGAAAATCGTAGAGTTGATCAAAGTTCACTTGATGTAAGTCCTTTGTTTTATTGACAATAGTGACATAGCGTCCCCATTCTTCTTGAAGATTGTTGATGAATTTGATGTTACTCACGATATTTACGGGTTTCAACTTGTTTCGATAAGCTCATGCATTAAAGTGCAAAACCTTCCATAGTAGGATTCAATGGATTCTCACGGGTTGAAGTAAACTTCTCCCATTCGGTTAGCGACTTGTTCTCCATGTCTTGTTGACCAATTTACGTTCCATAACATAGCCGTCTAACACGTTCCCACATATCGTAAGCGGTTTCTGGCCGCTCAAAGAACAAAGATATCTCTTGGTAATCCTAGTTGTATGATTTGTATTGCCATGTCATACCTTCGATCCGCTCAGTATCCTCTTGATTATTCGATTCATTTTGTTCACGAAAAGATGGTGGGACGGGAGGTGTTGCCTCAGGAATTCTAGGTTCTTGGATTTTTCGTGGCTTGAAGGGTCCATTCGTAATGGATTGAATCATGAGTTTTCCATTAGGTTTGGTTTTGATGTAGCGGAGCATACGACTTGTCCATTGAAGATATCCACCTTTTTCCAGCATAGGAGGACGGTTTTCAGCACCGGCTGCATGAATGTCTTGTTGAGTAGACATTAATGAAGGTATTAGTGATAAAGTTGATGTAGGATCGATTCAATGATAAAGGAGTTGTGATTGATGACGATTAAGTACAGTAATTGTGGTGAAAACTTGATGAAAATTTGGTCTGACAACTTGAAAACCTCAATAACTTCTGTTCAGAGTGGATTTAGGCCTTGAAGGTTGACCCTTTGGCGTGCTATTCTTCTCGTTCTCACGGTCGTTTTAATGGGTAGAACACTGAAAACGGAGTTACGGTTCAAAAGTTATGGCCGTTTGAAGTTTTGTCAGGAAATGTCAACAAAACGCACTGATGAAATGGTCAAACCGCACTTTTGTCAAACCGCAGAGTTTTCAAAACGCATATGACAAATCGCACACTTCAAAACGCAGAGTATCAAACCACAGAGGGTCAAATCCCTTAACCTCAAACCGTTTAAACGTCAAAAGGCATAAGTGTCAAACCGCAAAATCCAAATCGCGTAGGTGTCAAATCGCATAAGCGTCAAAACGCATAAGTCAAATCACGTATGTGACAAATCGCATAAGCTTCAAAACGCATAGGCTCAAATGGCATAAGTCAAATCGCATAAAGTACAAGTCGCTTTCACAGTTTTTGTCTTTTTACACTTTTATTCAAATCGCATAGTACAATTAGCTCAAATCGCATAAAAACACACAAACCGCATAGATGAAATTGACAAATCGCTTAGAAGAAAAATGACTTTTTAGCTCGAATAACACCCAAATGATCCAATAAATGTTTGATTTAACCTATCTAAACACTAAACTAATCGAATATAACTACCTTAAGCCTAAAAGTACAAAATTTAAGCTAAGAAAAGCAAAAAATTCGAATGGTTTGATGCTTTTCACCACAAAAACGAATCAAAAACAATCCTAGATCATTGTTTGGCGATTGATACCACTTGTAGGACCTTAGATATATCAACTCTATCACACTAACACTAATATGAAGCAAGGAATGGTGACTTAAGTATTGTATATGATGCGTTTTATGTAGAGAAAGAAAGATGAAAATGAAGAGGTTTGTCCATATGAAAAACACACACTACACACTCAAGCACACACACCAAATGACTAGGTGTGTGCCTTTTATACTTATTACATAAAAGCCTTATGGGCTTTGGATGGGCTTTGATTGGTTTGTGGATTGGGCTTACATTACAACTTGACTAAACATAACATAACTAATAACCGGTTAGCTTGGCCCAATCCACGAGCCCAATGACTATTCTAATACAATATCCAACACACATTACAAAGTTCCTAAACGTGAATGACCATCACTTTCTAACACATTATATTAAGGCTAACATGAAGACTGGTGACCTGTTCAGCAAAATTGGCCTGAGATAACTCCAGGGCAGTCATTCTAGGCCCAAGATTCCAGGCCATAGAAGACGATGCCTTAGCCAGATTTTTAACTTGAGCATCCAAAGAACCCAATGTAGTTTGAAGAGACTGAAGGGAGGACTGAAGACCCTGAACATTTGCAGATTTAAGCATGTTGATCAGTTCAGCAAGGCTGGAGGAATGATTCATGTAAGCTTCAATAGCCTCCAACACTTTGGAGTCAAGTGCTGGGTCTTCTTTCACAGAGTCCTTTATTTCATCCAGCTTGGTGTGAGACTCCGGAAGGTTGTTGAGAAATTTCTTCAGGTTGTCATCAAGCCTTTCAAGATTATCATACATGAAATCCCTGTGCTCATCAACGTTTGTATGGGTAGCAATAACTTCAGCTTTCAGATCGGCATAGCTAGCAGCCGCTTCAACATGCTGATCCCATAAAGTATCAGTGACTATAGAGTATAACTTTTTTGAGGCCTTTGTAATCCACATAACCAGCTGTCTTTCAGTCAGAGGAAGAAAGTTGTTAAACTTTTGAAATTCCTCAAGACAGGATGAAGCAGAGGAATCAGAGTCATGTTCATCAGCTTTAGTAGGTGACTCTTCAGTTTCTTGAGGATCAGGCTGATGCTCTTGTTCTTGAGTTTGAACATCAGCGTCCATTTCTTCTCCTGCTGAAAGTATTTCTTCCTCACTGTCAGTTAACTCTTCATCAGAAAATAGGATATCATTTACCTCAGCAACCGTTAATAGACCAGTGGTGGTGATGGGTTCCATATCAGCGGGTGATATTTGTCCCTCTAAGTCTTTGTCCCCCTGTGCTCCTTCAAGCACTGGTGGTGATTCCCAGTGCTATCCCTAGAAGCAGTGGCAGTGAGATCCCTATCAGCTGGTTGTTCATTTCCCTCTGAGTCTTTGAGATCATTCTTTTGGCCCTCAGAAAAAAGCTTTGATTGGCGAATGTCCTCCTTAGGCAGTGTGGAAGGCGCTCCTCTACCAGCCGGTTGTATGTTTCCCTCTAGATCTTGGGGAGTAGTAGTTGGGACCAAGGGCACTGACTGTGATGTATCAGTGTCCTTCGTTGTCACCGAGGTGGATGATGTTTTGTCTCCTTTGGGTGTCAGATCAGTCTTGGGCTTTCTATGCCTTTTAGGTTGTGTTCCTGAAGCCTCAGGGCCCTGAGACTTGGGGTTGGTCTTATTCCCAGTCTGAGACTTCACCTTTCTCTTTTTAGGAGCAGGGTTTTGGAGACACTGAGTCCCTCTGGTTGTTTACTGCAACTATATGGGCCGTCAATTCAATTTCAGTGACTTGGGATGGGTCTTTTTGAAAATTTGATTTACTCGGGATACCAGGTAAAGCACAGTATTTGTATTCCTGAGGATAATTGCAACCCAGTAACACTTGTAAAGCGCATGAGACAAACCTAGGATACGAAATGTATTTCCTCCTAGTTTTGCTCAGTAGCTTGATTACGAGATCACTGTAAATGATCTCCCCTATGTCAACATTGATCCTTGTCATCAAGCAATATGCCACCATCAACTGAATAGAGTTAACTTGTTCAGTGGATGAGTGGTTCCATGAGAACTGAATCACAAATGTGAACATGATCTTCCAAGCCGCAGAAATGAGTTCTTGGTGACAGGGTTCTGTCCAAAACTTTGGATCTAAAATGATTTGTTTACACCCATCCTTAATCGTGGAGGGTTCGGGATAGGCAACATAGTTACGAATTATAGTCTAACCACATTGATGTACAAAATGTTTTATAATCCAGGTGACCGACTTTTCCCCATGAAAAGACCGAATTTGATGAGATACTCCACAGTGGTGCGAGGTCGAGTCTCATTAGTAGAGGTGTCGGGTCATAGGCCATACTGTTTCCCAAAACTCCACGAGGAGGTTTTGATGCAGAATAGAAGGGGCCGAGTAAAGGCATGTTTGAGTGGGCGGTTGAATAAAAATTCTTGATTCCCTTATAGGCCGGGACATCAGGGGGTATTCAAAAGTGCCTATAACATTGTTTGTTTTAAATTCAACATTATCAAGATCTCCTACCCACTGAGATGCAAACTGAAGAGACTGTGTTCTTGCCAACTCTATTAAAAAATTCTAGGGTTTTGAAAAGATTTCTTGACAAGAACAATCAAAGAGTTTTGAGTCTCAAGTTTTGTGATGAAAAACCTTTTGTAAATTGTTTACAGAGAAGATTTTACTGAAAACTATTTTGAGGATTAAAGAACACATGATGATTTATGGGTTTGAGAAAGTATTTTGACAGAGTTTTGCTTCAGAAATTAATTTGTGTGTGTTTATGAGATTTTGAGGAGGGTATTTATAGAGTTGTGAGAGGGGTAAATTTTGCATAGATGAGGATTTGTAAAGTCAGTTTTTGAAAATGTTTCATTTACCTCATTTAATGCCACCACTCCATTACCCGCAGTAATTTCCGGTTTTCAAGGAACAGTTGCGATGCACGAAGAAAAGTGCATTTTTCAGTAATAAAATATCCTTAGGATATTTCTTGTGAGATGAGGCATTTAATGCCAAGTGGGATAAGGTAAGGTTTGAGGGACCCTTGACTTGGATGACAACAGGATAAAGAGACAAATATTCCTATATTAAATTGGTGTGTTTACCAACCTATGACATTTAAGTAACTGATACTTGGTGCATTTAGTTACTCATTCAATGCTCAATATCCAAAGTCAGGGTCCCTGAATGAGTCTTACTCATTTAGTGAGAAGTTTGTATTGAGGTTTTGTTCAGGGAGCATGGACCATTTTAGAGAGAACTCACTGAAATTGGGATTGGTTTTCAGGTTGTTGTCTTTCAATGTCAAGTATTCCCAATTCAGCTTTCAGTCTCCTGAAGGTAGGTTCATCTAAGGGTTTGGTGAAGATATCAGCAAGTTGATATTCACTAGGGATGAAATGAAGTTCTATATCTCCTTTCATTATGTGGTCCCTAATGAAATGATATCTGATATCAATGTGTTTGGTTCTTTGGTGAAGGATAGGGTTGTTGGAGATTGCAATGGCACTAGTGTTATCACAAAAGATGGGTACCATTTTGTAATGGATGTCATAGTCACTGAGTTGACTTTTCATCCATAATACATTGGCATAGCATCCTGCAGCAGCCACATACCCAGCTTCAGCTGAAGACATAGCCACTAATTGTTTCTTTTTAGCACTCCAACAGACCAGCTTTCCTCCAAGAAATTGACAGGACCATGAGGTACTTTTTCAGTTCATGTTGCAGCCTGGATAATCGTAGTCGAATACCCTTTGAGGTCAAACCCCGAGCATTTTGGATATTAAAGTCCAAGGCTTGGAGTTCCTTCGGTATATGAGGATTCTTTTGGTGTAGTGAGATGGGATTCTTTGGGATTGACCGATATCTTGTATTAGACAGATCGAGAATTGTATGGATAGTCCGAAGCGATTATATACATCGCTGAACCTAAAATCCCCGAAATGAGTTTGATTGATGATTTGCCGGTGAGATCGGGTCCAAGGTTGTTGGGAGGGACCATTGGTGTCTTCACTGAGGCACAGTCAGATATCTCATATTTCTTCAAGAGATTTCTGGTATATTTCTCTTGACTGATGGTGATTCCTTTATTAGTTTGCCTGATTTGTAGTCCAAGGAAGTATGTGAGTTCACCCATCATGCTCATTTCAAACTTCTTTGTCATCAGTTTTTCAAACTGTTTGCAAAGAGTATAATTTGTTGAGCCAAAGATGATGTCATCAAGATATACTTGGACCAGTATCACATCTTGCTTTGTCCTGTAGATAAACAAAATGTTGTCTATCTTTCCTCTGACAAACTTGTTTTGAATCAAGAAGTCTGAGAGAGTTTCATACCATGCTTTGGGAGCTTGTTTAAGTCCATAAAGGGCTTTGTCAAGCTTGCAGACATAGTCAGGGAATTCACTACTCTCAAAGCCAGGAGGTTGCTGAACATACACATCATCCTTGAGTTCACCATTCAGGAATGCACTTTTTACATCCATTTGGTAAACTTTGAAGTTCATGTAGGTATCAAATGCAAGGAAGATCCTGATGGCTTCCATTCTTGCAACAGGAGCAAATGTCTCATCATAGTCAATGTCTTCTTGTTGACTGTAACCTTTGGCTACAAGTCTGGCTTTGTTTTTAATGACAATTCCATTTTCATCGGTTTTGTTTCTGAAAACCCACTTCACTCCTATGACAACGACATCTTGAGGACATTTGATCAAGGTCATGACCTTGTTTTTGTAAAACTGTTGAATTCTTCTTGCATAGCCTGAACCCAGCTTGGATGTTTTAGTGCCTCAGTGACACTTTTGGGTTCGATTTCTGATAGAAAATCATCATATAGACATTCATCGGCTGAAGCTGCAGTTAACTTAGCAGCCATGCTTCTAGTGAGCATGCCCTCAGTGGGTTCACCAATGATGTTTACAAGCTCAATGTCCCGAGACTTTGTCCACTTACTTTGTGGTTTAGGATCTGAGCTTGAAGAGGACACTAGAAACTCAGGAGTGAGTTCAGGTGAAGGAGCCACATAATCATTAGGAACATCTATTGTGATGCGTTGTTCAGGTTGGGGTATTGGAATCACAGGTTCCTGAACATTTGGTTCAGTATTACCTATCCCAGAAGGGACTGATTGATTTTCAATGAATTCACTGATGGTTGGTTGAGGAAGGTTGTGGGGTAAGACATAGTATGAGATGTCAGCATCAACTTGATAGGAGGAATTGATTTCAGAGTTGAACTCATCAGGAGGATATCTTGTTGAGTTATCAATTCCTATTTCCTCCACTGAGGTGTTGGTGAATCTGATGCTTTATGAACATTCATCAAAGGTGACATGAAAGGTTTCCTCAACTTGTTGTCTTCTGGTGTTAAACACCTTGAAGGCTTTAGAGATCAGTGAGTAACCTAGGAAATACCCATCATCAGCTTTTGCATCAAACTTGCCTAGGTGATCTTTGTGGTTGTGAATGAACACAGGACACCCAAACACATGAAAGTAGCTGATATTAGGAAGTCTACCTTTGAATATCTCATAAGGGGTTTTGTTATGTCTTTTGACAATGATGGACTGTTTTGAGTGTAACGATCTGCTTTGACCGCTTGATCCGAAAATGTTTTGAGAGTCTTGAGCCATTTAGCATAGTTCTAGCGACCTCAATGAGAGTTCTGCTTTTCCTTTCACTACCCCATTTTGTTCGGGGTGTAAGGAGATGAAATTTTTGGGAGATTCCATTTTCATTACGAAATTCTCAAGTTCTTGATTTACGAACTCGATTGCCATTGTCGGCTCGATTTGTTTGATAGTAATGTCATTCTGGTTTTCAATATTCCTTATGAATGACATTATTGTATAAGTTGCTGACTCTTTTGAAAGAAAGTATACCCAAGTGTATCTTGAGAATTCATCAAAATGACAAGTGTATACTCCTCATGTTTGGATTGATCTAGGACTGATGGTCCAAAGAGATCCATGTGCGGGAGGTGAAGCGCTTTGATGGAGAAATTTTGTTTTGTTTTGAATGATGCTCGTGGTGTTTGCCTTTTCCACAGGCTGAGCATGGTTTATCTTTTGCAAAAACCAGTGATGGTAAGCCAAGGAATTTATTTTGCTTTGCCAAGTTGTTGATGTTTTGGAAGTTTAAGTGAGAAAGTCTCTTATGCCACAGCCAGTTGATAGTTTCAGTGGCTTTGGCAAAGAGACAAGTTCCATCTTGAGAGAGTGTTGACATATCTAAGACATAAACATCATCTCTTCTAGGAGCTATCAAAACAACTTCTTTATTGGCATTGAAAATGGTGCCTTGTTTGTCATTGAATTTCACAATGTACTTAGCATCACATAGTTGACTGACACTGATGAGATTGTATTTTAGACCATTGACATAAGTTATTCTAGAAAACTATTCCATTGCGATATCTCGAACCATAACCTTCATGGGACATGATGAGTTATCACCAAATACTACCTTGGGTCCCGGTTCCTTTACATACTTGTGCAGATACTCCTTATAGCCGATCATGCTTCTTGAGCATCCACTATCTAGATGCCAAATATGCTCCCTGGTGTGTCTCTGCAAAAATAGTAAACTGGATTAGTTTCTCTTCGACCCACATACTAGTGGGCTTGGGTCTAAAGGTCTGCTTGAATTTGGCAATTGACTCATGGTCGGTGGTTGAGTGCATTGTGCTACCACGGGTTTTGCATTTGATGACCGAGGATGACTCGATGATTCGGGGTTGCTTTGAACTTCTCCTTGCTTGGATGACACTGTCATGCTGGAATGTCTCATGAGCTGGATTTCCGCGAATATCACAGCATGTGTTCATGAGACAGTCAACAGGATGATGATCATTGAAGCCACAGTGTGGGCAAAAAGGAAAAGGTTTTGCTCTATTTCTATGAGCTGGTTTGGAGTTTGAAGCATATTGATGACCAACTTTGGTATGTTTTGCTTCATTGAATGAACTTACATATTGTAAGTGATCAAAAGTTTTGTGATCATCCTTTTTGCAGATCATGCAAAAAAGGATTCTGTTGCAATTATCAGTGGTATGACTGGTATAATGGCACATATCACACTTCGGCCTGGGCTTGTTGGTGGATTTTGACCTTGATAAACTAGAGGAGGCTGACTTAGTTTCCTTGATTGAATCATGATCTTTTTCGATGGATTCCATCTTATCAGTCAACTTCCTCACAAGTTCAGTTAGTTGCTGAATTTGGTATGCTTCAGTAGGAACTGAAGATGTGGAAGTCTCGATGGGAGTAGACTCTTGTTGGATTGGTTTTGTTGGTCTTTTCGGGATGGTTCTACCAAGTCCGCACCTTTCTTTTGGTGAGTGAGGATTGAATTGCAATGGAGTAAGCTCGAGCTTGGTGCGGCACCACGAAGAGGTTTCGGGGTGGAAGCGGTGCTTGAGATTACGCTTGCACTCGAGATATGTTCGGACCACTAGGCACATCGTGGACTCCAAGCATGCTCTTTAGAGCTTGGCTTTCGTGCTCTAGTATTCTTCCGAATCTAAATTTGGAAGCTTACTCTCGTGGTTAACCCGTTCAATCCAATCACCGGGCTTGGGAATTATCAACATATTGGTAATCATGCCACCGTAAACAAATGGCTTTGGACTCGGTCTTTGTTGTGAGTCGTGGATATGATCTTCACCTATGACTCTCTTTTTGCTACTGGGGGCTCCGACAGCATAAAAAACCCTTGGATTCTTAGCAGTCCAACCTTCAATGATATCTTTTTCTTTTTTAAGTTCATCTTGAAGAGCCTGATTTCTTTTAACTAGTTCAGTGTTTTGAATTTGCAATGTGACAGCCTCAAGCTTAGCTTGTTTTAAAAGAAGTAATGCATCCCTACACTTGTTTAATTCAAAACTTAACTTGTTCTATTTTGAAAAAAGTTTTAATCGTTGCTCTTCTACAAACTTAAGGTCAACAATGATATAGTTCATATAGGACTGCCAATCAGAGTCATCATCCATAGAAAGTAAAATGTTTACCTTCTTCATTGTGATGTTGACCCATTCTCCATTCCTGGCATGATTTTTCCCAACAGCTAGCTTGTCCTCTTCTGAGAGAGCCATCGATGCACTGAGTTGCACCATTTCATCGTCTGAGGAGACTGGCTCTTCATCCCAGTTGAAGACTTGACAACAAGGCCCTTGTTTTTACCTGCGCATATTTAAATGTTGTTTGTTTTTTCGAGGGAGTGGCCTCAAGCGGTGCTAGCTTGGCTTTGACTTTCCTGTACTTAGCTTCAAAATCTACAGTTTTGTTTTGATCAGATTTGTTTTGAAAATTTTGATGAGACTGATAGATTTTTGGTTGAAATTTGCTAAACCCTGAGGATTGATTTGACCCGGATGGTTTGTAAGAGGGTTCAGAAATTGGTTTTGAAAAACAGTCTTTGGCAAAATGACCTCTTTTGTGACACTTAAAGCACTCAGTGTCCTCATTAGCTTTAACATTGGAAAAACCTTTGTTTCTTTTGATAAACCTTCGAGAGTTAGCAAGGAGTGCCCTTTCCTGAAATTCGATGTTCAGGTCATTTAGGTACTCCTCACTTGATCTCTCATCAGGCTCATCATTTGAATTTTCCTGAAAATCTTGAACCACACTGTTAGAATAAAAAGCAGTAGAAATTGATATTAAAATGGTGGTCTGGGACTTCTTGACTTCACGAGACTTCTTTAAGTCGGTATCGTCTGCTGATGAGGTTTTCCTCATAGAAAAATTTCCATATATTTCGTGAAGTTCAAGATTACGGATATGGTTAGCATTCCCGAGTCCCTAAGAGAAATTCAACCACTTCTCGGGGAGACTATTGACAAAACCAACATTGATTTCATGTTTGGACAACTTAACACCATCATTTGACATTCATTTAACAAAGTTTTGTACCGTGTAAGTTTGAGACCGAGTTTCGAGTTCTTAGCCACAAGGTGTTATACTCAAGTTTCGTGTCCATTATCCTGTTTCCTTGGTATCGGATGGACCTTCATGACTATGGACCAGGTCATCCTGTGTTTGGTTAGTCAGACTACAACTTATAACGAGACTCCATAATATCATCGAAGACAAGATATGATGATACTTTTGAGCCTTTGGTCCTGGTTGACCACTCTTCTCTCATCCACAGTACACTGACTCTCGTGTTTAGGCAAACCTTCAGATCTTTGGGATAAATGGACCTTCATTAATACACTTTATGTAGTAAGGTTCCATCCCAGGTCAAATAGCGAGCATTCGCTTTTCCGTTTGTTAAATTTACCAACTTCAAGTCGAGGGCAACAATTGAATAAGCTCCACCCTTTTTGTCGACAAGTTGGGGCACATTAATTTCAGCCATTAGGATCCTGATTTAAAAACGTTTTTGAGCGTCTTAAAAGGGTTTTATAATCAGCCTGCTCTGATACCACTTGTTGTTCCCGTTTTACAATCGTATAAATCAATTTAAAGTGTTAAGGAAATAGATTGTGAGTAATGACTGAAAATAATGCAAGTAAAAACACACTGAATAATTTTCAACATAATATTCTTTATTAGAAACAAATAAAAAAGAATACATTACCCAAGTACTTGCGGAATAGTACTTGGGATTGAAATGACAAAGTGTAATAACTCCTCACTAAGCTCAGGCTAAGTCTGAGCACAACTACAAGGAACCACTGAGCTATCTCAGGGACAAAGTTGTATTTGGAGGAGTGAAAGATGGCTTATGTGTGTGTGTTTTTTACATTTAGTTCACAAGCTTAAAATCTTCCACTCCAACTCTTATGCTATTTATACAAGTATGGTTTTTAACTCTTTCCTAGAGGACAAATCGACAAATGAAAGACAAAATCTTGATGTATTTTGTCTCATTCTAAAGGCTATATCGGGTAAGTGACAAGGTCGCTTTCTTCTAGTCGGTGATGACATCGAGCACGATAGTTAGCCATTCAAGGAAAGTTGACTTTGGTTGATAAGGACTTCGTTTTATCTGCTCAAACTTATCCCGCCTTGTCCCGCTCATTCTTCGCCTTCATTGCCTTGATCTTCAACTTCGTTTGTCTTGATGTAAGTAGTTGGTGAGGAGTTTCAGATTCAAGAATTATTGTCATCACCACCGAATCCACCATCTTCTTCTTGACTCGCCTTCACCCTTTAAGTTCCGCCTTACTGAGTTGAGAGAATTCTTCTTTGTCTCTTACTGAGTATCCCGAAGATAGCTCACTGAGAGACTATGAGCTCAATGACTTGTTAGTGTTTAAGGGACAACACTTAGGATATTTTCTATTCAAATCCTAGACTTAAGGGGTTTGGGTATTTACTGAACCCAACAAATATGACTTATAAAGGGAAGGATTTAGGAAGTGCATTAAAGACTTAGGCCACTAGAATCCTTAGAAATGTGATGATTTGTATGCACAAGGGTCAACCACAAATGTGCACTGATCTATGAGTTTGTTTAAGGCAAGATGGAGTGTTCAAGTTAGCCAAAAGAGCTTGAAATGATTTCTTTAGGCAAGATTTACTGAATCTGCCACCCGGTTCCCACGGTTCCCTCTTATGAGGGATCCGTCTAGGCTAATCCTAGGGATCCGGCTATCAGCAGTCAAGAAGAGAAGAAAATGATGTTGGTACAATCTAATACCTATACATCTTGAGTGTCTTAGTCTTCTTAGGTGTTTTAACTGAGGTGTGACTTAAATGATCAAGGGTCATGAGTGGAGGTAGCTAATGATTACCTTTTATGAAAGGAAAATGAGACTTTATGATCACCAATTGGTGTTCAAGGATGACACTAGGAATTTTAATGGTGTCAATTCATGTTAAATGATCCTAGAGATCAGATGTACACTTGGGATAAATTTTTAAAAATCCTTAAAAATTATAAGAATTAAAAAACTGGTTTTTGGCCCAATTTGAGATAGAGATGACTAAAATCAATTTGTTAAAATTGATAAATTTATAAAACTAGCTGTGTTGACATGTGATAGATGATGTGTGAGTGCATGAGCGGAAGAATGATGAGTTTTGGTGATATGATAAATTAAAAGGCACTTTGATTGTGATCCTAAATGAGCAAATGGGTGAGTGTGAAGCTTTCTAAGCTTGAAGAAGACTTAAGTGGTTCTAAGGCCTTATGTTTAGCTAGTGTGAAGTGATCTAGTTAGCTTTTTTGATGTGTGGGATTCAGTATTGCTCATCTGTCTTCACGGATCCCACGGTTCTCTCAAAGGAGGGATCTGTCTAGTGCATTCTTAGGGATCCAACAACTGCATATCAGAAGCATCACAGAAAGGGATACAGTCTTTGCACCATACTATGTACACTAATTTCTATTAATCTCTACTTCAAAGAACAGCAAAACAAGCATGATATCTCATAAATCATATCATAAATAAGAGTAGTAATGATAATATCCAAATCAAAGAAAACTAGAGTGCTTCACGAACATAAGCATTCATACATAAACCATGTTAGGAATTCGAAATTCCATGTTAAAGTGTCGGTCACCCCAATTATGGTCTAGCATATGTTAGCTCGTAGACGTGTCGTTATTTACATTGTTTAGTAGTTTATTAGTTAGTTTGTAGCGTAGATTAGTTTAGTGTAACACCGTGGAGGAAGGACGGGTCTTTACCTACTGTATGCCTGATCCATAGTCCGATAGGAGGACGGTATGTTTGTAACTATAAATACCCCTTCCATTCATGGAAGGGGTGGAGCTTTTCAATCTAACATTTCATTTGTGAACCAAGTCTCTACCAAGAAACTCCCTCTCATCTCTTTCTTTCTAACTATGGCAAACATGTATTTTCATCATCCAAGACCACCCGAATCATCAATACAATAATATAACGATCCTACAAATGGTACCAGAGCCAAGGTTATTGTGTTGTGTTGATCCGTTGTGGTTTTGATACATGTGTAAAAACTGTTTTTGGTACTTTTATTGGTCGGAATATTTTTTCCGTTTAGTATTCTGGGTAAACAATTTTTAACATAAGGTATGTATCCTCTTTTGGTTACAAAAGTCATCTGGTCTATCAATGTTTTCAATATCTGCTTTGTGTCATGTCTTTGTCCATACAGTATATCTTATCATTTTTATGATTTTCATGTACCATATCCGTGAATGTTATTAATGGTCAAACTGGTTTCTTCTTGGTCAAACTGGGAAACTTGGTATATTCATATGCTGGTTTTCTGGGTTTATTATGAAGGTGGTCGGAAAAAGTGGTCGGAAAAATCGCCGGAAAAATTTACTTGGTCAAATTCTTCCTAGATACTTGTCCTCATTAATGTCCAGATTCATTATATGGTCAAAAAGTCAATGGCGACTTGTGTATTTGTTTCTGAAGCAACTTGGATATTCGCTGACTTTTTTGAAAGTCAATAGCAAGTTAGTCTAAAGCTAAGTAGCGACTTGTGACAGAAAAAGACTTAGCGACTTGTCAAATGAATGTAGCGACTATTGACTATATATGTCAATAGCGACTTGTATGGTTAAAAGGCTTAGCGAGTTGTGGTTTGTATGGAAAATGTTAGCGACTTGACTTGACTTAGCGACTTGACAGAAGACAGAAATGAAGAAGAAGAATGACAACAAATGACCAAAGACCATAAGACCTATACCAATATACCAATATTACCACGACCTCAGTACCATTACTTCATCAGTCACTGGCTTTTATAATTAACAAAACGTTTTGACTCTAAGAAGTAGAATCTGATCCGAGAAACCATTACCTACTCCGACATCACCACACCATCTCCCATGTCTATCCTAATCTCTCAACCAACAACTTCATATCTAATCTTAATCTCATCTTCAAATTAAATGAAGATCTCAGACATATTTAATTCGTGGTTATCAAAGATACTTCAAGACTTTTTAATGTCTGACCCACGAAATTAAACCATCATCATCGATCCTTTATGAAGTTCTCACTTCAGTAAATATTCGAAACATATACGTGAATAAGACTTATAACATTAGCGTTATAATCCCTTCAAGTTTCGTTCAAAGACCAAAACACAAAACAAAATCACATACACACCTACCTTTGACCCCTAGAGGATCTTGATGCCTTTGTCTTGCTTCCTTGATTTTGCTTGAGCTGAAAACGAATATAGAGGAGCGTACATGTGTTTTTTGTTTTTGTGGGTTTTGATTAGAAAGATTTGTGTAATTAATTTTGTTGAAGACGAAATGATTGAGATGATGATGATAAATAATCTGAGTTTGTGAGGAGATTTTTATCTCAGATTATGTTTGAGATTAGGTTTAGACAAAGAAGAAAGGGGGCGGATTCTTAGAGGATAATGGGATTAGGGTTTGATAAGTGTGTGAGATGGTGGCTGGATATGTTAAGGATTAGGGTTAATATGACTTGAAATTAGGGTATCACACTTCTTATACCCGGCCTTAAATTGTGTTAGAGATTGGATCGGGCTTTTGGTTAGGATCCGGATTGGGGCCATGCGTGGGCTCTCATGGACTGGCTCAGTTATACAAGCTTGATGTGGACATACTCTTTTTGTTATTGATCATGGGCTGTACGGATTTGGGCTGATGGTATGGGTATAATGACATGGACTTACAATAGGTTATTATGTTATCCGAATTTTACTTTCACAAAAATTAAAACAAAAAACTTGGATGCATAAGTTTTAATTTCTTCGGATAATGAGTGGTATTTTTGGACAGATAATATTTTCATGGAAGGATAAATATTTCATGGCTTGAGCTATTATTAGATTAAAATGTCTTCGAGGTTCTTGACCGGCATTACTTTGATAATGAAGTGACGGTTCAAACGGTTTTATTTGAACATTGGACTTAAATGATTGGATTGATGTTCATAAATCGGACCTTGATTGTTGCATGAAACCAAGTTTGGGCCATTCACATGATTGGGTTGTATGGGCTTCTCAAGTATTGGATTTTATGTGACTTGATTTATGATGAAATTTGAGACATGTGTTGATGAGTTTCGTTGTTGTGGTGTGCGGGTTGATACTTTGGTGCATGCATTTTCACGAAGGATACTGTGTTGCGGCTTGAATTAATGATTGAACAAAGTTGACTTCGGGGTTGTTTATTCGGTATTTCGTATTTGGATTTGAAGTGAGGTTTTTCGGGCGCATTTACTTATTTCGTCTTCTTCCTTTCTACCCTTCCGCGAAGATGACTTGTTTGGTTGTTTATAGAGGGTGATAACGACTTGGCTATTTAATTACGGTTGTGATTCTTTCTCGCTTAACCCACAACGTAACTATCACTTTTGTGTCTCACGCAGTTGAGGATACGTCAAGAGGTTTTGTACATTGGGTACACCGTTTCTTCTTCACAAGGATTAGTACAAGTTTAAGTGACAAATCTGGGAAAGTTCACTTCATGATCAAGTTTGACATATCGGGTTTACTTCGCCAAGTGGTCACAGCAACAGCCGATAGAATGCGTAAATGATGTGTTTACCAAAGTGTTTATTGGATGGTTGATGACATTGTTGATGTTGGATAATGAACCATTGATGAACCGCTGCATGTTCCCCTAAAACAGATATTCACTGAAACCAAAGCTTTCATAACACATTCAAGCTGACATTGTCTACGGTTTTGTCTTGATTTTGTAAAATCCCACGAAAGAATCTATTTCTTGGTTTAAATCATAGACTTGTAAAATCCCGTGACAATGGAAACATCCTGGTAATAGTAAAGTGCATTTCCGGATCTATCTTACGGTTTATTCTTGGTTTTGTAAAATCCCGCGAAAGAAACTATTTCTCGGTTTAAACCATAGAATTATAAAATCCCGTAATGATGGAACCATCCTAGAGAAAGGGAAAGTGTAATTCTGGATATTATGTGATGCTGGTGCTACGGTTTCTACTTCGAAGAAGGGATAAAAGGGTGTACTTCATGAATTGGATGTGTGTTTGGATATTCGTCATGACAGTTTGGCTATTACATGGTTTTACGGGGTTAAGTGCTTTTAACCATAGTCGGGATAAAACCATTATCAAAGATCACTTTTAAGGTCAAAGGAGGCTAGAGTTGAGCTTTTAACCAGAAGATGTGACAACGGCGTTAATTCACTATTATTTATTTGAGATTGAAGTGAAATATCACGGGTAAGTGTACTTATTATCTGAAGGTATCGGGGATGGTTGGATGAAGATTCTTCATGATCCTTGTTCGAGCTTATTATCAAAAACAAAGACTTGGAAATCTAGTTATTGTTGGGTGTCTTTTACCTTTTCTTTTACCACTTGGGGGAATTGGGCTCTTACCACCACAAAATAACTATCACTTTAAGGAGTTACGTTGTAGTGCTCAGTGTCACATTCAATTGTGGATTTTCAAGAGGTGATGTACGTCTTATACTTGATGGTTGGTTGGTTGATGAGTATAGAGTACTTAGAGATTCAAATGGGCATGAATTCTTGACACCGCTCTTTGTTACACATGTGCAAGTTTAAGTCACGAGTTCGGGTTAGTTTACTTCAAGGTCAAATTCATCATATTGGGTTTCTCTCCATCAGCTGCCACTACAAAGAGCCTACTGAATGATAATGGGGTTGATTACAAGTTTTGCCAAGAGAGATGAAAAGAGAGAGATTATGACGTATGAACACAATAGTTCATGCCTCGTTCTCTAAAGAAAAGAAATGTGTACGCTTCAGTGCGCATTATCTTCGAAAGAAGAGAAATCTTCTTATTATGACCATTCTCATCAACATGCTTCATGCTTTTTCCATGCGCTTCAGTCATCAAGTGAACCGGACTACTGATAATTACTCTTATTCCACTTGCTCAATATAATGAAGATGGCGACATCATGTGCTATTTTTGTGGGGGAGAAGTGTGAATAGAATACATTTGGATGATAAATCACTTGTTTAATCAAGAATGGCATCTCCGTATGCAATTCTTGAGGGGGAGAAGAAGTGTGAATTATTTACTGCATGGTTGATTGATATTTGAGAATATATGGTCAAACGGATCCTAACTCATGTAAGAACCGAGCTTCTTCTTATCGGATCATCTTCACATGTAGTTTCTTCTAAGAGCCGTTGGTTGACATCTTCACACGGGCTGATATGATTAAATGACAAAGTGCTTCTAGTTCTTTGGGTGATTTCTTTAATGAACATCTTTACATTCTTGTTTGATTGGGAGGACTTTAATTAAGGGATTTGCTACATATAAGGTAATTGGAACGCATTTGGTGAGATGAAGATGTTAACTATCTATTCCCCAACCGGACAATCTTGAAGAAGGTCGAGTCTGATCGGTTCTACATTTTCTACTATATGTTAGAAGACTAAAGGCGAGTTGCATTTGATTATCTAAAGACTTCTTCTTAATCGGGCATTTATCAAGCAGTTGTCGGTTTAGGGAGAGCACTAATTGGGGAGAGTGAAATGTCAAATTTAATCCCAATTAGACTTGCTCATATTCTTCAGCAAGTTGATTCACACAAAGATTTAAAGTGGTCTTCTCAAAAAGATTTCAAGTATTTGGGCTGTTAAGATGTTGCTGATTCTGAAGTGTCAAAACCAGCAAGGGGGAAGGAGACACGTATCTAAACACGAGTAATCTTGATGAGCTTAATACTTCTAAGTGATTGAAGATATCCCAGGAAGACTATTGTCATTACCGCAGAGAAACTCAAGGTTTGACTCATGGCGTTTAGTGTTATTATTCCAACGACATGGGGGAAGTGATGTAAGAGAAAGTTTCTGAAGATAAAAAGAGGTACACAAGTGTGTGATGATTTTGATGTTATCGCAATCATCAGGGGAGAGAGAATTGTGCACATTGGGGGCGCTCAGCTGTCTCACTTAAGAGCTTAATAAGTGATTCAGAGATACAATCACTTATTCCGGAGACTGACGTCCGCAAAGATAGTCATCCGCAGAGATAATCAGTGATTCGGCCTGCTTCTTCAATGTTATCGGTTATTCTCTCTTTGGGCATTCGGGTACTTCGGGTTCTTGAGCTTCATACACTTTCTTCAGGGGGAGAGAAAAGTATACATCGGGGTTATTCTTTGGCTATTGGACTTAATCTGCTACTTCAATGGTATAAGTTTCTTTGTCTTTGGGTATATGTGTATTCGGGTTCGTGAGCTCTAGTCTAAGAGACTGACTGCATTAATTCGTCTACTTGGGGGAAGTGGTTTCTTGACAACTTTTGGTATGGATTGCTTCAGACTTCAGTGGGTATGGAATTTGTAACATATTAGATTTCACAAACACATCACATAACAATATATGGGTCGAGTTAGTTTAAGCTTCTAGAGAGAGAAAGTAGAAGGTGGGAGCCTTTATAGAGAGAGAAAGTAAACAAAGAAAGAAAGGTTAGATTAAGTGAAAGGTCCAACCCTCTACCTTGGGAGGTAGAGGGTATTTATAGTTACAAACTAAACGTCCTCCTGTCGGACTGTGGATCAGGCATACAGTGGGTAAAGACCCGTCCTTCCTCCACGGTGATACTCTAAACTATTCTACGCTATTGACTAACTAATTAACTACTAAATAAAGTAAATAACGACAAGTCTACGAGCTAACATATGCTAGACTATAATTGGGATGACCAACACTTTAACATGGAATTTCCAATTCCTAACAATCTCCCCCTAAGGGAGGTCACCCCATGAAATACATTTTGCATCCTAGCATTCTATTCTTGACTTTGTTCTTGAGCTTGTAGACTTCAATTCCGCAATCTTTGTGCTTAAGTAGCGATTCTTCAAAGTCCGCATTGATTTGTACTTTTAGTGGAGGCCTTAAACTGATCCCCATCTTTGATGATCTTCGAGCTTTCATTGAGATCATTAGCCACAGTAAATCTCTGGATCACCCTTTTGTTGTGTTGCCTTCATGTGATGTTGTGACATTCAGACCGACATGCTCACACTTTTGAATCATGACATCATTCCATCAGAGTAGCGGAAGCTTTACTGGTTCATGATATTTGCATCAGCGTAGCAGAAGCATAGTATAGAAATATCATAGCTAGGTTATGTAGATAAGCACAAGTCATGATTTCTTCAATTAAGTGTGGATGCTGTGAGCATGTGGCTTTGGATTGACTCCTCAATTCTGATCAGCTGCAACCGTCCAATATGTACCTGCAAACAACAGCTAGCAATAAAACACACGAAAGTGTCTTTGATCACTTCGTTGAATTGAGGTACACGCCCACGGTTCCCGTTGATCGAGACAAGCACTTGCTCGTGATCGTAGGATTCCTAAGAATCTCCTTGACGGGGTTTCGCAATGCTCTAGCTGTTCTCAAACCGAACGTCTCAAAGAAGACAACACGGAGTGAGTGAACCAATAATTGAGATTCACCGATTGATGAAAAATGATTTGAAAAACAATCGCGTATTGCTTAGAAGAAAGAGTTTTGCAATGCGACGAAGGTTTTATGAGAAAGATCAATTTTCAATCAAAAACACTTTTTGTATTTGAAAAGAGTACACATTCGATGTGCTAGATAAAAGAAGAGATTCGCACATCGAACGGTTTTTCCAAAAGTTTTTTTTCAATCAGAGATACCTTTTTGTGTTTGAAAACATAAATACACATTTGAAGTGCTAGAGAAAAGAAGATTTGCACATCGAACGGTTTTTCCAAAAGTATTCATCAATTCCATTCCTGGACCAAGGTTGATTCAAGATTGAATCTCCCCATCGTTTCTATCCAGTTGTCACAAGTTTGATCTTACGAGAAGATCTCACATGTCACCCACCAAGAGCTTGTTTGATGTTGGCTCTAGAAGGATTTCCATCTTAATCGTGAATACTTTTACATATTACTCGGATGTTCTGGCAATACCACAAGGATAAAGCGTAGGACTCTTAATATATTCTTACTTTCCACATTGTGTGAAACAGCAAGTCTTCATTAATTTAGTGTCCTAATGAGATATTGTGGATGATCTCTTGGCTCTAGACTCAATAGTGCACATTTGGTTCCTATCTTTGGAGACTAGGAGAGGTCTCCTTCTTCAATATCAACAATCTCTAAGAGAAAGTCGATAGATAATGTCGGTTCCCGTGAGAATGAAACAAGCCCTTTTAAGAGAAACTTGAGTAGCTTGGGAAGTTTAGTGCGGTACGTCACTGGGTCCATGACGTCTTGTCTTCAATACCGTGTTACCTTAGTAAACACCGGTAGCATATGTATTGAACCCGGTTTCGCCTTAAGGTTGAATTATTGGAGGCTATTTCTTTTCACCCTTTTCATATTCATTTCTTTTCATTCTTCAACCCCTTCGGTGCTTACCGAGACTTCATAACTAGAACCTTGTTGGGTTTATTCCAAGACTAGTTACATCTCAAATCCGCACTCTTCCCATTTCTCATTTTCTCCTTTTTCATCATACCTAAGGACTCTACACTATCTAGTGGATTGTCCTGGTAGATCCCTCCGGTTACGGGGATCGTGAGAACGAATACCTAACCTATCCATCCTTATAACACCATGCATAAAGTAAATTGGTCAGTCTTTTGGTATTGTTCATTCCTTCTTTGAAACCAATTGAAAAATCATTTGGAAAAACAATCAAGGTACTTGTGATACGAGATCAAAGCATTTTGTACCTTAATAGTTTTGATCATTTAGAAAACCTCCCCCTCAACATGTGCATATGATTAAGAAATTGTTTAGCACATGGAGGCAAGAGGACTTTGAAATATTTTCTTTGATCACTATTTTCATAGAAAAAGCCATTTGATTTTCTTGGTAAATTCTCCCCCTCAATATGTGCATAGGATATTTGAAATCATTTTATCACATAGAGGAAAGAGTTCTTTGAAGTACATCCATGATTACAAAAGCCATTAGGAAACCATTTGCTCCCCCTCAATATGTGCATCGATAAACGAAAGAGTTTAGCATATATTAGAGAGAACTAGCACTTTTGAATCAAATCGATCATCCATTATCAAATTTCATTATTAAATCACAAATTCTCCCCCGATCAAAAATATCAAACCCTTTGAGATTTTGGATCCCAAGTGATTTAACAAGGTTTAGAAAACATGGGAGAAAATGCTTTTGGTTTAAATACTCTTCTGGTTTTTGGTTAAATGCTCCTCCTCAACATGTGCATTGTATATTAGAAATCATTTGGCACATGGAGGCAAGAGTGTTTTGAAACAATTACCCTTTAAAACCTGATTTGAGATTTAAATCACGATCTCTCCCCCGATCAAAAGTTTCAAACCAATTGAGATTTTGGATCCCAATTGATTTAAATCAATTAGAAAATTTTGGGGAAAGACGTGGCAACATTTAATTTAGAAAAATGACTGATAAGGATCAATTTAAGACATTAAAGATTGTTAGTGTCAGGTATGATAGTTTTTAAGAGATCTTTAAGTAAAATAAAATAATTTCACAATCAAACAAGAACAGAAAAAATTTCATTTTGTAAGATCTTGATTCTAAAGAAAAAATCATACCATGACATAACATTAAATCTTTAGATCACCACTTATTTTGTACAAACCGGACTTTTGTGAAGAAATATCGTTTGAAAATATTTTATTTTAAATCACTATCCCCCTCAATCTATGACCGAAGTCGATAATTGAGTGACTTAGGTTTTGATAAAAGAAGTCCGGTGATTTTCAAAATTTAGTCCAATTTATTTTCAAAACAATATTTTTCCATTTTCAAAACAATTCAAATATTTAAAAATTGTTTTTTTTTAAATGGTATTCTGCACAAAGATACGTTAGGTGGTTGAGAAGCTTCTGTTGTTGCTGTAGGTCAGGAAGAAAACCTTCTGCTGATGCAGTGAGACTTCTTACGTTGCATTTTAATGCCAACTGAGGTCAAATTAAGCTCTGTTTCTTCAATCACTTAGAAGAAAACCATCTGCTGATGCAGTGAGACCTCTTACGTTGCATTTTAATGCCAACTGAAGTCAAATTAAGCTTCGTTTCTTCATTTGCTGATGAAGAAAACCATCTGCTGATGCAGTGGGACCTCTTACTTTGCATTTTTTCATGCCAACTCTCCATAGAAGTCCAATTAAGCTCCGTTTCTTTATTTGTCAACTCAAGAAATAGTTACCCTTTCCTTTCGGCATCCAATCATCTTCAATTGTGGGATCCGGATCGGGAAAATTCTTATATCCATGATATCTGCATACGTTAGTGAACATACATACATATATATGGTGGTCGACAACACCAAACAACAATCGACTAATAAAAGTCAATTTAACATATCAATCAGTTCATATAAAGCATGGGAATAATGTGTTCATCAAACTCTAATCATCTAATCCTAACAATCTTATCCTAGGCACCTAGTCCTTCAACATAGGTTAACATCATTTTTAACTAAGCATATTAGGATAATTAGATAAGTCCGATAGATGATATAAATTTGAAAACATTCTCCCCCTCAATCAATGACTCATTTTTTTGAAAAGTTTAAAAGCGCTGAATTCATTGATTGAGTTTGCAAATTTAATAAAAACTCTGAAACTGATTGTTTATAAAGCAACTCATTTACCACCATTTTGTTAAAACAAATATTTTTCTGAAGAATTTTAGACGGAAAAACATTTGTGTAGGAACAGCAGTCCTTCGACATACTTTCCTCATTTTTGTTTTTAGGATAAGTGCACGAAATGTTTGAAAATTGGTTTAGCGGAGCACTTTCCTTTCTTGAAGAGCGGGTTGCTATCTGAAATAATAGCAAGCCATCATTTGAAGCCCGGGTTACAGTCTGAAATAACTGTAAGCCATATTTTGTGACATATTTAGAAAGAAATATTTACACCTCCTGCTCGAACATCATCTATGGTCCCGTGCCATTATTGAATGACATTTCTAAGACCGCAGATGTTATCGATACCAGAAGACATGTCATGAAAAAACAATTTTTTTGGTATTTTTCAATTTTTTGATTTTTATGAGTTTTTGAAGGTTTTACATTTTTCTATTTTGCTTTTTGGAAATTATATACAAAGATAGAGAAAAAGTTTAAGAAGATGATGATACGAGTACCGAGAAGAGGAAGTCGTTCAGCACTTTGAAGAAGATAGAAGTCATCATCTCTTAAACTTTCACCACCAAAGCTTTCGAGGCTCTTGAATCGTCGACATAACTTGAGCCTTCTGAAAGTGAGACTTTGGTGGCTTCCCCCCAAACCGACAAACTACGAATAAAGACCATTTCCCAAGAAGTAGAAGTGAATAAAATGGTCTCATTGAATGAAGCTCGGCACCCAAGAACACGAAAACACCAAAGAAACAAGTTGAAACATTGATCATCTCGGTGGTTATCAAATCCGAATAGCGATGAAGTCCGATCACATGAACTGTTATGCGTCCCGATGCACACATTACTCTTCGAGATTGACCAGGTTGTCAATTCGGGGAACAATACATCAACATCTTCATTTTACCTAGTGCATTCCATATATCTTCCATATAACCAATCACTCATAATGTACACAAGTACCCAACCGTAGTAGAGACAACGACATCACGATGAATCGGTTGAATCACCGATCTTCACTGCGGATGTCAACTCGGAATAACGATTAAGCTCGATCATGAGAATATGTTTTGCGACCACGATGTACACATATCTCTCCCACGATGGTTGCGATTTCATCGTAATCATCATTACATTGTGTACATGAAGCACTAATCAAGCACTTTATCATAAATCATATAGAAGATGTCGATAAGCAATATCATCTCACGTACCAAATATTCTTCTCACATTTCTTCCAACTCGAATCAAGTAACACATACCAAAAGTCTTGAGACCATTTCCCCAAATAGTTGGAATAATACATCCTTCCCCAAATAGTTGGAATAATATATCCTTCCCCAAATAGTTGGAATAATACACCAAAGGCTACGAGTTAAGCACTGAGTTTCTATACGGTTATGACCATTGTCTTTCCGGGATAACTTCAATCAGGTAGAAGTGTTAAGTTCATCATGTGTACTCGTTGTGCTTAGATATATGTCTCCTTCCCCCTTGCTGGTTTTGATACCTCAGAATCAGCAAAATATAATATACCCATAAACACGAAATCTTGTGAGAAGAACTCAAATAGCCCAAATGAATCCTGTGAGAATCAACTGCTATAGAAACTCTCTCTGACTATCTTTATCAATCCATATGTAGACAATTTGAAGTGACCACGGTTGAAGAAAACCCGATATACCAAACTTGAAACTGAAGTCAAATTCCCCGCATTTGTATCTTAAGCTTGCACTTAATGATGGAAGAACGGTGTCGAGAATCTATGCTTCAAGCAAATCTCTAAGTACTCACTACTCAAACAAAGTATGAGACATTAACACCTCTTGAGATTATCCACATCATCATCTGCATGTGACACTGAGTAAAACAACGTAACTCCTAATAGTGATAGTTAAGCAGGTCTTCAACCAACCACCCCTACTGCTGGTAACTAGATAAACCAAGTCTTCAACTCAAAATCTTAAGCCCGAGCAAGTTATCAAATAAGAACACGCCTTTGTTGAAAGTCAACTTCAATCTCAAATAAGTGATAAATGATTAACTCTGAAGTCATCAACTTGTGTCAAATGCCCAACACGTGAAAACAACATACAATTGGATGCACATTGACCCACTGAATGAACCGGAGTAAATGATTCCTCAACATCAATGCATTCTTCCTTAAGGTATACATGTAGAAACTGATCTGGAAGATTCACCAATAATGTCTTCGAGAGGATGAGGTAGTCATTTTCCTTAATGTTCATGTGGTTGATTTATAGCGTACACAATGAGAGGAACAATAATCCGTGAAGATTTGGCAAAGAAATACCAAAGAGTGGATCATTATTCAATAGTGCAACTACAATATCGTGATAGACATTATCAATGCCTTGTGAAATAACTGGAGATAAGATTTCTTGAGAATACCGAGAAGTACTTCTTAGATGGTGAACCAATTGAGTCAGTAGGAACCGGAGCATGAGCTTCAGAATCTAGATGATCAACATTCGTTGGAGGTTGGAAGTACTCAACAAACATATCTTGAAACAATGAATCCCAAACAATGAATCCCAGTTATCCTTAGAAAGTGAAGCATTAGGCGTTGAAGGAGAGTCATATGACCATAATTCAAGCATCCATCAACATGTAGTATATGCACTCTTCTCCCCTCAAAATTGCATCCGAAGTTGCCATTTTGATTTGAACAAGTGAATAAGAATATACACCAATGAGCGTAGATCCACTTGAGGGTTGAAGGGCGTGGAAAAACATGAAACTTGTTGATGAAGAATGTCGATGAGAATGGTCATACACATGAAGCTTTCTCTTCTTTTGAATATAAAGCACCTTGAAGCGTACACCTTTCTTTTCTTTGAGGAACGGGCCTCAAGTGTTATCTCTGACGCCATAATGATGAAGTACGAGGCTGAATCGATGTGAGCAGATCGTCATAGCCGAAAGAATATCAATATTGAGTTACTTGAACCCGTGAGTTATGAGATATCAATCCATTTGTAATCCATACTTTAAGCCAGTCCATGTAGTGAAGGATTGAAGTATCTGCAACAGAGTAAGGACTACCTGCACTAATATTACAAACTTGATTGCATATATTTTGGTTAGTGACATTAGTATCCAAACCCTTTGGGGTTTCACAGGAAACCTTGATTTTGTCATTGGTAAACAGGTTTCCGGTAGGTATCCACCTAAGTCCAGCATCCTTAAACATTCTACCAGACGGCATCCACTTAAGGCAAGGTCTATGATTGTTGATATTCTTATGCAAATTGGAAGACTTATCGTTATTCCTAGACTCCAAAGATTTAGCAATTTGGATCCATCTAGACGAAATTTTAGGTTTGTTTTGCATCATAACATGTTGAACCTTAGCCATGTAGGTAGTCTTAGTGGATTGTACCTTGGCATGTGAATTAGGAAAATGTTTCTTATGTGGAAAAGACTCAGAATTTCTAGTTTTGTTTTCTACATGCTTAGCATTCTTATGCACATAACTATTCTTAGATGCACGCCAATCCCTAGTCTTTTGAGTGTTCCTAGGTAGTGGTTTACAACTACTAGCAGTGCCTTGAAATCTCGTAGAATTCCTCACCCTAGGTCTTGCACCTAAAATTCCATCTTTTCGAATCTGTGCCTTTTTCCTAGCTTTTTCTAGATAATAGTTCTTCCACAAGTCATTCATATCATATGAATTCTTGGTTTTAATGCTTGGTTTTGACACTTGTTTCGAACTAATCCTAGAGGTCTTTGGGAGTAGAAGTGGCTACGTGTTGAGAGTTAACGAGCTAGAAGCCTTATTCTTAGGTAACTCGGTGAAGTGACCGGTTTTGACAAAACTTGTTTCTCATCAACTTGGGAGGCAAACCGTGTTTTGAAAATTTTGGTCTTTCGGATATAAACGCAGTAGGCTACCTAACAATGGACCGGTTTCTAATGGGATGAGAAACTGGTTTCCCCAAGGTTGATGGTTTTGCAAACTTAGTGTTCACACTTTTCCCTACAGTTTTCCTAAGCTCATTTTTTAAGGCAACAATAGCGAAACTCTTTTCCTGAAGTTGGGCTTTGAGTTCATCAATTTTTGCTATCAAAGAGTTTGTTTGCTCCATTGACTTAGTTCTAGCTTCTTTGACAGAGTCACTTAGTTCTATGTAATGCTTTCTCAAAGACTCATTTTCCTTTAGTAATTTGGCCACACAAACTGCTAATTCATCATTTCTCATTTGAATATCATCAATAGTATTAACATCAGAATTACTTGTAACCAAATTACTTTTAACATGCATATTAGAAATATGTTTCTTCAAGTTGTTGATAGTTGACTCTTTGTCTTGGTGAGCTTTCAAAGTGTTAATTTCAAAAGTTCGAAATTCGGGAAGTTCGGATTTTTACATGGTTTGTTAAGTTGAAAACTTTCTTCTTTACTCTGTATCGCAATTTCAAGTGAAATGGAATGTTTTCAAGTTTTGACAATTTGTTTGAAAGTTCATCAAAAGCCTTTTTGTCAACCATATCATTTGTTTTGAAATTATTAGACTCACCTCAACCAAGGAACATTTATCGAAATCATGTTCGACATTAAGATCAATATGTTTAGGTACATTAGCGGATGCACTATGTTGAGCAGTTAAGGGTACCTCATCACATGACACCGCTCAATTTACGGTCCGATATCGCATCCACATCATGTGTAACAAGAGTCACCGGACGATCGGTCGTGTCAAGCTTATCTATCTACGAGCCTCTGTATTCAAAGTGTCAATGATCCATTGATAAGGTTTTAAAAGGTACCATTTGAGGGTCGTTTTAGTCCTTATTTGATCACTTTTGTATCCGTTATTGCTTAATATCGTTCCTTTTCACCTTTTAGGTCTCTTGAAGGCAAAATCTTGGAATGGCACTTATTTGGACGAAAAGGCGAATATATGAAGAAAATGGCCAAAGTCAAAATCGAGACACTCACGATTCTTTGAAATTAGAAGGCGACGGCGTCGGTGCTAATGGCGACGCCGTCCGAGGATTTTTGCGACGGTTCGAACTCAAAACTCGTATTTTCAAGTGACGACGTCCATTTGTAAAAGAGTAGGCCGTCGCTACTCGGGCGGCCTAGATGCAATCCAGACGACGTCAAAAGCGAAGAGGACGGCGTCACGGACATAAGGTGACGCCGTCGCAAGGTTAACGTGGCCAAGACGAAACCCTAATGACGGCGACACGGCGGCGTCCAATAAACATAAGGTGGCGCGTCGCATATGTAATCTTATATATAGAATCCGAATTTTTCAGTTTTTAAGAGAGTCTTTTGGAGTGAAAACCTAAAACCGAACCTAAGGTGTCTTGTACAGTATTTTAGGGTTTTAAACCCTATCTTACATCAAGATAAGTATTTACTTCATTAATTCAATTATGTCTTTGATTATTTGTGTGTATGCTTGCATGTTTTCCATGTCCGGCTAATTTATTTGTGTGTTTGCTTAGGAAGTATGAAACTTAATTATTGAATATTGATTGGTTGTTTCTTATCTTAGTTGATAGATGATCTAGTAATGCGATAGATCATTCGTTGTGTACTTAATGCTTGATTCATCTTTGTGAACCTTAGAATATAATTACACGAGTAGTTGTAGGCTAAACCATCCAAAGAGTGCCTTAGAGTAGGAGTTTATCATCCCTAGTGGGTTTGTAGACGAGACCCTTTGGTAAGTTCAAAGAGTTAGGGAGAAACGCATACCCTACAACTTTAGACACACAACGCAACTAAGAATAAGGACGTGACAATTCAACCACCAATAGGAGATAATTAAGGAGTAGTACAACCTAAGTAAACACATCTTTAAACTATCATACGAGCACACATTAATTAGACATAGACTCCCACAACCTTAGTTTAGATAATTAGATAATAGTAGAGTAATCGGTAGAAATACCAACCCCCAAATCCAATACCGAGATTCGTACCTTTCTATTTCATAAAATATAAAAATACAAAAATAATCTTCCTCAACCTTAACCTTAGCTTAGTAACTCCTTACTAGCATTCCTATTCCCCAGAGCGATATCAATACCCGTGGCTTACCCTAATTACTACACTACAACGATTAGGTTCACTGCCTAGGGTGTTATAAAACTTGCTCGAAGAAAAGGAAGTTTCCTTGACCCCGAACGACGCGTGTAGCGTTATCAAGTTTTTGACGCCGCTGCCGGGGAATAGAATAGCTAGTTAGTAGTCCACCTCGTTTAGGATCTTTGCTTGATTCCTATCAAGTAAATTTTTCTTTTTCTTAGCTTCCTTGTAGTCTATCCCCCTTCTTTGTGTTTGTGTTCGTAAAACCCCTTTCATTTGTCGCTATGGCAAGTGAAGTAGCATTTGAATCATTAACAAATGAGGAACAATTGAATTTCGCAAGTTGGTTTGGTTTTTATTGTTCTAATGAATTTGTGAGTGAACTTAGAGATATCCAAAAGAAGAAGGGTGTAATATTGGATGGATTTGATATATTTTGTGTTTGTGTGGCTTCTATTCAACGATCGTTGTCAAGATCAACTCCTTTTAGTGACACCATCTTTAGAATTTTTCGGAAAAACCTCCTATGCATAAACCTTGGTTGTTACAACTTGAGGAAATGGATAAGAAGGATTTATCTAACCTTAGGAATCATGATCAAAAAGACCTAGTTTTTAAGAACATGAAACCTAAACCCAAACAAGATTGTGAGATGGTTGAAGCTAAAATACCTAGTTGCATGTGTGGGATAGATTTCAATTTAGGAGATCTAGATATAATGGAGAAAAAGGTGGAAACTCCAAGCCCACAAGCCCTACCATCACTTGAGGAACACACATCACCTATAACTTACCCGGAAGAAGTAGAAGAGACTATAGGAGCCCCAATTGATAGAGAACCTTTGGACCAAACGCCACTAGAGAATGTAGGTTTAGATGCTTGTTGTCATGACCTCTCTCTTAGTCCTAGGGAAGTTCCTAATTTTGATGAACCGGAGCCTCAAACCTTACCCAATGTTCCGTCTTTAGATGTGAATCTTGGAATTGAATTAGGCCCCAATCCACCCATCAAAATAGATAGTCCGGGTAGTTGCTTGATAAAGGTGATAGATTCTAGGCCATGTAGAGTGGAAGCTAATATAGGAGTAACCCATGAACTTACACACTTATATCACCCATTCATGGTTGATAACAAGAAACACTATGGGTTTAAACCGGGTTTATTAGGTCAAGATGGATCCTTAACTAAGAATCTTTTGAAGTTAATAGAAGATGATCCATTTTAGGAGGAGATTTGATTCACCCACTACACCAATAGACTTAGGTAAGGTTATAATGAATGGAGCACACTCCTTTGAGCATATAAATCACCCATCACCCTCTCCTCACGTAGCAAATTTCCACCCTAAGGGTGTGTGTTGCTACTATCACCCGCACTTAAACTTAAGTGTAGGAAAAACTTCCCTTTATCTCGTTAAATAAGGGTAGAGTCGGGGCTCGTGACTCGAACAAAAACAAGCGCTTCTTGGGAGGCAACCCATGTGTATTTGTTTTCATTTTCATTTGTGTGTCGTATGTCTTTTATTAATTGTTTATTCTCATGTTTGAATTTGTAAAATGCTTTATTTTGTCTTTAACCTCATCTTAATTACATATAAAGGTATTTTACATAAGGGATAAGTGTAGGGAGGATTACACACGTTTTCAAAAGAAACGTGAACATGGGAATTACAATTATTTAAAAGATATATATGTGTGTTGTTAGAGTCAAATGCTTGTATCGAGTCATAATGGATGTTTTGCGTGAATTTTTCCGATTCTAAAGATATAAATTTTCCGAATTTTTTGAAAAAATCGAGACCGCTTCGTTGTCGGGATAACTGACGGCGTCGAGATCACAACTGACGCGTCGGGAGGAGAAACCGCTTACTACTTTTCTCGTTTTACGTGCTACTTATAAATTTTGGAATTTTCCGGTCCTAATTTTCTAGAAAATCTGCAAACATCCATTCCACAAGCATTATAACCTAGTTTAAATCGAGTCTTATATATATTATTACCACGATTTTACGCGAAGGTTTCGTTTGTTTTCTTCAAGTGTGCGAGTTTAGTTTGTCAAGAAGAAGTTACATAAGATTGGAAGGAGCTTTTCACGCAATAATTCTTCTTGAAAAGGATTTAACCACCACTTTACACGGATCCTACCAAGCTAATCGGGGAGTATTAGTTTCTTTCGTTTTAATTACCTTCCATTATCATAACTTTGATACTTTCGGGAACATTGGGGACAATGTTCGGTTTAAGTGTAGGGAGGAAAATAAAGCGGGAACTTTGAAACTATGCTTATCCTTGACTATTTGCTTTGTCCAATTGTGATTGTATAATAAACCATGAGAAAATGTCGGTTAGGGTAATTTTGGCACCAAATTTAAAATTTTTCATGACATATAGGAGTGGGCCATTAGTCTTAACAAAAGCGTCTCATGGATAGGAAGTTGCATGACTAGCACAAAAACCCTTTACCACCCAAATTCCACCAAAATGTGAGGATCGCCCTTAGATTAGTAGGAATTAAAGCATTCATCTTCAATGCTTAGAGTGTGAACCGGTAGTATATTAGATTCTAGAACTTGTTTTGTGATGCATTCCGAAATCGCAAGTGAGGCTACACTTGTGTAGTTAGGAATAACTAAATGATAAGAGGCATTAGGATAACCCTTGTTTGATAACCGTAATTTAATTACTTCTTCCATATCGGTTGAGTAATTCCCCACACCTTTTGCGTTGTACTCATCTTTAGTACACGATACCCTAGTTAACCCCTCGAGCCTATCCTTTTCGCGGTTCTCGTGATGTTTCGTTTTTCCGAATATCAATGAAGAGCATTGTTTACACCCCCCCCAAATATACACCCAAATCGCCTTAGCCTACCCCTTATGCACTCACTTTTAGTGCAAATGTTTGTTATCACCCCAAACCCTTAGTTCAATTATCTAGTTGCTTGCATAAGTTGCTAAGTCGAGTCATATCCTTTGTATACAGTTTTGGGACGATTGGGATTCATGGGAAAAGTTAAAGTTTATGAAATGACGGGAAGGGAACATTAAATTCAAATTCCCTTTGTTTGCATAATAATGTACCCCAAGTGTTTTGATCTTTTCAATTCGGGTCAAATTAGTGTTAGAGTAATAAAAACTCAAGTGTAGGGATATGCCTATAAATCCCTAGTATTTTGATGTTACCGTAGAGGATGGTAGAGTAAAAGTGTATGAAAAAAAAAAAAAAAAAAAAAATCGAAAAAAAAAAAAAAAAAAAAAAAAAAAAAAAAAAAAACATACGGGCTACCATCCTACATCTATCTTTTAAATTTATGTTTGTTTATTTCCGTTACCTAGAGTTTTAGAGTGTCGAGTCTTGGCTTAGCAACGCCATTCTTCGTATGCATTTAACATAGAGATTTTGACTTGCCACCACTAAATAGCCTATCCCACCAAACCCTTGTTTCCCTACCGTAAGCCTAACATTACAACCCTTTTTAAAGACCTCTTTGATAGTCTTTCCTAGGTGCTTACGCCAAAGCGATGGAGGTTTGATCTATTTTCAAGCCTATGGTAATCTATGTACTAGCACCGGTTAATGAGTGTTTATCTTCCATTTCCTATTTGTGAGTATCCAAACACCCCATGTGAGGTGCTAGTATGTAATTTCCGTGCTTGTTATGACTTTTGCGGGGCTTATATGTGTTGTGGACCGTTTTGAATTAATGCTTCATGACCCCTAACTTATAAATTAATTGGCTAAAAGCACATTTGCTTGAGGACAAGCAAATAACAAGTGTAGGGATATTTGATAAGGTTTTAAAGGTACCATTTTGAGGGTCGTTTAGTCCTTATTTGATCACTTTTGTATCCGTTATTGCTTAATATCGTTCCTTTTCACTTTTTAGGTCTCTTGAAGGCAAAATCTTTGGAATGGCACTTATTTGGACGAAAAGGCGAATATATGAAGAAAATGGCCAAAGTCAAAATCGAGACACTCACGATTCTTTGAAATTAGAAGGCGGCGCGTCGGTGCTAATGGCGACGCCGTCCGAGGATTTTGCGACGGTTCGAACTCAAAACTCGTATTTTCAAGTGACGGCGTCCGGTTGTAAAAGAGTAGGCCGTCGCTACTCGGGCGGCCTAGATGCAATCCGCGACGTCGGAAGTCGAAGAGGACGGCGTCACGGACATAAGGTGGCCCGTCGCAAGGTTAACGTGGCCAAGACGAAACCCTAATGACGGCGACACGGCGCCACGAAACATAAGGTGACGCCGTCGCATATGTAATCTTATATATAGAATCCGAATTTTTCGGTTTTAAGAGTCTTTTTGGGTGAAAACCTAAAACCGAACCTAAGGTGTCTTGTACGATATTTTAGGGTTTTAAACCCTATCTTACATCAAGATAAGTATTTACTTCATTAATTCAATTATGTCTTTGATTATTTGTGTGTATGCTTGCATGTTTTCCATGTCCGGCTAATTTATTTGTGTGTTTGCTTAGGAAGTATGAAACTTAATTATTGAATATTGATTGGTTGTTTCTTATCTTAGTTGATAGATGATCTAGTAATGCGATAGATCATTCGTTGTGTACTAATGCTTGATTCATCTTTGTGAACCTTAGAATATAATTACCCGAGTAGTTGTAGGCTAAACCATCCAAAGAGTGCCTTAGAGTAGGAGTTTATCATCCCTAGTGGGTTTGTAGGCGAGACCCTTTGGTAAGTTCAAAGAGTTGGGAGAAACGCATACCCTACAACTTTAGACACACAACGCAACTAAGAATAAGGACGTGACAATTCAACCACCAATAGGAGATAATTAAGGAGTAGTACAACCTAAGTAAACACATCTTTAAACTATCATACGAGCACACATTAATTAGACATAGACTCCCACAACCTTAGTTTAGATAATTAGATAATAGTAGAGTAATCGGTGAAATACCAACCCCCAAATCCAATACCCGAGATTCGTACCTTTCCATTTCATAAAATATAAAAATACAAAAAATAATCTTCCTCAACCTTAACCTTAGCGTAGTAACTCCTTACTAGCATTCCTATTCCCCTAGAGAACGATATCAATACCCGTGGCTTACCCTAATTACTACACTACAACGATTAGGTTCACTGCCTAGGGTGTTATAAAACTTGCTCGAAGAAAAGGAAGTTTCCTTGACCCCGAACGACGCGTGTAGCGTTATCATCCATCATCTGGTGCTTTACCCGACTCATCATTATTTGTTGTCTCTGACATTCTGCATTCAGCAACACCCGATTCTTCAACAGATACATTACCCAACTTATCACAACAATCTCTCAACTGCACCAAGACACTCATCCACTTTTTCATCTGTCTGAGTAACTTCCTCAATATACTTCTCCACATTATCCATGAGATGGATAAGTGTCTCTATGAACACGCTAATTTCCATTCCAGTGTGTTTCTTGAAAGACACTTCAGTCATGTCTTGATCATAATCTGATGTAAATTTCCCACTGATGAATGACTAAAATTGTTTGTGGATCACCTGTAGTGCAGCACTGGAACTATCCTTTTGAACCTTTTCTTTATCAAGTTGTTGTTCCAATTGTTCTAAGTTCAATAGTAATGTTCTCGTTAATGTGAATAAGTCTTGACAGAAAATGGCAATGCATGTTCGTTCCATTCTTATCGGTGTGAGTAACATGAGGTGTGAGTGAAGTTGTTGATAAGGTTCAATGCTACTTTCCTTTTGCATGACATTACATAGCACGAGCAGTGCAAATCTTTCTCATTGGACTCGAGCATGAAGAACTCAC
Organism: Chrysanthemum lavandulifolium; assembly: GCA_022545495.1. Lineage (NCBI taxonomy): Eukaryota > Viridiplantae > Streptophyta > Magnoliopsida > Asterales > Asteraceae > Chrysanthemum > Chrysanthemum lavandulifolium. Next base: position 219,035,938 of record CM040241.1, read on the forward strand.
TTATGAAATTCTTGGGTCAAGTAGTGTAAGACATGATGTTGTAGTATACACGGATTTTACAAGTCTATGATTTAAACCGAGAAATAGATTCTTCATGGGATTTCACAAAATCAAGAAGAAAGCGTGATATAGAGACCAATAGAGCGTGTTAAGATAACTGATGGATCGACACAATGATAGACAATTGTGTGTTAGGTCTTATGGTTGTTTGTAGGATTAGCAGAGATGTTGTTTGGTTGAGATTTGGATTGGTTTATGCACGATTTTTCAGAGAAATTTAGGTCAAAAAGCATAAAAACCTCAATAACTTTTGTTCGGAGCGGATTTAGGCCTCGAAGGTTGCACCGAATAAACTTTAGTTAGTTTATTCTGTGTGCCATTCTCCTCATTCTCACGGTCGTTTAGATGGGTAGAACGCTGAAAACGGAGTTACTGATCAAAAGTTATAGCCGTTTGAAGTTTTGTCGGGAAAAGTTAACAAGTCGCTAGAGACAAGTCGCTATAAACCTTGAGAACAAGTCGCTAAGTCACCAAGTCGCTAAGAATCCTTGAACCAAGTTGCTAAGCACCAAGTCGCTAAGTATTATGACAACAAGTCGCTAAGCACCAAGTCGCTAGACACGCTTAAGTTGCTAAAGAACAACTCGCTAAGATCCAAGTCGCTAGTATCAAGTCGCTAACAATTTACACTACAACTCGCTAACAATTTACGAAGCAAGTCGCTAACCTCACCAAGTCGCTAGGCCGTGGTGGAGAATCCATTAACTTGTACTATTTGTCGGCTTGTCTCAATAGACAAGTCGCTAGGCTCAAGTCGCTAACAACAAACACTGTAACTCGCTAACTTTTACTGAAGCAAGTCGCTACGATGAAAAACACTACGAGAACCAAGTCGCTAGCAAGAAAAACTTCAAAAACACACTTTTCAATCCAAAACAAGCTCAACCACAGTGATTCAAGCTTTCCAAATCAAAACCCAAGCACTTAGAATGATTCTAAACACAAAAGTACAATCAAAATCCAAACTTTAACACAAGAAATGATCCAAATGATGCAAAAACCACTAAACTTTTTCAAACCCAAAAACCATATAAAACCACTAGAAATCCAAGGATATGTAACAGAGATGATCAAACCATGGCTCTTGATACCATTTGTAACATATTGGATTTCACAAACACATCACATAACAATATATGGGTCGAATTAGTTTAAGGTTCTAGAGAGAGAAAGTAGAAGGTGGGAGCCTTTCTAGAGAGAGAAAGTAAACAAAAAAAGAAAGGTTAGATTAAGTGAAAGGTCCAACCCTCTACCTTGGGAGGTAGAGGGTATTTATAGTTACAAACTAAACGTCCTCCTGTCGGACTGTGGATCAGGCGTACAGTGGGTAAAGACCCGTCCTTCCTCCACGGTGATACTCTAAACTATTCTACGCTACTGACTAACTAATTAACTACTAAATAACGTAAATAACGACAAGTCTACGAGCTAACATATGCTAGACTATAATTGGGGTGACCGACACTTTAACATGGAATTTCCAATTACTAACAGAATTTGAGAAGATTATTTATTTATGAGTGGGATGATACGTTGTTGTTCTTGTTGATGATATAACCTCGAACGAAGAATCACGATGATTATTCTTAAAAGGAGCAGCGGGATTTATGATAATGGTGTGCTTCTCTGTGCACCTGACTAAGGCAAGCTTGAAATAGAGTTTTGAATCTGCTCATCTAATAGATCTTCGGTTTGGGGGGGGAAGCTGCCAAAGTCTCTCTTTCTCAAAGGCTCATGTTCTATCTTCTATTCTGGAGCCTCGGAAGCTTTGGTGGTGGATGTTTAAGAGATGACGAATTCTATCTTCTACGACGTGCTACTCGATATCCTTATCTCGGTACTCGTATCATTATCCTCTTAAACTATATCATCTACTCTATCTTTGTATATATTTATCAAAAACCAAAATACAAAAATAGAAAACCAACAAAAGAAAATAGAAAAATATAAAATCAACAAAAACCCATAAAAATCAGAAAATTTAAAAATACCAAAAATATGTTTTCTCAAGACATGTCTTATGGTATCGATAACATCTGCGGTCTTAGAAATGTCATTCAATAATGGCACGGGACCATAGATGAAGTTCGAGCAGGAGGTGTAAATATTCTTTTTCCAATACATGTCTCTTAAAATGGCTTGCAGTTACTTCAGACTGTGACCCGCGCTTAAATCATGGTTTGCTATTATTTCCGATAGCAACCCGCTCTTCAAGAAAGGAAAGTGTTGCGCTAAACCAATTTTCAAATATTTCGTGCACTTACCCTAAAAACTATTTGAGGAATGTATGTTGAAGGACTACTGTTCCTACACAAATGTTTTTCCGTCTAAAATTCTTTAGAAAAATATTTGTTGTTTTCAAAAAGTGGTGGTAAATGAGTTCCTTGAAAATCAATCAGATTCAGAGTTTTTCGTAATAATTGAAAACTCAATCAATGACTTCTGCGCTTTTAAACTTTTCAGAAAATTAGTCATTGATTGTCCTATAATGGGCTTTCTTACATCATCTAACGGGCTTTCTTAATTATCCTATATGCTTAATTAAAAATGATGTTAACCTACGTTGAAGGACTAGGTGCCCAGGATATGATTGCTAGGTTTAGATGATTAGAGTTTGATGAACACATTATTCCCATGCCTCTACATGATCTGATTGATATGTTGAATTGACTTTTATTAGTCGATTGCTGTTTGGGTGATGTCGACCACCATATATCTGTTTGTATGTCCACTAACGCATGCAGATAGATGGTTCATAAGAATGTTCCCGATCCGGATCCCACAATTGAAAATGATTGGATGCCGAAAGGAAAGGGTATGTTGGAATCACTCCTAAACCTAAATCAAGTGTTAGTAATTCATATGTAATAGTTAGCTTAATTATGGCCTTTATGTTTGTTATTAGCTTAAGCTTATATAGAAGGCCCATGAGCTTAGGCCCAAGCCCATAGGAGAAAGGAAGGGACTAGGAAGTGTTGCCCTAGCTTTCCTCCTATAAATACTCTTGTATAACCCTCACTTGAGGGTTGGTTGTTCAATTTATTTCTTTCACACATACCTTACGCATAACCGGTCAAGTCTAACGTGTGTGTGTGTGTTTGATTATTGTTCAATCGCCTTTATCTCTTTCTATTAAGCTTGTGTTGTAAAACTAGTGACCTAACAGTGGTATCAATCGCCAAATAGTTGGGTTAACACTTTCGTTTTTGAAGTTTTTTGTTTTCGGTCTTACGCGTAAATGTGGTTCAAACTTTGGTTCGCTTAAAAACACATTTTTTACACTTTTTAATCCAAGATTCTTGTACTTTAAATGTTTTAAGGTGTTAAAATAGCTGTTTTTGGAAAAAAGTTTCAAACTTTATGCGTGGATCATAGTTTTTAAGCTTGTTTTTGTTCGTGGGTATCGTTCTACGCATAACCTGTTTAGCCGTTTTGATTCATCAAGTTTCACACTTTTGTATTATTTTGGTGATATTGAAGTTATTCCATAACAAAAATCTGGTTTAGAAACAACTTTGGGCAAAATCATTTTTACGAGTAAAGCTACGCGTATCAAAACCCTAGTTCTACGCGTAACTTTCTCCGTGGTTTGATCTTCGGTTTAAGTGGTTTACTCCGTGTTTTCTTGCTTGGATAAGCTGAAAATACGTCGACTTTGGATATCTTTTGCCTTTGTGATAGTGTAAAGATCACTTGAGATAAAACCCAAACTTTCGCATAAGCATAAAGCTTACGGCGTGAAATCCTCGCATAAGATTCATCTTACGCCTAAGCCTAGTCTTACGCATAAGGTAATCCTCGCCTAAGTTTCTCGCCTAACTTTGTGTCACGCATAACTTTAGTGCCTTTTCCCTACTTACGCGTAAGCTAAATCTACGCGTAACTCTTGATTGTTACGCGTAACTTTGGTGTTTTACGCATAAGTGCTACTTGGTTTATTATGATTTCTCGCCTAAGGATACTTCATCAACAAAGGTTCATTCGACTACAAAGATCCATCAACACAAGTTATCAAAAAAAAAAAAAAAAAAAAAAAAAAAAAAAAATCTAATTTTGGTTTTGGGGAGACTAAACGTTCAATTTTTACGCGAGATTCAAATTTTGGTTTAACTGTGAAAATTTTGGTCAAAAATGTAAATTTTTGGGCAAATATTCAAATTTTTCGGGTAAAATTTGGCGTCAAAATTGTCATAACTCAAATTTTTTTCTTACAACCTTAGAATTGAATTTTATAATGAATTTCAAATTTTGAGAGTCAAAATTTTTCAAAATTATTTTTTGGAGGGAAATTGAAATTCACTATATCGACCCTCTGTGTGCTATATCGACTTCAGCACCTTTTCTTCTCTTTGATTCTTCTACTGGGAGTGAAATGGATTACGAAGATGATCTTTGCATTTGTGGCATTGGAAGAAGGATACATGGCTCGCTCTAGCATTGAGCGTCGACATCATCAAATTCACGATATCCCGCATCGTGCAAGGTGAAAGAGTTGATGTACATGAAAGGAATGCTCAAATGGACATTGAGAATGTTGTGATTCTCGCAATCGCGGTGTCACGGACAATGAGGTTGTAGCATTGAAAGCGATGATGATGACGGATCTGGAGAAGATATCATACTTAACTACGACACCGAGCCCAACCGTGACGAAGAACAAATGGTTGAGGAAGATATCTTACCCACCTATGACAACGACACGAGCGGATGGTCGAGGTACAATCCATCGTTGATCATATTCGATCGCAAATGCGACACAACATCTTGAGCAACTGAATTTAGTAATGAAGGAGAGGTTGACCGGTGTGTTGCACAATGTCCGAACAACTATCTCATGTCCGAGCCCTTACTTGTTAACAATTCAACTGAAACGTCAAATCAAACTCTTGAATCGAAAACATTCTTCTCAAAAGACCATTGCTCGGTTTCATAAATATTTTTCAAAACTAGAGGCACATTGCATCTCTCTTGAACTTAAACTACAAAACAAATCTTTTCTTCGAACACAATGGTCGGTATTCAAATGAACAAAGTAATAGTGTGGATACATTAGTAAAAGAAAATGAGCATTTAAAGGCTCAAATTCAAGCAAAGGGCTTGCACATGTTGCTTTACAAAACAAACCGAGAAGATTAACTAACAAGAGTGTGGATACTATTTTTCTAAACCAACAATATTGGGAAATCGTCTCTACAACCTTCCGAAAACAATTTGTAGTTAGACAACCAAGCGAATTTAAATCGAACGTTCAAAATCTTCAAAACCACGGTTTCCCTCAAAGTTGTTGAGAATAATCATTTGATAAAACCACCTCCACATTCCCGGCCTAAGAATAATGCTTACATTTACATTAAACATGTTTCTATTAAACCTATTTACATTATACTGTTAAACCTCAACATGTGGTACGCTCTGGCAAATCTAGGATTAGAAAAGGCTATGATTCAAATGACGCATACAAGAACTATGATCTAGAAAAGGCTAGGAAAAGGGCACTTCTTTAAAAGGATGGAATCTTAGGTTCACGACCTAGTGTATCACCTTCGAGTGTATTCTTGAACACTACACCGTAGTAGCAAACCAAAACCTAAGTTAACTCAACAAGCAGTTAGAAATAAATCCGTTGATCTAAATGTAAAGCATCAAAACCTAATAGGTAGATCCATATAGGATGCGAGACTCTTCCCAAAAGAAGTTTCAACATCCCTAGATCTAACCTTAGATGGATACCAACGGGTAGGATTTTCAAACTGTTAGTCTTAGGTGGATTCCTACAGGCAAGATACTAAGTAGTTGCACCAAAACAAGTGGGATACCAACAACATCCATCCACGAGGCGAAAGGAAATCATCAAAATAGCATGTTCGGTGTCAAGAAGATAATTGACACTACATCTTTATGCTTCTAACATCCGGAACCCGCCACACTTGGGGATCCATGTTTTCTCTTCCTTGCCCCCTTCTATTTTTCTATGTAGGTACAACAACTATGGCTTCTACCGCAATACAACGTGGGACCCATTTCTCACCGTATAAAATTTAATGATCCATCAGCTGCTCCACCATTGTACTTAATCGTCAAGAATTGGAAACATTGCTTGCTCCTGCGGTTAAAGATTACGCACAAAGTCGTGCTTCGGATGTATCGAATGTTTCATTGCACAACCCGATAACACTCTAATTTCGGATACACCGAATCTACAACAACAACCGTTGTTGTAATCGCACTTCAATCGAATCTTCGATAACAGAAGATCAAACTGCTTCCAACAACAATGACACGGTGATGATCAACATATTGAATGAGAAGTTTCATCAGCAGTTGATTCTCTCTAGATATTTATGGTACTTCACACTTGTTCGATTGCTTGGACATACATGGTTTCTTTGTCTCCTTATACATGGTTTATTGTCTTCAATTCATCATCAACATACGTGGTGTATGATTCGAATCATTGAAAACATCGAGGGGAGAGAGTGTGTAGGTGGTCATTGCTTCCTTGTTCTTCTACATGCTTCTTTGCGAAAACCCAATGCCTTCTTGAATTTCTTCAATTAGGGGGAAGAAATAAGACGATATGTGGCTCAAACGTCTCACTTTGGTATTATCGTCTCAATTTCACGGGTGATCTTGTGTGAAGTTACCCAAATATGATGTTATGATGCCTCACACACGGTCTTGGTATCGAGTTATTGCATATTCACTGTGATTAGTATTCCGAAAGACCACAACACTCAGGGGAAAGTCGTTTCATTTTGTCTTTCGTGGTTTATTTGGTGTGATGCGTCTACATACGTGAGAAGATCTTGTTGATTTCTGGCATGTTACCCTCGAACGGATTTTCCGCAATTAGTCAGATTTACCTTATGTGGTTTACTTGTCATCTACAAATTCTGCTGCGTACTGAAACCTTCAATAGTTAGAGGAAATGTAGACTTCATCAAAGTTTCAAACCTGCTAAAGACAACTGTCAGTTTGGGGGGAAGATGATTCTGAAACTTCTTCATAATGGCTTCTGAGTATAACAGCTTGGAACCCGGTCACAACCGCTTAAACTTTCCTCAACCCCCATCATCAGCTGAACAAAGCCCCCAGCTCACTCATCAACAAATGGAAAGGTTATTTGCTCCTTTGTTCGGTGGCGATATTGATGAGCGTGCTCGGTGTATCCGCTGTTTCCATTGCTCAACCCGATACTACTCTTATACGATACACTGCTACAACAACTATCATTGACGAAGCACCACCATTGACTCCACCACAGCAGTTGAACAAACCACTTCCAACAATGATGAACCAAATGATGATATTCTTAATGAAGTACCCCCACTGCGGTTTTGATCCAAATGCGTTCTTTAACCCGTTTACTAATGACAACTGCGCACACGATGTCGCGGAATCATCAACAAACCATTTGAATCCTCGGAATCGCACAATGTATACCAACATCAACCCTCTACACATAGATGGACAAAGACCATCCTCGGCAAATATTATTGGCAACCCGAATCAACCGGTCGTTACGAGACAACGTCTTCACACAGATGGTGAACATTGCATTTATGCACTCACCGTCGCTAACTCGAGCCTAAAAACATTAAAGACGCAATGACAAAAGACAAGCTGGATTGAATCCATGCAAGAAGAACTCAACTAATTCAAGCGTCTTGAAGTATGGGAACGGTTGAAAGACCAACAGGGTCTCGTCATTGGTCTCAAATGGATTTGGAAAAACAAATTTGATCTTTGAAGGAAGCGTTATCCGAAACAAGTCACGTCTAGTTGCTAAGGGTTATCGTCGGGAAGAGGAATAGACTTTGAAGAATCTTTTGCTCCGGTTGCTCGTCTTGAGGTCGCTCGGATATTTCTCGCGTTCGCGGCTCATATGAATATGACGATCTTTCGGATGGATGTCAAAGCTGCGTTTCTCAGCGGACAACTGAAAGAAACGGTTTATGTCAGCCAACCAGAAGGATTCGTTGATCCCGTGTTCCCGAACCATGTCTACAAACTGAACAAAGCTCTTTATGGTCTCAAACAAGCTCCTCGGGCATGGTATGATAAGCTATCATCTTTCCTCATTGCTAACAATTTCACCAAAGGTTCGGTCGACCCTACTCTTTTTATACAATATCACGGGGCACATATCTTAATTGTTCAAATTTACGTGGATGACATCATTTTTGGGTCTACACATAAAAAGTACTCAATCGCTTTTGCAAAACTAATGAAGAAAAATTTTGAAATGTCCATGATGGGTGAACTTACGTTCTTTCTAGGACTAAAGTTCATCAATCACCCGTGGTATTTTTTGATTCGATCCAAATATGCCCTTGAATTGTTAAACAAATTTGGAATGAAAACACCGTGACACCTATGCCACACCAATGACTCATACTAAGAAGCTAGACGCGATTTACATGGGAAATTAGTGGACCCTACCAAATACCAAGTATTATTGGGTCTCTCATGTATCTAACACTAGTAGACGACATTGTCTTTGCCGCTTATCTATGCTCCCGTTATCGATCGCGACCAAATGAAACCCACCTCTGCGAGGCTAAAAGAATCCTCCGATATATCAAGGGAACCATTAACTTGGGGATCCGGTATCCGAAGGATTACGGTTTTGAACTAATCGCTTTTCGGATGGTGATCACGCAGGATGTTTAGATTCACGAAAAAGTACTTGAGAGCACTACAATTTCTTGGTGATAAATTGGTGTCTGGCGATCGAAGAAGCGAGATTGTACATCGTCATCATCAACGGCGAGAATATGTAGCCATGTCGGCGTGTTGTGCTCAAGTCATCCGGATGAGAACACAACTCAAGGACTATGGTTACTTATTTGATGAGAATCCCGATGTCTTTGCGACAATCGAGTGCCATTGCGATCTCGTGCAACTCGATTCGACTCTAAATCAAAGCACATCTATCTTCGCTATCATTTCATCAAGGACCATGTGGAGCAGTGCAGTTGAATTATACCGTGAGTGCAGAATAACAATTGGCGATCTACTCACCAAAGCCTTGCCTCCCGCTAGGTTTAATGAGTTGGTCCACGGATTGGTATGAGGTGTTTGACTCAAGAGGAATTGGATGACCTCTAAAAGCAGTCTTAAAAACACATCAAACACCAAAATCTCTTTTGTAAATATTTTTCAAAACAAAATAAAAAAATATAAAACCTGATAAAACAACAAAAATATTCTTCTATCTATTTTTCTTTCAACATGGCAAGTACATTTCTTTCGTCAACACTTTAATCTTTCAAAATTCAGTATTTTTCCGATCAAATGTTGAGGGGAAGAAAATAAATACTTAACTGTTTCAAAACATCCGTGTACTTGCATGTTATCCTATCCTGGTTGTTTCTTTAAAATGGTGGTCACATTTTCTGGTTCAATGACACTCCTCGGACTAAAATTTATAACCTTTCATTATTTCTTAAGTCGAGGGAGAGTGTCGTCAAGTTTCTTTTTTAAAATCTATCATTTGGTAACCAAAATGGAAGTTAAAAGGCTTTGGATGAAAATGGAAAAGGTGGAGGGACTAATGTTGTCAAAAGCTCAAAGTTATTTTCATAAAAACACTCCACCTAACTTATCCATCACATTTATTACTCACAACCAACCATAATCTACGCATATAAATCGTTCAACAAATCCGAAGTTTTGATCATCAATCTGTAAGTGATTTTGTGTTTGGAACACGTTTTTAAACATTGGTTTTGATTTTCAAACGAATCCAACGGTTAAATTTACGTATATGGTTAAGTTTGTGTTCTACGCATACGCGTAAGAACACATGATCATGTTTGTGTGTTTGAGGTTAAGATAAATGGGTCAAAACGTTTCTTTAATATCAATGATACTATGTTTATCCTCAAAATCCACCCAGAAACACGAATTGATTGATTTTGAAAAATTAGGGTTTATGCGTGGTTTTGGGTGTTTTCAAATGTGAATGTTTTTGGTCAAAAAGATTGTTGTGTGATGTTGATATCATGATGAATTGATGATATCCAGGCCTTAAAACAACCCAGAAACACTAATTGATTGAAAATTAGAGATTAAGGTTTAATGTTCTTCGCTTTTGGGTATTTTTTATTCATTGGGAGTTTGATGTTAAAACTTGGTTATTACACTCACATGACATCTAAAACCATCGAATAACTTTGGTGTAATTCCTATGGCTAAAGTTCTTACGCATAATCTATGAACTATTAGGGTTTTGGTTTACGCGTAAGGTTTTCTCGCTAACTGCTTAATTGAGTGATTGTGATTAAATCATTATAGAATGAATGTATGTGTCAAAATTGATGCTATAATGATTTTATTTCGTGCTTGCTAAGCATAAAACTCAGAATCAAGGTCATTGAAACTCTACGATAAGGATCACCTTACGCGAGAAAGTTATCGTAAGAGAAATCTTCGGCGTAACTATTACGCCGTAAGGTTCTACAAAGGGACTACGGCGTATCACGTGAAGGATATGCGTGGCATGACCTCTCGCGCATAAGGTCTACTCTTACGAGTAAGCCTTACGCGTGGGTTTTATATAAGCCTCACGCGTAAGCTTTACGCATAAGGTTCCTTTTCCTCGCGTAACATTTCTTACGCTGTAAGTAAGGATCCTACGCATAAGCTTGCGTCTCGCGTATACTTCTCCTGCTTACGCATAAGCTACCATTTCTACGCATAAGCCTTGATCAAACCTTCATTATGAATTGTTACGCGTGCAAACTTGTAAATAAATAAATCATAACGTCACGAAACCAATAATGTCACTAATAAACTTAAACGTTTAATATGTTGTGTTAAATAAGTGATAACATAAACTTTAAATCTTAAAGTTAACTAACTCACGAAACTTATCACGACATCATTGAACTATTGAACAAACAAGTGACTTTGGACTCGTAACTATCATTGACATTGTACATTCAATAATTAGACAATAAAACCGTCTGTTGACTAACATAATGTCTTTCGATATGTTGGTTCTTTTGGCTAATGTTATTTCAGATCACGACATGGCTGCTCAAATGAATATGGATGCACCAGATGTTCTCACAGTCGCTGATATCTTTCCTAATGGCTATCCGAGAAAGATTGGAAAGAACAACCTTGGTTGACTTTGAAACCCTCACCGCTCGAATCTTCTGTTTGATTCTTGTGGATATTCTAAAGAATCATCCTTATCGAACATGCTCTCACATTCTCGCCACTGATCGAGATCTACATTCAACAGCTTACGGAATTCAATGCGAGGATCAAAGGTCAAAGTGCGATGGCAAGTGGCGCTCAATCACAAACAAGTCACCATCACACATGCGGACTTCGGGTGTTCTTATCATCCACGACATCGAGCCAACCGACTTCTATGCCACACCGAAGAGCAGTTTTCAATTCTTGATTGATATTGGCTATGATGAAGCTTGAGAATTATCACTAAGCATTCCCATGTGGAGCTTAAGAACATTCCTCAACCGTGGAGAACTCTCTACATCATTATTACCAAATGCTCTGTTCGTGATAGCGGCTATGAGCATCCCAAACTCATAGAACTACAATTTTTTGGTCATTAATCAACATGAAGCACATCGAGCTTGAAGCTCGATATGGGATGACATGATGTCATTTCTCAAAAAGCTTGGCTCAAAGATTCTCTATGTCATATACACTAAACTGTTGATCCGAGAGCACTTGGACTTCATCACGATATTCCCAAGAGGCTCAATGACCCGGCAATCACGACATGTTGGTGAGCCTATTTTATCTGTCGAAATCAAGGAATCGTCAACAAAGAAACAGGTCTTGTGTTACCCGATCACCTTCATCAGACGAAATCAAAAGCTCTACACATACAAAAGGTATCCGGTAGCGGAAAAGAAGGCAAAGTTGGTCATCTCGATGAGAAGTCTTCGGAACACCTACACGGAGAACCGGAAGAGGCGGTCAGGAAGTGCTATAAGCGAGAGTTAGAGGAAGTTTCCCAAGAGGAATCCTCCTCGTAAAAAGACTGCTCCTTCTAAGGAAGCTGGTCCTATTCCCATTCCAAAGCTTGAACCACAAAGAAAGCTAGTGGACGAAAGCTCGAAGATACACAATCGGACGAAGAGGTCTTCTACTCGAATCTGCAACAAGCACCTCCTTGATGAGCAAAACTCCCACCCACCACTATCCAAGGAAAAGGAAGACTCGATGCTTTGTACCTTATGATGAAAGCTCATGCTCGGATGAAGAGCGACTAGATACATCCTACGGAAGAAGTTTAAAATCGTTAGACACCTACAAAAGCTAAAGAATTTGAACAAGATCAAATGCGTGGCCGGAGGGTCGAGTGGTGGTGTCCACTCTTCACCAAACTCGATGCGGTTAATCGACCCGATAAGGGAACTGGTGCCACCACTCTTGTCCAACAAAAAAAGCTTGTGGAGGACTCTACGATTATAACATTGAGGAACCGTAAAAGGATAAGTCCGAGAAAGAAAAGATCGATGAAGAAGCCCGGGCTCGAGACGGAAGTAAAAGCTAAATCTGGACAAGATAACGAAGAAATTATGATGATTATCTTCTCAACGGTCAATTGTTCCAAGGAGGATATACGCACCTCCAAAGGACCACGAGCCTCCTCATGTCTCCTCATCATCGATTCATCATCTCATTCTTCACCACCACCATCTAAAAGATCAACCAAATCAACGTCCAAATCGGTGAAGAAGCCAACTCGATCTTGGATTTCTCATACTCATAAAAGAATTGTGAATGTTGTCAAACAAGTCGAAAGAAAGACATGCTTTACGGAAGATGAATTTCTATCTTGATCGACACAATATCTTCATGATGAGAATGACAAGATGAAAGTTGAAAGGAGTATGTTCGAAGCTCATGAAAGATGATCTTCAAGGAAAATGGACGAAATGATCAAAGGGTACACTAATCAGTACCTTCTTGACTTTGTTCCCAAAGTTACTAAGGAGTTATTCACCAAACAACTCTATCCGAATCTACTTCATCCGCCAAGCGGACTATGAAATCAACACCAATGCACGTGAACATCAATCCAGTTGATCCCATAATCTTCTCGGATCTTTGAATTAGTTGACCGATTGGTAGCTCAACTGTCCAAACGATCGCAACACTTGCCTCTCACGAAGGTAAATTGCTTGAAGCATTGCCGAATATTAACTCAAATCGGATGCCGGTAAGAAGTGAAGGCGAAACGTCCACACGACGATGAAGATAAGGATCGGGATAAGAATGACGAGCATAAGCGTCAAGAAGTCGTGAATCATCTTCTATGCAACCTCCACCCAAACGGACTCCGGACAACAAAGGTCTCCTCCTCGCTCTTTTCTTTGAAAACCTCGGGATTCTTCGAGTTACCACCGAGACTCGAAAACCGGTGATCACTTTGAGTATACGGTGGTGACGATGAGGAATTCCATGAGCCCCAACAACAACCCACCTCTCCCGACAAAGGTAAGAAACCGTAATCCTCATCCGGCCTAAGAAAAGAAGAAGAAGGCGCCCAAAGATGACGTCAGATCATGGCTAGATGAAGATGACACGAGGAATTTGAATGGTTTTCTACACTTGTTAATTCCACCCCTATCCACGAAGGTCAAAATCTGGAAGACGGTAGTACATTGGAGCATGCTAAGTTCTTGCAAGAGAAATTCCGTGTGAAAAAGATGACAAAATCCGAGTTGAAGCGAATCAAGAATGAATCATTTCAACTTCTCAAGGACAGCTCGGAAAGTGCTATTGATGTTGAGTATCCTCTTGATAACATAGCACGAGCCATGTCTAACAATATGGATTGGCTCAACCCAGAAGCAAACATCGACTTCACCAAACGGGACAATCCTTCATATTACACCGATCGTCTAAACCTCTACCAACAATTGTGAACCAGATCAACCTAAGATTCCATTTCGCTATTTCTTCAACAAAGACTTGGAATTTCTTCTACACGCAGTGATGATTCAAGGAAATATGCTACATCTCGACACTTCCGTTCCCGTGACCATATACTCAAACCGCATAGCCATCGAGGAAAAGGCTACCCACATGTTTTCTAACAATGTGGAATTGTATGACCGTGATGCAATGTATGGGATTCACCATTGGGTGGGCAACGCCACGAATCTACTACGTGTCGCCAAGTTCGAAGTCTCAAAATGAAGTGTTCAAGACTAAAGGAATCGTTCTTTGTTAAACATGTTGATCTTTCGTCTAAATGAGACTACACTTTTCTCAAGAATATCGTGGTCAAAAGACAAGACGAAAGAGATTATGCATTCGATGAAGCGGACTTTCGAGTTTGTCTCTCAACGACATAGAAGATCCGTATCTTGCCAAAGTACGAGGACGCATGAGACAATTCTCGATGAAGTACAATGTGAATACATCAAGTCCTTGCTAATATTCATCGAAGCATAGTCATACGAGAACGTGTAGAAGATCTCCACTGCGGTTGAATCATATCGGACCGTGTCAACTTCACTCCACCTCGCCTAGATCTTCCCGACATCAACCGCTTCCACAATACACACTTGTCGGCAAACCATTCGGCGTCGTTTATCGCAGTGAACTTCAATGAAATTGCTTGATGGCGTGTAGAGATCTTCACAAGTTCGGGGATCACACTCTGAAGAAGGTTAGGGACGGATTGGCTTATCGGTTGAAGGCGATATACGAAGGCATAGGGTCTTGATTTGCTCGGGAAACCAATAATAGAGAAGTGTGTAGTATGATGGGTAACTCAAACGTGTTAGGTTTGAGCACCGAGATCGTTCCGAACGAGGGTTGAATGGAATTTCCAACTCACGTCGCGATTATCGGGATTTGAATGAGAAAAGGGAATAATTTGATATTTTCTAAACTACGGGATAAGGAAATTCAATGGAACTAAAATCTATGGGGAAAACCTAAGACTTATGGCAAACTACGCAATTCTACACTAAAATGCAAAACGGGATTAAAACAAAACGCGAATAAAATGCAACTACGTCTAATCTAAATCCTAAAAATACCTAAAATTACTTTTACTCTAAAAATGATATTAGAAAACTATTTATGAATTAAAACTAATTTTAGGATTTTCTTGAATTTTATTAGGAATTAAAACTAATTTTAACTTTTAAAACTAATTTAAAATACTAGAAATTATGAAAATGAAGGGAAAAATATGAAACTATTTTTATAAAATCTAAAATATCCTAAGAGAATTTTCAAAACTTATTTTTGTATTTTTATGATTATTTTCCTATTTTCTATGAATTTAAAACTATTTAAATCTAATTTAAATTGTGAAAAATACCAAATAAAAGGTGAAAAATAGGGAAAAATATTTTTTATGCTTTTTATATTTTTCTTAAACTGGGAAAATTGAAAAATTATTTTTTTTAACTTTTTCTTAATTATTTGCAATTAAAGCTATTTAAAAGTGATTAAAAACTGAATTAAATAATTAAAAATACTAAACAGTGACCAAAAATTATGAAAAACTCAGGAAAATTCTAAAATATTATTATAAAGCTATGAAAAATATAAAAACATGGGCTTATGTGGATGAAATAAGAGCTGCAATGTAACAGATATAGAAATAAGCAAATGAAAATAAGCAAATAAGCACTAAAGTGAACCAAATGATAATGTGCTTGATAATACTAAAACTACTCTAAAGCAAACATTAGCAACTACTCCTAACGTCTAATCGCAGTTTACCAAGGATTTAAGCTAAATGTTACTTAAACAAAACAATGATTGACCCTACTTTATAGTCGTTACAACCGCTTATTCATGAAGCTAAAGTGAAAACTAAAAGTGGAGATCTCAAGTCAACCAACCGAGAGATACTATATCTAAAAGATCACTCATAAGGACTAGTAATGAAGAAGTTATAGATCAAAACAAAAGTGGCTAAATGGAGCAGTGAGGTCAACGATGCGAGCAATGGACAAAAACAAAAGTTGCGGGCCAAATAAGCACTAGAATAAGCTTCTACTCTAGTCTATTTAAGCTTCAACACCGAAATCCTACATCTAAGCTACTCCTAAAGCAAATCGAGGTACAATAAGCACTATCCTAAATCGAGATAATGACAAACAAAGGAAGAAAGGAGATCATGCAGGAACTTTAGCAAATAAACCTCAAGCAACAAATACAAACTTGACCATTTGAAAACTTGATTGAGACACTTTTAAAAACAGCTTAAGCACACAGGTACCTAAGATTTGAGTATCAAAAACCAATAAAACCTTAACATTGACTTAATACCAAACACTCCTTCAATGAAACAAAGTGCACATTATCAATATTAAAACTGATAAACTCTGAATAAACTGGATGTAAACACTCAAATTAACTCAAAATCTTAACATCTTAACAAGTTAAAAACAGAAATTATCTAAAACTGATTGACTCTCAAATTTGACCCGTTTGACTTTTGTTGACCTTTTAAAGAAATTAAGTTCAAGACCAATTTGATTCAGAAATATCCTCACATAAGCTCACATAAGCTTATGTGAGCTTATTGAGTGACAAAAAAGCTTCAAAACAGTTATGAAAAGAACTTGAACAGAAATTCAAATCGACAAGAGCTTAAATGAAAACTTGACTTGCATTAATAAAGAAGAATTACAGAATTGAAGTGAAAAGAACTGGATTACACTATTAAAACAATATAAATGACAAGTAAATAAATGGTCAAAATTTCTTTAAGACATAAGAAATTGGACAAGATACATTGTGACTGAAATGGGGTATATAAAGCTGATGAGGAAAGCTTGGGAAGGTTCTGGGTCCTTAATCACAGCCTTTGATCATCCATCTCGAATCATCCAATCATTGTAAGCCTTTGGATCAAAATAGTGATGTGTCTCAGCCAATAAGGGTGCTCTATTTGTCCACGTTGGCAATCTGTTGTGCTGACAATACTCTGCCATGTCAGAGCCTTCTAGATGGTGGATAAGATTCTTAGTACGAGGCTCAGGTGTTTGGGATTGGGTAAATGGTGGTAAATGAGAATGGGTAAAAGGGTGTTTGGGATGGGGAAGACAAGGGTTACTGTGGGGCGCGTTTGGTTTGTTTATTATTTTTCAAATAAGTTGACCGGGTCACTTGGGTTTGACTTGGTTTAAAATAGCGGGTCAAGGGTATTTGGGTGGATAACCGGATAAGATAGTATTATTAAAGTGGCCGGGTTTAGTAGTTTGGCTATTGGACTTTCGTTTGTTTTGGGCCGAAGGTATAAAGGATTGGATAATGGATTAGGATAAAAGGACTTAGGATATATTAGTGACATATAAGGACCAAACTTGTAAAAACTGAATATTCAGGGACCAAACATGTAACTCTGATAATATCTTCCAAGGACTGATTTTGTCAATCTTCAAATAAACCAAGGTTGAATTTGCAACATTTGAATCTTCAGGGGCCATTTCTGCCAAAAACTCAAAGTTGAGGGGCCATTTTTGCCAATTCTTCTAACTTGATTAAAACTTCCAAAAATCATCCTCGGAGAATAAAATCTTCATAAATGCTCAATTTTGATCTTCCGGCTCAGCTTAAGCTCTTTTAATCTCTCGTGCTCGGATTTACGTCTGATTTGGTACCTTTTAGCGTGTTTTTTACATATCCGTACCTGCACATGCATAAACTCAAGAAAACAGCAAATATTAGCAATAAACGGCTCTTTCTTGGTTATTTTGGGTCTATTTTGATGATGAAAAGGTATGTGTTTTAGCACATACCAAAATACCAGACGAGACCATTCTGGTGTCCTCACGCAATGCAATCAACTCACGCTCTAAAACCAAGGATTTCAATCTCTTTCTACTAAACCTATGAAGAAGTAGCAAAGGTTCCTCAAAAGAGATTAAGAAAGCCTTAATTCTAAAACGCCTGCTTACCTTTTAAATTCACATATATAGATATTACGGTTAAGCACATTCCGATTATGAATGACGGTTTGTTGAACTTTCATGTCGATCAATAACTCCAACATTTTTCAAACGACACGTTAGGATCACGGAGTAGAAAACACAACACAGTGAAGTGACCATACGGATAGAATACATCGTCCCGATTTTCACAAGTCCCAAACTAAGCGTAAAACCGAAATCATTGTTAAATATGATTCTAGATGCTAACACTACCCATGGAAGTTACTTGTGTAATTACCTTTTTTTCCCATTTTCCTATTTTCCTCTAGATTTTTTTTATTTTTGTGAGAAATGAATTTCTTCAAATTCTCGTTTCGATAACTTTTATTCCGATAAAGATATGAAGCTAAGTCGATAATTAGTTATCCATCTTCTCTCAAGAACCATTGTCCCAAAAATGAGGTCCACATCAAGGAATTTTTATTTACTTATACTTTTGACTTTTTCATTCATCAATTTTTTTTTTTTTTTTTTTTTTTTTTTTTTTTTTTAACTTATACTTTTTACTTATACGAGCTATGAACCACGGAGCTTCACGGGGTAATTCCAAGACTATAGGCTTCATGAAATGAGGATCCCGGTTGGCTAGACTAAGACCTCACTCAATCCCGGCTAAAGATCCAAGGGTCCGATCTCGACACCGCAACTCATAACTTTACTTATTACTTTTCACTTATAACTTACTTATTTATTTATTACGGATCCTTGATGTGTACCCAATTTTTAAAACAAAGATTCTTTTAAGAAGGCAAAGAACTAACTATCGCCAAAAACTCAACTTCTCTAATTATTGTTTAGACAGATATGGGGTGAAACAATTTTGTGGGAACAAAAAGCCATAAGTACCTTCGATGGGCTCTAAAGAGAACCAACTACTCCACGCTTAGCATCTAAACTCATAAGTAACTCTATCATTTCTCGATCTCTGCAAATTTAAAATCCCAAATAATGAGATCCGCGGATGCTTAGCCGATAATTTTAAATTATCTATGGTTAAGGAACAAGCTAGGGCTCAACACGCCCGGTCAAGTCGAATTCCATTCCTACTCTCACCAATGGAAAGTCAACAAGGTGTCAAAACATATATTATCTTAGCAAATGCTTCGTCTAATGAAATTAAGTCATGCATATTTAAAATCACTTAGGAAACTTGCAAATTCTTGGCCTTGTGAGCTAGAATTGCATTTTATAGCTTCTTGTCTAAGAGACTAGCAAAACTTTTCAATCAAAAGACTTAACAAAAGCTTACAAAAATTTTAAATTTTCACATTTTAGCACAATTTTTACTTTCTAAGGAAAACGGGTTACGAGAGTACACGACGAAAAACAAGCAAGTGCGGTCAAATCAAATCAAGATTACCCTACCCCAGACTAGAACGAAACATTGTCCTCAATGTTTAAAGCAAGGTATCACGAAAATCGAAAGCCGTTTATTAAGTATGCTAGAAGATAAACGTTAGTCGATAAGATTAGGATATCGGTTTCCATCAAGATCGATCATGAAACTCGAGTGGAGAAATGAAAACTTGAGCACGAGAGTCTTCATATCGGGAACATCCTACACACAACATCACAAACAACCAAACACGAGAAATCGAAGAGGCTAACCCCTTCACGTCACTTATTAGAAAATAGAAAGAAGATAGAGATAAGCATGGGGTGCCTCCCACGAAGCGCTACTGTTTTTCTTCAACGAGTCGCTAGCCTGACTCGTCCCCGAATTCATTTTTCCTTGGGGAAGAAAGTGGTAGAGATACCAGGGTCAAAAACTGTGTCTTCATTCCTGAAAGAATGAGATTGGGTGGGTTGGGAGGGAAAGAAAATGTCGGGCTCAAGCACAAATGGGATAACATGAAAGAATGATCCATCATCCGGTGGTTTAGCAGGTGGACGAAAGAATGACGGATCACAATGAGAAAACTCCAAGAAAGACGGGAGCTCATGGTAAAGGATAAGACTTAAAGGCTCAAACATGAAGGCATCCAAGAGAGGATCCTTTTCTCTAACAACGGTTTTAGCAAGAAGCTTATCAATGAATATCCCAGGTTTAAAAATCTTGTCTTCACATGCGGGCTCAATGGGATAGGTGATGGTGGACTCATGAGAGAGAGGAGAGTCAAGAAACCATCTAGAACAACCATATCCCCCTCAGGGTCATTCATAACATCCTCAATACCCGGTGGTATCAAGTCATCGATAGCATCCTCAATGATCGGGTCATCAACCGGAGTATCGGAAATTTCGTTCAAAACTTTACTCATATCAATATCAAAGTAGAATCGCTCAAGAATCGGAGGATAAACATTATCAATAGTGGGATTGCCACTAATCTCTTCATCAAATCGGAAAGTCTCAAGCTCGGGAGAGAAATCACTATCTTTAACGGAAATAGGATGCGAACTCGAATTATCGTTAAGGGCTTCAATTTTGGAAATGAGAAGATAAACATTCGACAATGTTTCTCGTAATGCTTCATCCTCGATCTCTATATCATCGGGCTCAATCTCTTCTTCTTCTGGCTCAAAATCATTATCTTCTATATCGATGGGCTCAGAAGGTAAATCGTCGATAAAATCGATGTCTCCATAAGAATCGTCATCGGAATCGGAGAACATCTCAACATGATCATTCAAATTATCAAGAGAAGGCTCATCACAAATATCAACAACCCCAGACTCTCTTGGGCTTGGGATAAGGATCTCAACATTAGACGCTTCCGTTTCCGGAATAATACTAAGATGCTCATCCCCCATTATGAGAGAGTCAACGGGTTCAACAATGTTTGTAGAAATAGAATCATCGACCTCTTCCAAAAGAACGTCACTTCTCTCAACCGGCGTGAGTGAAGGGGAAGGGTCGGAAATGAAAGGCTCAGAAATAAGAGAGGGAGTATATGTCGAAGATTCCGGAGATGGGACAAATGGTGTGCTCTGAGAGCTAGCAAGTTCCACCACTTCCGTTGTGGTCTCCGGTTCTTTCTGTTTAGAAATCGTTTTAAGCTCATAATTTCGTTCCGTTTTGTTGTAACTCGACGAACTCGTAACGGCGAATCGTGAAAGATAAGGATCGATTCTATAATTCTTCGGATTAGAGTCGAGAGTACAAACGGGAATCACCTCGGGTTCAGAAAGATGTTCCATCTCCCTCACCGGAGAGGAAGTAGGAATCGAGGGTTCATCAAGGTTATATTTCAAAATTTTTGACAAGGCTTCAAGTTTTTCAATGTTGTTAAGAAAAGCACGTCGTTCAAAGAAATCGTCTCCGTGACCCTCGGTGGGTTCTTCGGGTAGCTCCGGAATAGTGTGATCGTCTTCCATAACTTGAACGGGTTCCTCATTAACACATTGTCGAGTTTGAATGTGGCTTAATAAAGTTTGAAGCATGCTTTCAATGTGGTTTTGACGTCGCTCAAATCTTTCTTCAAAATCGATGTAAACGTCATCGATAACCCCGGTGGGTTCTTTCAAAGGGCAACACATACAAGATTCGCGATAAAATCCACATACTTTGCAAAAACAACGTTCACAAAGTGAATCATCTTTTAACAAATCTCTACAATTAAAGCAATAGGGTTGAAAGAAATTTTGAGACTCCATGAGAATTAAACATATAGAGGGTAAAAGAAAAGAATTATCGGGTTAAGAGGATAAAAGAAGAATATTTTGGGTTTTAAAACAAATTTTGAAAAGGAAAATCTTTTGGGTTTTATATTTAAGAAAACACAATATTTTTGTAACAATCACGTCAACCGGTGCTCGGTAGCTCTCAAAAGTACGCTGCAGTGGCGGAAACGAAGAGTGGATCGTTCTTGATCGCAATTTAATGTCAAGACTTTCCTTATACCCGTGTATAGGTTGTACCTTCAAGGTGAGCCGGCGTAACAATTGACGTTTGAGTTTCTTTTGTTGGTTTTTAATTTTATGGTTTTGTAAACACTCTAGGACGAATGTTTTGGTGTTTTTAGATTTTTTTTTTTTTTTTTTGGGTTTTCCAAAAATATATATATACAAAAACGACGGTAACTTCACTCGGGGAAGGATCTTCAAATGCACGCGATTCGAGACGGAATACGAAAACTCGCTACAAGCCCTCCCCGGCAGCGGCGCCAAAAATTGATTTGCTCGGGAAACCAATAATAGAGAAGTGTGTAGTATGATGGGTAACTCAAACGTGTTAGGTTTGAGCACCGAGATCGTTCCGAACGAGGGTTGAATGGAATTTCCAACTCACGTCGCGATTATCGGGATTTGAATGAGAAAAGGGAATAATTTGATATTTTCTAAACTACGGGATAAGGAAAGTCAATGGAACTAAAATCTATGGGGAAAACCTAAGACTTATGGCAAACTACGCAATTCTACACTAAAATGCAAAACGGGATTAAAACAAAACGCGAATAAAATGCAACTACGTCTAATCTAAATCCTAAAAATACCTAAAATTACTTTTACTCTAAAAATGATATTAGAAAACTATTTATGAATTAAAACTAATTTTTAGGATTTTTCTTGAATTTTATTAGGAATTAAAAACTAATTTTAACTTTTAAAACTAATTTAAAATACTAGAAATTATGAAAATGAAGGGGAAAAATATGAAACTATTTTTATAAAATCTAAAATATCCTAAGAGAATTTTCAAAACTTATTTTTGTATTTTTCTGATTATTTTCCTATTTTCTATGAATTTAAAACTATTTAAATCTAATTTAAATTGTGAAAAATACCAAATAAAAGCTGAAAAATAGGGAAAAATATTTTTTATGCTTTTTATATTTTTCATAAACTGGGAAAATTGAAAAATTATTTTTTTGAACTTTTTCTTAATTATTTGCAATTAAAGCTATTTAAAAGTGATTAAAAACTGAATTAAATAATGAAAAATACTAAACAGTGACCAAAAATTTTGAAAAACTCAGGAAAATTCTAAAATATTATTATAAAGCTATGAAAAATATAAAAACATGGGCTTATGTGGATGAAATAAGAGCTGCAATGTAACAGATATAGAAATAAGCAAATGAAAATAAGCAAATAAGCACTAAAGTGAACCAAATGATAACAGAAGCTTGATAATACTAAAACTACTCTAAAGCAAACATTAGCAACTACTCCTAACCTCTAATCAGCAGTTTACCAAGGATTTAAGCTAAATGTTACTTAAGCAAAACAGTGATTGACCCCTACTTTTTAGGCTGTTACAACTGCTTATTCAGTAAGCTAAAGTGAAAACTAAAAGTGGAGATCTCAAGTCAACCAACCAGAGATACTATATCTAAAAGATCAGCTCATAAGGACTAGTAATGAAGAAGTTATAGATCAAAACAAAAGTGGCTAAATGGAACAGTAGGCTGCTGATGCAGAACAGTGGACAAAAAACAAAAGTTGCAGGCCAAATAAGCACTAGAATAAGCTTCTACTCTAGTCTATTTAAGCTTCAACACTGAAATCCTACATCTAAGCTACTCCTAAAGCAAATCAGAGGTACAATAAGCACTATCCTAAATCTAAGATAATGACAGCAAAGGAAGAAAGGAGATCATGCAGGAACTTTAGCAAATAAACCTCAAGCAACAAATACAAACTTGACCATTTGAAAACTTGATTGAGACACTTTTAAAAACAGCTTAAGCACACAGGTACCTAAGATTTGAGTATCAAAAACCAATAAAACCTTAACATTGACTTAATACCAAACACTCCTTCAATGAAACAAAGTGCACATTATCGATATAAAAGCGATAAACTCGAATAAACCGGATGTAAACACTCAAATTAACTCAAAATCTTAACATCTTAACAAGTTAAAAGCGAAATTATCTAAAACCGATTGACTCTCAAATTTGACCCGTTTGACTTTTGTTGACCTTTTAAAGAAATTAAGTTCAAGACCAATTTGATTCGTATATCTCACATAAGCTCACATAAGCTTATGTGAGCTTATTGAGTGACAAACAAAGCTTCAAAACAGTTATGAAAAGAACTTGAACAGAAATTCAAATCGACAAGAGCTTAAATGAAAACTTGACTTGCATTAATAAAGAAGAATTACAGAATTGAAGTGAAAAGAACTGGATTACACTATTAAAACAATATAAATGACAAGTAAATAAATGGTCAAAATTTCTTTAAGACATAAGAAATTGGACAAGATACATTGTGACTGAAATGGGGTATATAAAGCTGATGAAGAGAGCTTGGGAAGGTTCTAGGTCCTTAATCACAGCCTTTGATCATCCATCTCGAATCATCCAATCATTGTAAGCCTTTGGATCAAAATAGTGATGTGTCTTAGCCAATAAGGGTGCTCTATTTGTCCACGTTGGCAATCTGTTGTGCTGACAATACTCTGCCATGTCAGAGCCTTCTAGATGGTGGATAAGATTCTTAGTACGAGGCTCAGGTGTTTGGGATTGGGTAAATGGTGGTAAATGAGAATGGGTAAAAGGGTGTTTGGGATGGGGAAGACAAGGGTTACTGTGGGGCGCGTTTGGTTTGTTTATTATTTTTCAAATAAGTTGACCGGGTCACTTGGGTTTGACTTGGTTTAAAATAGCGGGTCAAGGGTATTTGGGTGGATAACCGGATAAGATAGTATTATTAAAGTGGCCGGGTTTAGTAGTTTGGCTATTGGACTTTCGTTTGTTTTGGGCCGAAGGTATAAAGGATTGGATAATGGATTAGGATAAAAGGACTTAGGATATATTAGTGACATATAAGGACCAAACTTGTAAAAACTGAATATTCAGGGACCAAACATGTAACTCTGATAATATCTTCCAAGGACTGATTTTGTCAATCTTCAAATAAACCAAGGTTGAATTTGCAACATTTGAATCTTGAGGGCCATTTCGCCAAAACTCAAAGTTGAGGGCCATTTTGCCAATTCTTCTAACTTGATTAAAACTTCCAAAATCATCCTCGGAGAATAAAATCTTCATAAATGCTCAATTTTGATCTTCCTACGACTTAAGCTCTTTTAATCTCTCGTGCTCGGATTTACGTCGATTTGGTACCTTTTGCGTGTTTTACATATCCGTATCAAGACATGCATAAACTCAAGAAAACAACAAATATTAGCAATAAGCGGCTCTTTCTTGGTTATTTTGGGTCTATTTTGATGATGAAAAGGTATGTGTTTTAGCACATACCGTGTCTCAGCGATGGAACTCTCGGGACGTAAGGGATGTGCGAGAGGATCATCGAATGATTGATGAAAGGTTGTATCGAAGGATCGATTCGTAACATTGGAAAGCTTTGTTGGTGGTCGACCAGATTAACATCACCGCTATCAACGCCTGCTCGTACTCTCGCAACATCATCGGACTTCTGGTACCCTTGAATTGCTTCTATTTCATTATAAATTTGGATGTATGATTTATTATCACAATGGCTTGTGCACACATAACGATGTACAACCCGTTCTTGTCAAGAAAGGACCACAGTAGTACGCTTGATGCCACAATCCTTATAAAAGGAGCGAAGCTTCTTACTTTTGAGTAAAACCTATCAAACCTTTCATTTTTCAACGTTTTACTCAAAAGAACAAGTACTTCCCGTATGTTTTCAAAACCTCAACTGTTTATATCACTTGTTGAGGGGAGTATTTGAATTAAAACTTTGTTCACAAATTGTTCACAGTGGTCATCTTCCATAACAATCGAAATGGTCATATTTATTCTCAACTTTTCAAAAATAACATTTTATATGCCATTTTTGAGAGGGAGAAAATATGTGATAAGAAAAATGTTGTGTTTTGCTAGTTGAATCCTCGTGTGAAAAGACTTCAACCCATGAATTGACGAGATCTAACAGTCTTGCATTGAAAATATTTGTCTTCCAAAGACTTATCCAAGTAAATTGTACCTATTCGAGAAGCTCTTGATAGACATGAACTTTGACGGGTTTGACAACCTTTCGAGGTTTGTCCACACCTTCAAGGTAGTTATTAGAGCTAGTTGTCACCTAAAAGCTGAAAATGTATCTCTTTAACTATGCAACGTAACCGTGTCCCTCGGGGAATTGTCTATCTTGAGTCGATCAATTCAAAAGTGCGAGCTCTTTTCTCACCGTGCGATTTCGTAAAAACTCTTAAGCACATGTGGAGGGAGTATTTCGAAAATCTAAAATTCTTGAAGTGTTCAAACATGTTTTCATTCACAAACACTTTGAGAGATTTTCATGAAAAATGGTTTTATGGCAATGGAGTTATAAGGAGATTAAGGTTAGGAATAACAGTCCTATGATCCGCCAGAGTCGGAGGGATCTACCCAAGGACATCACAAATAGTTAGTACTTAGAAGTCCTTAGGTATGATTATAAAAAGGAGAAAATGAGAATTGGAGAAAGAAGGAGTTGAAGAATTAAAAGAAATGCAAAGAAAAGGGTGAAAAGAAATAGCCCTCCAAATTATTCAACTTAGGCGAACACAGGTTCAAATCATATGCTCTTGGTTGTCACTTGATGACACCGTATTGAAGAATAAAAGCCGTCATGGACCCGGTGGCGCATGCACTAAACCTTCTTAGCCACTCAAGTTTCTCTCAATGAAGCTTGTTTCATTCTCACGGGAACCTTACGTAAACTATTGGCTTTCTCTTAGAGATCGTTGGTATTGAAGAAGGAGACCCTCTCCTAGTCTCCGCCGGAAAACCAAAATGCACTATTGAGTCTAGAGCCACGAGATTCATCAAAGATCTCTTAGGTACACTTGACATTTCATCACTTGATGTTCAACAATAAGAACATCGATGGTACGTTATCGAGTCCTTCACAAATCTTAGCAATCTATCGAGAACATTTATGAGAGGTTCACATCCGTGATCCTCGGTGATTGAATGGAAACTCTGCCGTGGTCAACATCAAACGACCGACAAGCAGTCACTTCGGTAACTCCCGTGGATTACGCTTAGTGTGTCTCAAGCGGTCTGATCGTGAGGTGATGCTTGTGTACCTCGGCGACTCATCCGAATGTAGGTGTACTTGGTACATCGTGTTATCTCACTTGTGGGACTCCAGTTCGAGAACGGCCTTTGTAAGAATTAGAGTTGTGTTTTCACACTATCTCATTAACACTCTCGAAGTTCAAACTTGTAAGTGCTTAATCCGCTTATTACTAACCGTTTTCATGTTTTCTTCTTATGGAAGCTCGGAGCGGAATGATCGTTGATTCTTCACATGCTCATGCCAACATCATCACTAATGGAAGTTCTATCCTAAAGCAACACAAAGTCGAATGATTCTTCGTCAACCCAAAGAATCTACAAAGTTAAAGACTTAAATAACTTCATGAGTACTGTTATCCAACGTTAAAGAACGTGTGAGCATGTTGAAGAATGACGTGGAGACACTGTAGCAGCAAAGCAGACCTGAGGCAGACTTGATGCAGATAACAACAACATACAATCACTACCATCACAAAGAACAATGATCAAAGAACAAAGTTAAAGATGACGTCAAAGCAAAACTGTTTCAAGAAAACAATTTCTTTACACTGGGGAGATTGTTCAAATCAAGGCAATTCTTCTCACAAGAAAGAAGAATGTCAGAAGACGTCAAAGCTACTATTACATCAAAGCCTTATCCGTTCATATTCATTCATCACCAACACTTAGGGGGAGATTGTTGGAATCACTCCTAAACCTAAATCAAGTGTTTGTTATTAGCTTAAGCTTATGTAGAAGGCCCATGAGCTTAGGCCCAAGCCCATAGGAGAAAGGAAGGGACTAGGAAGTGTTGCCCTAGCTTCCCTCCTATAAATACTCTTGTATAACCCTCACTTGAGGGTTGGTTGTTCAATTTATTTCTTTCACACATACCTTACGCATAACCGGTCAAGTCTAACGTGTGTGTGTGTTTGATTATTGTTCAATCACCTTTATCTCTTTCTATTAAGCTTGTGTTGTAAAACTAGTGACCTAACAGGGTAACTATATCTTGGGTTGACAAATGAAGAAACGGAGCTTAATTGGACTTCTATGGAGTGTTGGCATGGAAAAATACAACGTAAGAGGTCTCACTGCATCAGCAGATGGTTTTCTTCTAAGTGATTGAAGAAACGGAGCTTAGTTTGACCTCAGTTGGCATTAAAATGCAACGTAATAAGTCTCACTGCATCATCAAACGGTTTTCTTCCAAGCCTTACAGCAACAACAGAAGCAGCTCAACCACTTAACATATCTTTGTGCAGGAAAAAGTAGTGGATGATACCATTTTTCTTAAAACAATTTTGAAAACGTTATTTTGAAAATGGAAAATTATTGTTTTGAAAATAAATTGGACTTAATTTTGGAAATCACCGGACTTCATTTTATCAAAACTTAAGTCACTCAATCATCGACTACGTTCATCAATTGAGGGGGAGAGTGATTTTAAATAAATTATTTTCAAACGATATTTCATCTATAAAGTCCGGATTGTACAAAATAAGTGGTGATCTAAAGATTTAATGTTATGTCATGGTATGATTGTGAAATTGTTTTATTTTACTTAAAGATCTCTTAAAAACTATCATACCTGACACTAACAATCTTTAATGTCTAAATCTGTTCCTTATCTATCATTTTTCAAAATTAAATCTTGCCACGTCTTTCCCCAAAATTTTCTAAATGATTTAAATCTTTTGGGATCACAAATCTCAAATGGTTTGAAATTTTTGATCGGGGGAGATATCGTGATTTAAATCTCAAATCTGTTTAAATGGAATTGGTTTTAGTCCTTTAAAGGCACTCCTGCCTCCATGTGCCAAATGACTTCAAATATACAATGCACATGTTGACGAGGAGGATTTATCCAAAAACAAGATGAATTTTTAAATC
The DNA here is from genome assembly GCA_022545495.1 of Chrysanthemum lavandulifolium. NCBI lineage: Eukaryota > Viridiplantae > Streptophyta > Magnoliopsida > Asterales > Asteraceae > Chrysanthemum > Chrysanthemum lavandulifolium. The sequence goes on from CM040241.1 coordinate 219,064,771, forward strand.
AGGCACATTTTCTCCCATGTTTCTCTAAACCTTATTAAATCACTTGGGATCCAAAATCTCAAAGGGTTCGATATCTTTGATCGGGGGAAATTTGTGATTTAATAAAATTTGATAAATGATGATCGACTTGATTCAATGTGTTGGCTCTCTCTAATATGTGCTAAACTCTTTCATATATTGATGCACATATTTAGGGGGAGCGAATGGTTTCTTAATGACTTGTGTGATCGTAAATGTGCTTCAAAAGAACTCTTTCCTCTATGTGATAAAATGATTTCAAATATCCTATGCACATATTGAGGGGGAGAATTTACCAAAGAAAATCAAATGGCTTTTTCCATGGAAATTGTGATCAAGAAATTATTTCAAAGAACTCTTGCCTCCATGTGCCAAATAATTTCAATATCATATGCACATGTTGAGGGGGAGCATTTCTAAAATGATCAAAACAATTAAAGTACCAAATGTTTTGATTTTATATCACAAGTACCTTGATTGATTTTCCAAATGATTTTTCAATTGGTTTCATAAAGGAAAGAACAATATCAAAAGACCTACCAATTTACTTTATGCATGGTGTTATAAGGATGGTTAGGTTAGGTATTCGTTCCCACGATCCCGCCAGAGCCGGAGGGATTTACCCAGGGACAATCCACTAGATAGTGTAGAGTCCTTAGGTATGATGAAAAAAGGAGAAAAATGAGATATGGGAAGAGTGCGGACTGAGATAGAGCTAGAACTGGAATAAACCCAACAAGGTTCTAGTTATGAAGTCTCGGTAAGCACTGAAGGGGTTGAAGAATGAAAAATAAATGAAATGAGAAAAGGGTGAAAAGAAATAGCCCTCCAATAATTCAATCTTAGGGCAGAAACCGGGTTCAATACATACGCTATTGGTGGTTACTAAGGTAACACTGGTATTGAAGATAAGACGTCATGGACCCAGTGACGCACTGCACCTAACTTCCCAAACTACTCAAGTTCCTCTTAAAAGGGCTTGTTTTATTCTCACGGGGAACCGACATAATCTATCGACTTTCTCTTAGAGATTGTTGATATTGAAGAAGGAGACCCTCTCCCTAGTCTCCGACATAGGAACCAAAAATGCACAATTGAGTCTAGAGCCAAGAGATCATCCACAATATCTCATTAGGACACAAAATTCATGAAGACTTGCTGTTTCACACAATGTGGAAAGTAAATATATATTAAGAGTCCTACGCTTTATCCTTGTGGTATTGCCAGAACATCCGAGTGATATGTAAAAGTATTCACGATGAAGATGGAAATCCTTCTAGAGCCAACATCAAACAAGATCTTGGTAGGTGACATGTGAGATCTTTCATAAGATCAAGCTTGTGATAACTGGATAGAAACGATGGGGCGATTCAATCATGAATCAACCTTGGTCCAGGATTGGAATTGACGAATACTTTTTGAAAAACCATTCGATGTGCAAACCTTCTTTTCTCTAGCACGTCGAATGTGTATTCATATTTCAAACACAAAAAGTATCTCTGATTGAAACAAATACTTTTGGAAAAATTGTTCAATGTGCGAATCTCTTCTTTTATCTAGCACATCGAATGTGTACTCTTTTCAAATACAAAAAGTATTTTTGATTTAAAATTGATCTTTCTTATAAAATCTTTGTCGTATTTCAAAACTCTTTCTTCTAAAGAAATACGCGATTGTTTTTCAAATCAATTTTTCATCAATCAGTGAATCTCAATTCGCTGGTTCACTCACTTCGTGTTGTCTTTTTTGAGACGTTCCGGTTTGAGAATAGCTAGAACAGCTGTGAAACCCTGTCAAGGAGATTCTTAGGAATCCTACGATCGAGGCGGTACTTGTCTTGATCAGCGGAGAACCATGGGCGTGTACCTCAATTCAACGAAGTGATCAAAGACACTTTCGTGTGATTTATTGCTAACTGTTGTTTACGGTACATTTGAATGGTTGCGGTGATTAGAATTGAGAAGTCAATCCAAAGCCGCATGCTCACAAAGATCCACACTTAATTAAAGAAATCATAACTTGTGAATATCTACGAACACGGCTCGATATTTTTATACTATGTTTCTACTACTGCTGCAAATATCATGAGCGATAAAGCTTCCGCTACTCGATGGAAAGATGTCATGATCCAAAGTGTGAGCATGTCGATTGAAAGTCACAACTTCACATGATGGCAACACAATAAAGGGTGATCCAGAGATTTACTGTGGCTGATGATCTCAAATAAAGCTCGAAGGTCATCAAAGATGTGGATCAGTTCAAAGACCTCCACTGAAAGTACAAAGTATGCGGACTTTGAAGAATCTCTACTAAAGCACAAAGATTGCAGAACTTGAAGAATTGAAGTCTACGAGCTTGGAACGAAAGACAAAGAAAGAATGCTAGGATTCAAAATGTAAATCATGGGGTGACCTCCCTTAGGGGGAGATTGTTAGGAATTGGAAATTCCATGTTAAAGTGTCGGTCACCCCAAACATGGTCTAGCATATGTTAGCTCGTAGACGTGTCGTTATTTACGTTATTTAGTAGTTTATTAGTTAGTTTGTAGCGTAGATTAGTTTAGTGTAACACCGTGGAAGAAGGATGGGTCTTTACCCACTGTATGCCTGATCCACAATCCGATAGGAGGACGGTATGTTTGTAACTATAAATACCCCTTCCATCCATGGAAGGGGTGGAGCTTTTCAATCTAACATTTCATTTGTGAACCAAGTCTCTTCCAAGAAACTCCCTCTCATCTCTTTCTCTCTAACTATGGCAAACATGTATTTTCATCATCCAAGACCACCCGAATCATCAATACAATAATATAACGATCCTACAAACCAAATGTCTAATAACAACCATAAACCTAATGTCTCTTTTGTCAATCCTTTCTTTTCCTCTTTCCCGACTTCATGAGATAGTTAGCTAGGCATTGGAACATATCCTTTATTTGTTTAAATTCCGCGGTCTCGTTTGGAAGAGTTGGAAGTTGTTGATAGTAGGCAATGGGGTCCAAGTCGACATTGGCTTCAGGGTTGACATTTACTTCTTCTTCGTTCGAGGAGTCCGAGAGATCCTTAGGTTTTCTTCCATTGACCATGAATCATTTAGAGGGTTATTTGGTAAGAGGTACCATGACGTGATCGGAGAGGTAATGATCATCATTGATTGGAGATGGTTGCATTGCACTAACATACTCACGGAGTCGTGTTAGGAGCATACCATACAGAAGTACCATGTTGGCAACTTTGAATACCCCGACCATTCTCTTCACCATGTAATAGGCGAGATTAAATGGCCTTTGTTGAATGAGGCAATAAATCATTTGCACGAGACATGCATTTGGATGATCTTTGTTTCCGACCAAGCTAATGACATTTTCCCTAAGAATTTCTTCCCATTTTCTATATATGGGGTGCATTTCGAAGAGTTCCATTTAAAAGGGATCACGGTGAATGAGCTCTTTGTTGCGGTTGAAACGAGATTGGTCGGCTCTACTTTGAAAATAGTGTCTCGAACGGTTGCGGGGTCATCAAGAGGATTATGGTAGATTGGTTTGGTATCAAGAGCAAAGGATTGAGTAGATATTGCCCAATCTTGAGAGTACATAAAAATTCCTTCACAAGGAATGCGAAGGATTTGAGCAAATGTGTTGAGGGGTAGAGTGAAGTTTTGTTTATTGATGATAAAGGCGATTGAAATGCTATCATCGGTGTTTCGAATGATCCTAATGCTTTTTTAGAATTCAAAGATGAAAACCGGGCAAATTTTTTCATCAATATCAAGAAGACAATCAATGTTGATTGCCGAGAAGACTTAACGAATGTCGGTATTTTCAAAGAAACATTCCTTGACCACACGACCTTCGTGGATAAGTCGTTTTTCAACTCTTTTGAAGACTTTGCGATCGGTTTTTGACAACTTCTCTTTTTGATAATATTGGGTGAGATAGTGGACGGTATCATGGTGGTCTTGTTGGGTGGCTTTAGGCATGGTTGGTCCTAGAAAAACAAATATTCTAATTAGGCAAAATTTGTTGAGTTGGGTTTATGGTTTTGTTTTGTATTAACAATGTTGTAAACACAATGTAATCTTAGTTATGTGAAAACCTTTTCTAGTAATCAATTTTGCAAAACCTAATTTTATCAATTGATTAGAAAATTTGAAAAACCATAAACCCTAGGATGAAGATGATGAAGATTAGAACATATTAGTGTAATTACTTACAATGATGTTCTAGAGAAGGATTCTTGAGGATATGGAGTCCTATGGAGATGAAAACAGTACTTGGGTCGTGTTGGGAATTCTACTGAATAAGAATTCTGCTTATTAATATTGCTGACGGATTCTGCTGAAGTACTGGATTCTGCTGAAGAAGTGTTTCTACGGAAGTAGTAAAACCGTGTAGCTTGTTTGTGCGGATATAGATATTCCGCGTATTTTATAGTTAGTTAGGATATGCATGAGTTTTATTAGGAAGTGATAATGCATATCTCTTTTAGTTTTATGAATATACGTTTCTTGTGAAACGGTTTAGGGTTCCTTGTCTATAAAAGGAACACATTAGTATGTATGATGTACGAGTTTGAAAAACAAGTTTTAGTTTTATTAAAAGATCCATAGAGGATCAAAGTATTCTTAGTAATCTGTGTTCTTACTTGTGTTTGATTTCCTCTTTAGAATACAAGTAATAGAGACTTTCTATTAGTGTGTTTGTGATTACAAAAACATTACTAACGATTCACGAGCGCTCAAAGATCTATCAAGGTCTAAGGTTCTACAGGACATTTTTGTGTTTTGTGAGGAGAGGGAAAAAGAGCAGAATTGATTTTGAAAGGCGTATAGCTGGTTTCTGTCACACGGTTCCCCCGGATCCCTTGTATTAGGGATCCGACTAGTACAACTAGAGGGATCCGGCTACTGTGGACAGAAAAAGGGTGTTTGGCATTATTTTTGTAATAAGTTATAAACTAGCTTATGGAACAAAAATAGTATTGAGGTTTCTAATTGAAAAGATGTTTGGTCAACGGGATTTGATAAGTTAATTATCAAGAATCCATTTGTGATGACGGCGTTAGTTTAACGAGATCAAGAGGAATACTATTCCCGATGATGAGTAAGTCGGGAAAGTGGCGAAAAGAGACTTTTAAAAGACTAGCAATTATTAACGTCTAAATAAAAGATGGTATCAACATATTCATGTAGATGTAAGTTAGCTAATGAAAAGTAAATATACCTCTATGCTTTTGGTATGGTTTATGGAGACCATAAGTCCGAGAATACTTCATGAGCTTTTAAACTAATCAGTTGTACATAGAATAAGTAGGTTGCGATTACTTTTAGGTTCTTCCTCGAAAGTTGACTTCATTATTCTTTGAATAGAAATGAAGACTTTGGAGAGATCCTAGCATGAAGATTTTTTAAAAATAAAAATGTTAGAATAATCTATCAATATCCAACATAAAAGAAAAATTTTGTTTTAAAAGATTTCCTTCTTTGTAGTTTTCAAACACACACGGATCGCATCAAGTTTTTAAAGTACAACATACTCTACGAAACTTGGTAACGAAGCTCTGATGCCAATTGTGGAAAACTAGAAGGGGGGTTGAATAGTTTTACCAATTAAAACTTCGTTTTAAAATAATTAGATCGACTTATGTCAATCTCTTTGGATGTGTATGTTGGACGTTGATAGATAGATATATAAATGTGCAATGAAAGATAAAGAGTAAGAAGCACATAACCACGACATGAGTATTTATAGTGGTTCGGCTACAAGAACACCTTCCTTGCCCTACTCCACTCCCCGAGTCACCTACTCGAGAGTTCGTAAACACTACACGACACCAACTCCTTATGGCGGAGAAGCCTTCACAACGTCGCCTACTCTTTATCCGGTACTAGGCTAACCACCGGGTTCTTCCACAAGGTAGAACCACACCTATCACAATGTCACCTACCCTTTATCCGGTACTAGGCTAGATATCGAGTTCCGTTATAATGGAGGAACTACTACCCATCACTACACAACACCTATCCCAAGGGAGACCCACTCCTTATTACAACATCATCAAGGATATCAATATCCTTGGATATAACCTATCTCTATTTGTATATCGATGCACCTCATCGATTATACGCCCTTGGCATCTTTCACTAATGCCACTTGACTTGACTTCTAGGCATTCTTCACTAATGCCTTTGACACAGACGTTTGGCACCTTTCACTAATGCCTTTGTCTTGACTCCATTGGCATTCTTCACTAAGGCATTTTGATAAGAACGTTAAGCACCTTTCACTAATGCTTTCGTCTTGACTCTTTCGGCATCCTTCACTAATGCCTTTGACACAACACTTCTATAGAGAAAGAAAGAAGTATCAACAAGAGAACCTCAGTAGTCTTGATGATGACGAAGCATGGCAACTCATGGACTTGAGCTTGCTCGACTTCAAGAGGTAGTGATCTCGCCTTTAAGAGGAACCTATAGAATCACACAAAAACAAAATAAAAACTACATAGAGCGATCCTTAGGATCTGAGGTTAGAGGGTTACAATACTTGGAGAAAGTATGTGTGGGAGTGGCAACCCAAAATGAAGAAATGGCTCACTATTTATAGAAGAAATTTAGCTACTGTTCCATGGATCCCACGGATCCCTCACTTGAGGGATCCGTCCAGTGTATTACTGGGGATCCGTGAGACGCTCTCCTTTGCCCATGAGTTTTGGGTCATGGTTCATGGGTTATGGGTCATGGGTCCTAGACATTGGACCATGGGTATTCAAGTAGATACAATTTATCTAAAAGATGCAATGCATCTAGTCCATGGGTCATGGGTTAAAACCATGGGTCATGGATAATATCCATATATGACTTATGCATGATGTCATGCAATGGGTTATGGGTTATGCTTCATGGGTATGGGTCATGGATTTTGGGTTATACGCAACTACATTCAATGTATTAAGTCAATGGGTCAAATACTTAAACTTTTACCCATTATTTTACCCATTATGATACATATTAGTTATGTATATATTTGCCCAATATGTAAACGCTAGTTGTTGTACATATGTATTACTAAATCATAAAACCACTTTTACTTGTTTAGTGTTTTATGTAAAAACGTATGTGTGTTAGTAAACTATTGGCTCAAACCATTTACGTATTCTATTTGTTTCGTTAAAATGATTTTACGTTTGTTATCGACAAAACATTAGAAGATCGTAAAATATAAATAAACGTTTTTACGGCTTATTTGTATTAACAGAACTTTTCGAGGAAGGTGAGGTTGCCCGAACTCCTACCATTCCAGCTATGATTGCTCGCTCTCAAGAGCATAATGCTTTTGCTCCTATGACACTAGATCAGTATTACGAGTCGCAGCAATGGCTACCTGCTTTAGATGTCGCAGTGGATGATGGATCGTCCAAGTCATCCAAGAGCACTGATTCTGCTTCGTCATACTCTTCTGTATCATCTTCTTTACCGATCCATCGTCGCCGACGTAGGATCCATGTCCTGAAGCCCTATGAGCCCGAGCCATTTGGAGTGCCTTATAGACTGCATCCTAAAGGTACCATCTTCAAACACACGGCTAGGAAGCGTGTGAGATCCATTACTATGACTCATGTGACACCATCAGCTCAGTCACCATCAGCTCAGTCACCACCTGCTCAGTCATCACCAGTTTTACCCACTGTTCCACCTACTACTACTTCACCACCACCGCCACCTATTCTATTCTACCATCAGACCACTACTGTTCCTGTTTCATCATCGCCTACAGCATCACCACCATTGGACACTTTCAATGAGCCACCTTTGCCACTTAGCATTAAATGCTATCTACCATCATTATCTGATCCCTACATGCCTACTCAAGTGGACGTCCTGTCCGGACCTAGGAAGAAGGCCGACGCTAGACGATGGTCATTCTTGATACCTCTACTTCTTCGTTGGAGAGATGATGAGGGAGCACCTAGTCCTTTCGAGCTTGGATAGAGCTCAACTACTGCACCAGCTCCATTTCTGCCAGTTACAGGTGAGCCTGTACACCACATGTTAGCCTTAATTGTTTTACTAGAAGTGATGGTCATTCACGATTAGGAACTTTGTATCGTGTGTTAGATATAGTGATAGAATAGTCAACAGGCTCGTGGATTGGGCTAATCTAATTGGTTAATGTAAGATATAACTTTTCACATACACATCAAACCATAACACAAGGTGGCGTATAAGATGGAATTCTAGAGAGAGAAAGTTAGAGGTTTAGGGAACTTAGTGAGAGAAAGTGAAAGATATTATTATGAGCTCCAACTCTCTACCTTGGGAGGTAGAGAGTATTTATAGTCTTACAAAATCGCCACACTTTGGGGCATGGATCGGGCATACAGTGGGTAAAGACCCGTCAGTCCTCCACGGTGTTACTTAACTAAATTACTACTTAACTTAAAAGAACTACGACTACGAGCTTTCTAACGATTACATATACTTGAGGTGACCGACTCTTTAATACTGGGAATTTCTAATTCCTAACAATCTCCCCCTAAGGGAGGTCACCACAATAATGTACCAAAATTACATTGAATACAAATAGATATAACATTTAACAATTGATCTTGCATTCTTGATGTAGTCCTTTGCTCCTAAGCTCGTAGTCAATGATTCTTCACAATGCATGTTTGGTTATTCCAAGTGGAGGTCTTTTACTGATCCACGTGATGATAATATTGAGCCATCATTTGAGATCATCAGCTATCAACAATCTCTGAGACATCCATTGTGGTGTTTGTGACTTTGAGACCGACATGCTCACATTACGGATCATGATCTCTTCTTATCGAGTAGCGGAAGCTTTAGATGATTCATGATATTGGCGGCAGCGAAAGCGAAGCATGGAGTGAAAATATCGAGACATTGATGCACTAATCATGATTTCTTTTGAGATGAATGTGTTAAGTGAGCATGCGTCTATGGATTGACCGCTTCATTACGATCACCGCAAGCGTCGGGCGTACTGCATACAACGATTAGCAACAAATCGCACGAAAGTGTCTTTGATCACTTCGATGAATTGAGGTACACGCCCACGGTTCCCGTTGATCGATACAAGTCTTTTGTGATCGGTAGGATTCTAAGAATCTCCTTGACGGGGTTTCGCAATGTTCTAGCTGTTCTCAAACCGAACATCTCAAAGAAGACAAGACGGAGTGAGTGAACCAATAATTTTAAGTCCACCGATTGATGAAAGAGATTTGAAAAACAATCGTGTATTGCTCAATAGAAATTGTTTTGCAATACAACGAAGGTTTTATTGAAAATCAATTATCAATCATAAAATACCTTTTGGTTTGAAAATGAGTACACGATCGATGTGCTAAAGAAAAGAGTTTTAAGCACAAAGACCGGTTTTCAAAGGTATCCGTCAATCCCTAACTTTGAACCGGATTAATTCAAGAAATTGAATCGCCCCATTGTTTACATTCGGTTGTCACATGGTTGATCTATATGATAGATCTCACATGCCACCTACCGAGAGCTTGTTTGATGTTGGCTCGAAGGCTTTCCATCTTCATTGTGAATGTGTAAACACATCACTCGGATGTTCAGCAATACCACAAGGATAATCGTGGGACTCAAGATATAATCTCTCTTCCACATTGTGTGAAACAGAGAGTCTTCATTGAAAGTGTCCTAATGAGATTTATTGATGATCTCGTGGCTCTAGACTCAATTTGTGCATATTTGGATCCTATGTCGGAGACTAGGGAGAGGTCTCCTTCTTCAATATCAACCATCTCTAAGAGAAAGTCGATAGATAATGTCGGTTCCCGTGAGAATGAAACAAGTCCTTTTAAGAGGAACTTGAGTGGTTTGGAAAGTTGAAGTGCGATCGTCCTTTGGGTCCATGACGTCTTGTCTTCAATACCGATGTTGCCATCGGTAGCATATGAAGTGAACCGGTTTACGCCTAAGGTTGAATTAATGGAGGCTATTTGTTTTCACCCTATTCTCATTCAATTCTTTTAATTCTTCAACCCTTGATGCTTACGAGACTTCATAGCTAGAACCTTGTTGGGTTTATTCGATTACTAGCTCGGTCTTAGTCCGCACTCTTCCCTTATCTCATTTTCTCCTTTTATCATTATACCTAAGGACTTCTACACTAACTAGTGGATTGTCCTGGGTAGATCCCTCCGGTTACGGCGGATCATGGGAACCAATACCTAACCTTATCATCCTTATATCACCGTACATAAAGTAAAGTTGGTCGGTCAATTTGGTATTGTTCATCCGCCATTGGATCCAATAGAAACCATTTGAAAATCAATTCGAGATACTTGTGATATATTATCAAAGATTTTGTACCGAATTGTTTTTGATATTTTAAACGAGAACTCCCCTCACATGTGCATCAAGTATTTGAAAATGTTTTGCACACGGAGGCAAGAGAAAGAATTTACTTCTTTTGATTACCATTTTCTAAAGATATCAACATCACTTCCTCAATGGATCAAGTGGGTATAGCATTTCCGGAAGGATGAGGTTTCCATGAATTTTGCTCCCCTCAATATGTGCCTCGAGGTATGAAAAGAGTTTTGCACATACTAGAGGAACTGCACATTGGGATAAATGATCACGTTTCAAATCAAAGGTTTAAGATAGATGCTCCCCTCAACATGTGCATGGAAAATTTGAAATCGTTTGTCACATGTGGGCGGGGATAGCATGTACATCCTTATAAAACCATTTACCTATTTATCGGTTTAAATCCAATTTAAATCACACATTCTCCCCGATCACAATTTTCAAATCATTTGAGATTTGTGATCTCTTATAGATTAAATTGATTTTGAAAGCTTTTAAGGAGAATTGTGACTTGATTATGAACGCGTTTGAGCGATATGATCGATTTTAAGACTTTAAACTCCATTTATAAAACATGCATGAATATCCTTTGAAAACAATTTAATGCCAAATAACTTTTTAATTTAATTGAAATCATTCTCCCCTCAATCAATGACATAGGTTGTTGATTGAGAGATAGAGATTTTGACAAATAAGTCTGATGATTTTCAAAATAGAGATCGAGTTATTTTTCAAAGCATTTGGTTTCAAGAGATAAATGTTTATAGAATCGAGCATGGAATTTGAAAACATGTTAAAACATGGCTCTGTTCTTTCTTTTAAAACCGGGTTATTGCTGAAAATGACAATAAACCATTGTTTCTCTTTCTCCCAATTTTTTTTTTTTTTTTTTTATATATATATATAAAATTCGAACAACATCTAAAGTCCCGTGTCATTCTTTGAATGACAGCACAAAGACCGTAGATATCATCGAACCGGAAAGAAACATGACAAGATGACAATATTTTTTGAAGATTTTTCGAATTTTTCAGATTTTTATGGATTTTGAAAGTTTTATAATTTTGTATTTTGTTTTTCAAATAAATATTTACAAGAGATAGATGAAGAACGACCTTTACTCCTCGTCTTCCTCCTGAAGACGTTTGAGAGTTTCGGTTGAAGGCTTTTCAAACCAAGGCGTGGAAGAATAAACTCAAAACGTTCTCTTGGAAGAGCTTTGGTGAAGATGTCCGCTAACGATATTCGGACCTCACAAAATATAGTTCCACCACACCTTTTTCCACTTGTTCCCGATGAAATGATGTCGAATGTCGATATGCTTTGCTCTTGAGTGTTGAGCGTTGTTGCATGAGAGAGCAATAGCACTTTATTATCACGATGCGAGGGATTTTGTTGAATTCAAAGCCATAGTCGGATAATTGAGATCTCATCCATAAGATTTGAGCACAACAAGATGACATGGCTATGTATTCACCTCTGTAGAGGAAATAAAGTACTCATTTGCTTCTTTGAAGACCGAAGACTAGCTCACAAGCTTATCACCCAAAAGCGAGCACCTCAGGGCGTGCTTGACGTGTATCTTGACAACTGCATGATCGGCATCTGCATAGGCCGTTAGTGACATACGGTGTCCTTGGTACCATAGTCCCATATTGATGGTTCCTTGGAGATACCGAAGACCCGTTTAATCGCATCAAGGTGCTTTTTGTAGGCTTAGCACGGTATCTAGCACACATGCACACAGAGAACAAGATGTCCGGTCTACTAGCGGTGAGATACATCGGGATCCAATCATACTCCTATATTTCGTTTGGTCAATCATGATCCACGAGAGGTCCTCATCTAGTTTGGTTCGGTCAATCATGGGGGTGTCAACAGGTCACTTAAATCAAATCCAAATTTCTTTAAAATCTCATTGCATATTTAGATTGATTTATGAAAATGCCTCAGGATTTTGAGAAATTTGTAATCCCAAGAAAATGACATTTGTCCCATCATTGACATTTGAAACTTTGAACTCATTTCATTTGAAAACGATCACATTCCATTGGGTCGGTCGATGCAAAGATAATATCATCAACATAAATTTGAACATGAATCAAATGTTTGCACGACTTCTGGTGAACAATGTAGGATCAATGCTCCTTTGATGAATCCGGTTGATAGAAGAAACTTTGACAATGTATCATACCATGCCCTTGGAGCTTGCTTTAAACCGTAAAGAGCCTTCTTCAAACGATAAGCGTGAGTAGGATGCTCTTGGTTCACAAATCCTTCGGGTTGGTGGCGTGACAACTTCCTTAAGATCTCCGCTCGAAATGCCGTCTTTACATCCATCGATATACCATCATGTTCTTACTAGCGACATTAGCCAAAAGATTACGATTGCCTCGATTCGAGCAAGCTGGAGCAAAAGATTCTTCAAAGTCTATACCTCCTCTTGACGATATCCTTTAGCAACTAATCGAGCCTTGTTCTTCAACACATCACCATGCTCATCAAGTTTTACTTTGAAGATCCATTTTAGAGCTATAATCATAGCACGATCCGGGCAGTACTAACTCCCATACATCAAGGCGATCAAACTCATGAATTTCATCTTGCATAGCATTGAACATGCTATCTTCATTCATAGCGATTTAACATTTTTGGTTCGATCTTAGATAGTACGGAGTTGAAGAAGCACCATAAGGCATCGGTTGCGAGTTGCTTCCGGGTTGATCTGAGTGAGAGGATTTCCAATGATGTTGTCTAATGGATGATCGTGAGTCCATTTTACGAGGTGTTCATGTGGCATTTGTTGAGGCGAGGTAGGCGAGTCGATGTCTCACGAAGAAGATGGTTACGATGATGATTCGGGAGTAGCAAATATGTTTTCAAATGGAGCATCTTGAGAGTCGCAAAGGGATTAACTTCATCATTGATGCGAAACATTTCCATGATGTACATTTGATGAATGATGATTTGTTGATGAGGCAAGGATCGGCGGGTGCTTCTTGACTTACGGATGTTGAAACGATGGATTGACTTCATTCAACGGAATATGAGCATCCTCTGTTGTAGGGATCGACACCTCATTAGTAGTAGACTCATACAGTTCATCAAACATTGGATCAAACAATTTCTTTACATCTACATATGGTGTTTCTTGAGAAGTTTGGAACAAGGGATGAACCAATAGGACTGTTTTGAAGTGCGGGTCTGGTGGAGTGTCCAGAGCCATTTGACCGTCGACTCATCAAGCGTAACGTGAATTGTTTCCATGATATTTCGGGTTCTTTTGTTGTAGATTCGGTATCCCTTTTGTTTGGTGCATATCCTACAAATACTCCAATGTCGACTTTAGCTCTAAGTTTGCCCAAGTCTTGACCTCATTAGTTGGATAGCACAAGGCACCAAACACACGAAGGAAAGATAGATTAGGTTTTCTGTTGTGGACAAGTTCATATGGAGTTTTCCATGAATGGTGTGAATCGGGGAGCGATTTTGTGTGTAGCATGCGGTGGCAATTGCTTGACCCGAGAAACATTGGAACCTTTGAGTAGATCGGCATTGTTCTAGCGGCTTCAACAAGAGTACGATTTCGTCTTTCAACTACACCGTTACGTTGAGGGGTTCGTGGAACACTTCTTTGATGGTCGATTCCAACGCTTTCATAGAATTCACTAAGTTGTTTGTTGACAAACTCGGTTCCATTATCTGCTTACGATAATTACGCGGTTTGTTTAGTCTAACTGCAATTGTTTGATGAGTTTGATGATGATATCGGAGTTTCATCCTTTGTCCTTAAGAACTTGACCGGTGAATCTAGAATAATCATCAACCACAACTAACACATATTTCTTCCCAAAGATATTCGCACCCTCATTGGTCCACATAAATCCATATGAATCATATGAAGAACTTCGTGATGAGTTAGTAGGTTTGGGTTTATGGGCATACTTCTTGCTTTTTCCCAATTGACATCTTGAACAAAGATGATCCTTTTCATACTTTAGTCTAGGTAAACCTACAACTAAGTCCTTTCGGAAAGATCGTTGATGGTGCCGGTTCAAGTGATTGAGGCGACGATGCCATAACCATGACTTTGTTTTGAGGCCTTTGATAACAAGCAGATTGGTGAAGCTCTCATCATGTCATCGATAGAGATAGTGTAAAGGTTTGAGCCACGAGTTCCTTTCAGCAGTTCCTTACCATTAAGATCTCTAACAAAGCGGTATGTTTTACGAAGGCTACTTCTAGATCGAAATCACGAAATTGACCAACAGAGCAGATTATGACCTAAACCTTCCACATAATACACTCTGGAGATGACACTATCACCAACAACATAATCTCCATAGCCCATAATAGCACCGAAATGATCATTACCAAATCTAACGATCTGATGAATTTGCTCACGAAGTTCATGAGCGTGACCGTCTCCAATCATATGCTTGGAACGACTGAGTCCGTACCACGAGCGATTTGAGCGATCTGCGGTTGAACACGCACAAGAATGGATAATCGGATAATTGGGATCCCCATGCAAGAATGGGTTCCATTTGGTTAGTAGCAGCAGTTGGACCACCCACATCGAAATAGAAGCATTCATATCGAGACGGTGAGGTAATGGAATCATTGTGAATAGATGCAATACTAGTGTCTCAGATTAACCCTATTTACGGTGTGACCACTTCTTAAGGAATAGTTCTACCAAGAGGCATCCATTTTCTAGTGGGCATTATCGATTAGTCTTATGACCAACGGTATCCAATAAAAGCCTATTCTCAATAATATTCTTCCCGGGTTTCCATTGTTTTCTAACTCTCTTTCGCTTTTGCCTTTTAGCCTTTTTAGTATGAATTTTAGCATTAACAATATTAATCGGACAATTAACATCATTAGGCAAAGCATTGACATCACATCCATGATTAGAAAGCAATTCAAGCAAACATCGAACAAGTTTTGCAAATAGTATCGAATTCGAATTAATTACGATGCGCTTATGGCTAATACTAGAATCAACACGATTCATTTTATTCGATTCAAACTTAACGTTCCTAGATTGTTCTTCTACTTTCTTCCAAAGCACATTCTTAGCTTGAGAGGTCCTATCATTCCTTGTATTGTCTTGAGACTTTGACTGCTCCCTTTAATGTCACCGATTACTCGATGAGGGAATGGGAACATTAGTTTGTTTTACTACTCTTTGCACCACTGCTTAGATGTCTTTGGGATCTGAACTACATGCAGGTGCACTAAGGTTCACTTTCTTAACACTAGAGGTACTGAGATTAGTACTCCTAGAAGGCACATTTGAGTTCACTTTCCTAGCATTGACAGATCTAAAATCTGAACTACTCAATGGTACACTACTCCTCACATTCAAAACATTGGGAGTCGATTCCATATCATGTTTGGCCTTAGGCATTGAGCATGGAATCAAAGGGTTAACTCTCTCACCTAATGTCTTTGGGCATATAGTGATCAAGCATTCTAAGATTTCTTGAGATCGTTTGGCATATGAGCATGCATGTCCAATTGCATTATCATGAGGTTTCTCTAGCTTATCCTCTTCAACAATCTCACGCAGCATTCTAAGCAATCCTTAAGGGATGAGAAATATGTTTGAATGGCAAGTTTGTTGTTCCTTAGATGAGGGGACATATGTCACGATAAAGCATATTTATTACTTGGGCGAACCTTAGATACAACATTCTCCTCATTGATCATTGGCATTTTCCTTTTACGACTCTTGATTCTCGATTTCCTTTTGCAATGAAGTTATTTGTTCGTTGTTTTTGTTACTGAGTGACTTTAATTGATTCAAACAACTCATTGAAATGACGTTTAACCTTTTCATTTTCTTTTAGAAAACTTTCGTTTTCCTTTTGTAAAGCATTTACTAGGTTTTGAAGATGAAACGTTTGAGAATTCGAGAATCTAAAGAAGGAGGCATTTGGGAGCTGTCATATTGTTCGTTTGGCCCTTTAATTGAGAGATTTGGGCTTTCAACTTTACGATCGTGTTGCATCGAGCTTGAATCATTCATCACGTTTGTTAATTTGAAAAGCGCATCAAACTCGGAGCATCGAAGATGTCTTGATATTTGAAGTTTTGACATTTTCTTTGAGATGTTGATATTTTAGTTGTAAATTAAAATACTCAACTTCTAGTTTAGAAAATGTTTAACCAACGTGTCGTGATCATCGGATCAATTTTCTCGTTTAGTTTAGAATTAGTTTTTCAAGCTCAATGACACGATCATGGGAGACTTTCGAGGCACAGATAATTCATGAAATTTGGAAGCATTAATAGAGCAATTTGAGCGTTGAAAAACACATCTTGAGCAACACATTCGGTAATAAGATTCTCATTTAATGTATGCGTTCTTTCTCTCAATCTCATTATATTTTAGTGCACGCTCATAATCACTAACTTCAAAAACCATTGCATCAAATTCCTTTTCCATACCCTTAATATCGCCTTCTACCCCTTTTAAGACTCTCAAAGTGATCTTTTAGAAGTTTAAAGAAGGGCATGACCTCGATTAAATAACATTCTTTCATTTGTTCAAAACCTCTTTCACCTTGATTATACCGTGGGAGTGATCCTTTTCTTGCAAGTTTTCTCAAAATCAACAAATAGTTGGAATATAACGTATTGGCTAATTAATGTCTTGCTTTTAGTGGCAATTGTTCTAGGTACAAGATGCATAGGTGTATTAGGAGGATACACAGTTGCTCTAGGCATTTTCCGAAGGGAGGTTTGTTTCTACAATATTTTCGACTTTACCTTATCTAAATCCATTTTCCGAAGACTTGTTCGGGAGTCAACAAAGTCCGAGGCTTAAACATGTTCAAGGAAATCCAGTTTTCCTTCTTGTAATCATGAGGAGAGAAGATTATGTTTTCTCTTTGCATTTGGGATCATTTTGCTTCTTATTCATCTTTTCCTAGTGATTTCATTTAATATCTTATCTTCCTCGATGCACTCAACGCAACTAGGTTTACGCCTAGGTTTAAGGACTTCATTACCATCATAAATTACCTTATGAGCATTTCTAGCCTTTTAATTACCTCTGGATTTGGTTCCTCTACAAGGGGAACGCTATGCTTATCGCTTAGAACTCTATGCTTAGTGATCATGTGAGCGATCGAATGGTGTTTCCTTGTAAATACAACTTGTTTTCAAGTTTGTTTTCAAAGTTTTCGATTAGAAAAATCTCTCAAGAGTTTTGATTCCTTTGCATTAAATTCTTGCTTAAGCATTTTCACATTTTCTTGAAGTTCTTGTTTTGCTTAATTTGTTTTAGAAAGTTTTTCTTGCAAGGAATTTAATTCTTGTTTCAATACTTCTTCTCTAAACTTACTTTTTCTAATTCTTGTACTCACTTGGACATCCATTTCACGCTCACGAGTGGTCAACTCAAATTTTGCCCGTTGTTCATAAATAGCAACACGTTCCTTATAGGCATTTAGTTCGAAATTATGGAATTATCGGGGCGCATGCGGTGTATTCATCAAAGACATAGTCATTGTTGATGCGAAGATGCATCACTTGGTACAATTTCACTTTCACTTTGTTTCACGTATTGATCGTATGGGACAATATTGATATTACCCATATTTTCAATATTTGATTCAAAAGTTTCGATTGGTTGTACTTTGTCATGCATCTGTTGCACATCGACATCATCGTATAGTTTTAATACCTCGAGATGAGTTTGTCCTTGGATGTGCCACTTGTGGTGAGGAAGAGATCTTGGGAGAAACCATTGGAGAGATGCTAGCCATAAAGATTGTGTGTGCGATGGGTCCATCATCTACATCAGTCGTAAGCATCACGATCGGCGACTTGAAAGGCATTCGATGATTGTGACCTATCTCACGAATAAATTGCTCATCCACATCTCGCATCATAAGTCTTGGCATTGCCCTCGGCAAGAAAGCGAATTCCTCTTCATCCAACGCAGCACCATTGTCCCGAGCTTGTGCCAAGAACATCTTATCTCTCAAGTAATCGGCGATTCGAGGGCGCTTTGGAGATGTCGGTTCCTTGCAATGTGACCTTCACCACCACAGTTGTAGCATTTGATTGGCTTAGGTTGACCTTGGTTACCATTTCTTCCTCGATTCGGTTTCCAACATAACCTCTCCCGCTCCACCTCTTCCCCGATCATCTTGTCTTTCTGAATCGGTTGCACCACGATCCTTCCATCTTTAACGGTGGCTTGATTATGTGGGTTAGATGCGATTCGAAGGTTGTTGTTGGTTTGTGGGAGAAATTCATGTTTTGACTAATGAGTAGAGCTAGTTGATTAACGATGTTATCCACGCGTGCATCGAAGATCGGCTTGTTTGAACATAGGATCGGGAATGAGTTTGTGATTACCATTACCCAAGGGTATGACTTGTGATGCTTTGGTTGTGATTCCAATGTTTGAGTAGAAAGTCGTTGAGTCATTAGGCGAACTTGTCTCTCCACAGTTAGTTTTGAACGATTGAGAATCAATTTTTCAAACATGGCATGTCTCTCATTCGAAGGAGGAAGGCATAGAGTTGCTCATAGTTTGTATTCTTCAATCCTTTAGTGAGCTTCACAGTTGTGACAAATTTGTGCCATTCGGGATTCATGTTGTTAACAAACTTTGAGTTCAAATGAATGTTAGGCATAGTCATTCGATGTTTCTCATGTCATTCACTAACTTATGAAATCTCACATAGTACTCATAGACACTCTCATCCGGTTTCATCTTGAAATGCTCAAATTAGTCATAGAGTTGTGATTCTCTGTCTTCCATGGTTAATTCAACCCGAGAGAAGCATCTTTACATTGTCCCAAACAGCCTTTGCATCGGTGTTATGATTGATCGACTTGTAGATGTCTTTAGGAAGACCTTGAAGAACAATGTTTGAAGCCACGATATCTCGCATCGAATCTCTTTTCTCCTTATCATCAAGCTCATCATACATCTTAGGTCCATCCATTCCGTAAATGTGAGTACCATCTTCATTAGTATCAAGTATGTCTCTAGTCGTCTCAACACGATATGGTCCTTCATCAATGGATTTGAGAATGTTGACACCATTTTCCTTTCCAAGGCAATACAATCGATTCGTTGAGCCCAAGAATCGTAGTCGATTCTGTCAAGCATGGGAGGCAGTATCCGAGCCACCGCTTGTACATCCTCGGCAACGATGGAGATGACGGTAGGGACGTTGGTAGACATGTTAACAGATTATACGGGATTTTATAACTCAATGATTAAACCGGAAATAGATTCTTTCACGGGTTTTACTAAATCAAGAGAAAACGTAAACAATCGCTCAAGTCGCTAGATGATAAAGCTCTAAGTCGCTAGAAACAAATCCACTAAGTCGCTACCAATTAATTAGTTAGATGTACCAAGTTGCTAGAATCCCAAGTCGCTAATGAAATACAAGTCGCTAAGTAGTAACTCGCTACGGACCAAGTCGCTAACCAAATTTTGGCGACAATTAGCTACACAAGTCGCTAGAAACACAAGTCGCTAAAGAGCAACTCACTCTTGACCAAGTCGCTACCACAAGTCGCTACCCGTAGAGGAGATTCCACTACTTGTACTTTAACTCGCTAGATCTAACTCGCTAGATTTAACACCGTAACTCCTACAATTTTGTGAAGCAAGTCGCTACAAAGAAAACTTATCCGTGAACTAACTCGCTACCATGAAAACCATATAAACATCACTTTTCAATCCAAAACAACCCAACCAAGATGATTCAAGCTTACCAAATGAAAACCTAAACACTTTTGATGATTCTAAACACAAAAGTACCAACAAAATTCAACCTTTAACACACGAAATCAACCAAATGATGCAAAACCACTAAACCTTTTCAAACTCAAAACCACCTAAAACCACTATAAATCCAAAGATGTGCAAGATATGATCAAACCATGGCTCTTGATACCAATTGTAAGATATAACTTTTCACATACACATCAAACCATAACACAAGGTGGCGTATAAGATGGAATTCTAGAGAGAAAGTTAGAGGTTTAGGGAACTTAGTGAGAGAAAGTGAAAGATATTATTATGAGCTCCAACTCTACCTTGGGAGGTAGAGAGTATTTATAGTCTTACACAAATCGCCACACTTTGGGTGTGGATCGGCATACGGTGGGTAAAGACCCGTCCGTCCTCCACGGTGTTACTTAACTAAATTACTACTTAACTTAAAAGAACTACGACTACGAGCTTTCTAACGATTACATATACTTGAGGTGACCGACTCTTTAATACTGGGAATTTCTAATTCCTAACAGTTAAACTTTAGGGTATGTTAGCCGTTTATAAGCTTAAGTACCCCAAGCCCAATCCAAGTCCAATGAGGCCCAAAGGAAAGCCTTTTAGGTTTTCATGTATTCCACCTATAAATACCCCTCAAATGGTCATTTGAGGGGTGTGCTTGAAAGTGTGTGTGTGTGTGTGTGTTTTTCCTTTGGAATATACAACATATTGTGTCTATCTTTATCTCACATATACACGATTTTCATATCATTCAAGTCACCATCTTTCTCTTAATCTTTCCTTCTTTATTCATACGCATAGTTTGTGTTTGGGTTTTACGAGTTCTACGCTTAACTATGGTTAACGTGGGTATTTCGTGATAAGGTTGATATCGTAGTGGTCCTACAATTGGTATCTATCGCCTAACAATGGTTTAGGAGTGTTTGGTTGAAGTTTTTTTTTGCTTGTGTTATTACGCGTAAAGCTCTCGGTAACAAAAAGTGGTCACGCTTAAAACTTTATTTTTTGCACTAAAATCTTCAAGATTCTTGTGGTTTGAGGTTCCTTTAGTGTTAAAGAGTCTTGTTTTGGGAAAAAGTTTGAAGCTTTACACGTTTTACATCGGTTTTAAACTTGTATCTTTTGCGTTGTTCATTTCTACGCGTAAGAGATATAAGCACTTTGGGTGAAAAAGGTCAAAAGATTTGTGTTATTGAAGTGATTTTAAGGTTGTTTGTGCAAGAGAAAGTGTCTGAATCTTTGAAAATTTTTTACGCGTAAGTCAAAACCCTAATCTTACGCGTAAGAAAGTCAAAACCCTAGTTTTATACGCATAACTTTTTGGTGAAGAATCTTCGTGCAACAAAGGTGACTCAGTGCTTCCCTCACTTGGATAAGTGTGTGGAACACTTCGACTTTCGGATATCTTTTACTCTGTGACAGTGTAAAGGATTTTTGGTTTTAAACCAAATCTTACGCATAAGCAGAAAGCTTACGAGTAAGCACTCTACGCATAAGTTAACTCTTACGCATAAGGTACTCTACTTCTACGCTTAACGTTTACGCATAAGACTTACGTTTAACCTTAAGTTTACACGTAACTTGGATTTCTACGCATAAGGATTTCTTCGCCTAATCTCTTTACGCATAAGGACTTCTACGCATAAGATCCTACGCATAAGCATCCTACGCATAAGCACTCATCTCTACGCATAAGAATAGTTTTACGAGTAAGATTTTGAGCAAAACTTCAAACGGCTATAACTTTTGAACCGTAACTCCGTTTTCAGCGATCTACCCATCAAAACGACCGTGAGAACGAGGAGAATAGACCGCCGGGTCAACCTTCAAGTCCTAAAAACGCTCCGAACAGAAGTTATTGCGGTTTTTAAGTTTTTCGACCAAATTTTCACTACAACAACCAAGCTTAATCGTCATCAATCACAACTCCTTTATCGTTGAATCGATCCTACATCAACTTTATCATATCATACCTTCATCAATGGCAACTCAACAAGACATTCATGCAGCCGGTGCCGAAAACCGTCCTCCTATGTTGGAAAAAGGTGGTTATCTTCAATGGACAAGTCGAATGCTTCGTTACATCAAGACAAAACCTAATGGAAAATTGATGATCAAATCCATTCAGGATGGACCCTTCATACCTCGACAAGTCCAAGACCACAAATCTTGATGCAACACCTCCGTCCCACCATTTTTTCGTCTTTAAAAGAAGAGGAATACTCGAAGAGGATCGAAACAAGTCGAAGCGAGATGACATGGTAATTCATATTGTCCAACTGGGTTTACCAAGAGACATCTTTCTTCTTTGTGAGCCAGTTGTGAACCGCTTTCGATATGTGGGAGCGTGTTAGACGACTTTGTCATGGAACCGAATTGGTCAACAAGACACGGAGAACAAGTTGCTAATCGCTGGGAGAAGTTTACATCTACTCGTGAGAATCCATTGAATCCTACTATGGAAAGTTACGCACTTTAATGAATGAGCTTATCGAAACAAGTTGACACCCGTAACTATCGTGAGCAACATCAAGTTCTTGAACAATCTACCGTAAGAATGGGGACGATATGTCACTATTGTCAACCAAACAAAAGACTTACATCAAGTGAACTTTGATCAACTCAACGATTTTCTAAAACAAAACCAAAATGAAGTGAATGAAGTCAAGCAAGAAAGATTAGCAAAGAATCATGATCCATTGGCACTCATTGCAAAGACTCAAACTCGGTGAATACACAACAACAAGCTTCATCATCTTCCAATAACAACAACTTGCGACAATACATCCCTCAACAACAAAACTATCCACGAAAAACAACATTACCAGAACAAGGAATCACCGATCTTGAAATGGAACCGAAGAAGCTTTGTCTCAAGTATTCTCTTTATTGGGTAAAGCATTCAAGGTCGCTATTCCACACCAACTAACAACAACCAACGGATTTCATCAAACACTACTTAATGTGCAAATTGCACACCGGGGTGTGAACATGGGTAATCAAAGACAAATGGTTGGAGTTAATGCGAACCAGCGAGGATATGCTACTTGGATTTCGCATGGGTAATCAAGCGGTTCGAATCGTGTGTCGGATGGGTCGAATGTTGGGAATAGAGCGGTGGGTAATCGAAATGGCAATGTTGCGACTCAGTCATTGGGAATTATGGAAATGTGAATCGGGGTAATCGAGTTACGTGTTATAACTGTCAAGGATTGGGTCACATGGCAAGGAATTGTCCAACTAAGCCGAAAAAGAAGGATCTTGCGTATCTTGAAAGCTATCATGTTGGTACAAAAGGAACAATCTGGACTTCAATTGAGTCTTGAGGAACATGACTTTATGGCTATTATAGATGATTTGGAAGACCTCGAGGAACTCAATGCAAGCCGCATCTTCATGGCAAATCTTGAGGAGACTAAGTATGACACCGATTCGACGCACCTCCGCCTATGACGCCAACGCAGATGTCGAGGTACCAATCATTGATCCATGCTATAACAATGTCATATTTGATGTGTTTACTCATGACGACCGACGTTACGTGACATCGGCACCTACTTATGATACATACGGACAATCCGAGTTGTAGCAATACTAACTCGAGACTCGGATGTGGATCCTAATGGAGAGTGTGTGGCACACAATCTTGAGACCGATGAGGAAACACGTGCTTATTTTGAATCATTAATCAATAAATGTGGCATTGAAATTGAGAAAGTTAAAATGGTCAATCGCGAAGTTAAGGCCGCGAATGCTAAATTGACCGCTGAGCTTGAGAGTTACAAGGAGAACGCAAAAGCCTTTGAATTTCATAAAAACAAAGAATCAGAATTAGAAATTGGTTATCGAAATTTGGTTTCTAAAGAACAACTATTGCAAATCAAATACGATACACTTGATGTGAATCTGAATTTGAAAATAAAATCTTTAAACAAGGAAATTTCTGATCCAAACAACCAACTTTCTAAACAAAAAGCAATGTTTTCGAACTTGAAAAGAGAAGAAGCAGTTGATTCTTGATTTTCAAAGCGAGAAGATTCTCTTCTTGATGAAATTACGGATAAAATGAAACTATCAAAAGTTGGATAATTTACTTCTTACAACGGGTCATTCCGCTAAAACAAACAAGATGCTTTCTAATCAAGTAAATCCGATTTTCATACTTCACATAAAATGGCTCTTGGTAACTCACCTCCTGTTTCCTCAAGAAAGCTCAAAATCTCGAATGTGTTGAATAATGGAAAACCTTTGCATGAACCTATAATTGTGCATGATTCTCTTGAAACGTTGGAACTATCTCGAGGAGAGTAGATCAAAAATGAAACAAAACATCCGAAATCAAACCTATTGATTATAATAAATGGAACCAAATTAATGGTATTTCGTTTGTTTCTCAATCAACGTTTTCCACCAAACCAAGTGTTTCAAACAAAGTGTCAACACCGGTTTCAAAATCGGTTTCAAAACCGGTTGTTGCATCCAAATCTCTTTCGAACATTGAACAAATGTCTTCAAACAATCCTTTTAACACAAGTGATGCGAGTATTTTTGAAAATGTGAAAATGAGAATTGCGAGATCTTCAAGACCCGTTAAAACTAAAACCAATATTACAACAAACATCCGGTTTAATAGTTTTGATATTGAATGAAAAAGTTTTTGAAACTCAAATTGCCCTCGGTGACTAACATCAACTCAAGGGTAATCCATTTTGAACAAGCCTTTTGAAAAAACAAATGACTTTGTCAAGGACCATAAATCCACAGGTAAAGCAAGCTAATGAAAGTGTTGAACACATCAAAGTTTTGGAAAATTTAAATGATTCTCTCTTGAAGATGTTCGACTCATCGATATTATGTCCATCATTTTGCAAACATATTCATTGAAGATCATGAAAGACTCGAGATGAGACCTCCAAAATTGTTTCAAAATATGAAAAAGCTCTTGAGAAACTTGAAAAGAAAATGTGTCATATTTTAAACAACTTGATCGAAAAAGCGAGGAATGCAAATATGACAAATTGTCGTATGGCGTGCCTACAATGACATGAAAGCGAAAAATGATCTTTTGAGGGCTCACCGGAAAGTCAAAAAGGAAAGGTAGTGGAAGCTGTGATTACAAAACCATTGATGCGAAGAAAGCAAATGATCCCAAACCGGTTTCCAAACCAAAATGTCATTTCTATGCCTCCTCCAAAAGTCAATGAGAAAAATGTCTCATCAAAACCAATCCTCCACCGCCTACCTAAACAAAATGTTGATAAGGGAAAAGCGGTTATCGAGAAACCAAAAGTTTTAGCACCTAGCCTTTTTAAGATGAGTACCACTAATGCGTCTGCCTCCACATCTAAAACATATGGAACAAACGACATAAGTTTAGAAAAGCACTCTAAAGAGACTAGGAAAGTTGAAACCACCTCCCTTCATAAAAATGTGAATCCTAATGAGTGTGCCTTACCTTCTACAGGACTAGGAAGCACCTCTAGGAGCAGCAGACTAAAGCCGAAGAGCAATACAAGGAACAATAGAGTCTCGCATGCCTCTAAGAGTAGTAGCTTGAATAAAGAGAAGAAAGTAGAAGAACACC
This sequence comes from Chrysanthemum lavandulifolium, assembly GCA_022545495.1. NCBI lineage: Eukaryota > Viridiplantae > Streptophyta > Magnoliopsida > Asterales > Asteraceae > Chrysanthemum > Chrysanthemum lavandulifolium. Next base: position 219,090,510 of record CM040241.1, read on the forward strand.
CTAGGAGTTTACCGCTTTGTAATGAGAAAGACATTTCATCATTGTAATGAACCTATGAAATCGCTAAGTTTAATGAATCTGTTGAATCTGCTTGTTTAACTTGCAAGAAATCTTTAACTCTTGCTCATGATGATTGTGTTTCTAAGAATGAGATTGTTAAGCTCATTAAGAAGAATGTTCCCAAAATAACTTATGCTAAGCGAATAGGAAGACTAGTTGCGAGACTTAGGCTTTACACTCTTGATAGAGAGCATAATGTTTACTTTAGGGATGACATTTGAAACCCATGGTAGAACTTTCACACTCGAGAATGGTAGAATGAGTGATGCACCGTCTTACCAATAGATGACTTCTATGAGTGTGATCGAGGATTTTACCTCTAACCCAAAGGAACCAAAATCAAAGCAGTTTCCAAAAACTTCTTCTTACATTATTGGCGGGTTATCGAAATATGTCTTTGGATTGTCGACTTGGGTTGCTCCAAGCACATGACCGGACTCAAGGCTGGCGATCAATTTAAATCGGCAATTCATGGGAACCGTGCGTTTGGAAATGATCATGTAGCAGCTATCATGGGTTATGGAGATCTACCTTTCGAAATTATTTGATCACTCGGGTTTACTATGTCCAAGGATTGGGACACAATTTGTTCTCGGTCGGGCGATTACGTGATGCAGATTTAGAGGTCGCTTTTAGGAAAAATGCTTGCTTCGTAGAAACTTGGATGGCACCGATCTCTTAACGGGAATCGTGATACAAACTTGTATGCTATCGACATCAATCAAATGGCCTCTTCATCACCAATATGTCTTATGACACGAGCATCCGAAACACGATCTGGTTGTGGCACGACGGTTATCCCATCTCAATTTTGACACCATCAACAATCTTGCCAAAGACAACATCGGCAATGGACTTCCAAAGTTCAAATACACCAAGGATCACTTATGTCCATCATGCAAACAAGGAAAAAGCAAAAGAGCATCATATAAACCCAAATCCGTACCTAATTCGGAAGCAAGGTTGCATATGTTGCACATGGACTTATGTGGCCCAATGAGAGTTGAAAGCATTAACGGAAAAAAGTATATTCTTGTTATCGTCGATGATTATTCGAGATATACATGGGTTAGGTTTTTGAGATCAAAAGACGAAGCACCAGGCATCATCATCACCTTTCTGAAGCGTATTCAAGTACTTCTTCAAGCTCCTATAAGAGTTGTAAGAATGCATAACGCACGTAATTCACAAATCGGGAGTTAAGATCTTATTTTGAAGATGTTGGAATAACTCATCAAACATCGCTTGTTAGAACAACACAACAGAATGGGGTAGTTGAAAGAAGAAATCGTACTCTTGTGGAAGTCGCCGCACAATGCTAATTTATTCTAGTGCACGTTATTTCTATGGGTGATGTTGTTGCCATCGCTTGTTTCACTCGAACCGATCCTCATCCATCCAAGATTCAATAAAACCCCATATGAGCTTGTGAACAACAGAAAACCGGATATCTCTTACTTTCACGTGTTTGGCGCTTTGTGTTATCCAACGAATGACAGAGAAGATCTTGGGAAACTAAAAGCTAAAGGTGATATTGGAATCTTCATTGGATATTCAGATAACTCGAGGGCATTCAGGGTGTATAACAGGAGAACTAGGAGGATCATGGAGACGATGAATGTGAAATTTGATGAACTTTCACATATGGCTTCGAGAGACTCGCTCTAGAACCCGCACTAAACCGGCAGACTTGGACACAGCGGTTCGGGAATCGTACCTCAAAGAGCTCAATCATCTTCGTTTGACAATCCTAAAGAACAAGAATGGGAGAATTTCTTGACTTAATGTTCGATGAATACTATGGTGGAACTTGACAAATGCATCAAACCATCATTCCGCCGCACCCGCTCAAAATCATCCTCCACCACCAATGAAGATGCATCTACAACGGTCGAAACCAATGCACCAACTCCATCAACATCATCTACATCTACTCCGGTTATTGCACCGTTCTACCAAAGGTTGATGAGCAAAACCTAAACCGAAACGATGAAACGTTAGATGAAGACTTATTTGAAAACCCGTTTGCTACGGAATCGGTGAATCTTCTTCAAGCTTACGAGAACCATCTAACTAGCATACGTTTAACCAACGGTATCCTTCTACTCAAGTGGACAAAAGACCACCCAATTGAACAAGTTATTGGTGAACCTTCAAGGCCAATTCGGGACGAGGCGTCAACTTACCACCGATTGCGACTTATGCATTTACCTTTGCTCAATTAGCAATATAGAGCCAAAGAACATTCGCGAGGCAATGGCGTAACCCGCATGGATAGAAGCAATGCGGAGGAACTTCTCCAATACCGTCTTCATGACTCTTGGGATATGGTTCCAAGACCAATTGACATTTGCGTCATTGATCTCAAATGGTTATGGAAGAACAAAAGGGATGAAGAGATGAGCGTAATTAGCAACAAAGCTCGTCTTGTGGCCAAAGGATACGACAAGAGGAAGGATAGACTTTGAAGAGTCATTCGCGCCGGTAGCTAGACTTGAAGCAATCGGGATATTCTTAGCCTATGCACTCACAAAAACATCACGGTTTATCGGATGGACATTAAGACCGTGTTCTTGAATGGAACTCTAAAAGAAGAAGTGTACGTGAGTCGGCCGTAAGGCTTCATAGACATGGAACATCCGGACTACGTCTACAAACTCAAAGAGGCAATCTATGGCTTGAAACAAGCTCAGGAGCGTGGTATGACGAATCGTCCTCTTTCCTTATCCAAAACAATTTCACCAAAGGAACACTTGATCCTACCTTGTTTACAAAAAATGCAAAACGACATTTTGATTGTTCGATTTATGTGGACGACATCATCTTTGGGTCCACTAATCCGAATCTTTCAAAACACTTTGAAAATCTCATGAAAAGCAAATTTGAAATGTCCATGATGGGGAACTAAAATTCTTTCTTGGTTTACAAATACATCGGTCCCTCGTGGAATTTTTATAAATCAAGCTAAATACACAACCGAGATTTTGAAAAATCATGGTATGGACAATTGTGATTCGGTCGAACACCAATGGTAACTTCACCAAAATTGGAGCCAATTTGTTTGGGAAACCTATTGATCCGAAGAAATATCGGAGCATGATTGGTTCTCTCATGTACCTCACCGCTAGTCGACCGGATATTCATTTCTTTGTTTGCTTATTAGCACGGTTTCGAGCAAAGCCTACCGAATCGCACCTCAAAGAGGTTAAACGGATCTGTCGGTGCACGAAAACATCCATTCACATGGGACTTTGGTATCCGAAGGAACTGGTTTGATCTAATTGCCTTTTCGGATGCGGACCACGCAGTGATCAAGTTCTGACAAAAAGTACATCCGAGGAGCACAATTTTGGGTGAAAAATTAGTCACCGGTCTTCAAAGAAACAAGATTGCACCGCACTTTCAACCGGCCGAAGGCGAGTATGTGTCTCTATCTGCGTGTTGTGCTCAAGTTCTATGGATGAGAACACAACTCATGATTATGGCTTTACTTTCGATAAAATACCTATGTATTGCGACTCGAAAAGTGCCATAGCCATATCATGCAATCTGTTCATCACTCAAAGACTAAGCATATCGAGTCCGCTATCACTTCATAAAAGAGTACGTCGAAAATGGTATTGTTGAATTATTCTTCGTGAAGATCGATTACCAACTCGCCGATCTATTAACTAAAGCCCTTCCAAAAGAAAGGTTTGACTATTTAGTTCGATTTAATTGAATGCGAAGCCTAACCCCGAGGAGTTAGAACGTCTTCTCGAATCTTCTTGAAAATGATTTTCCAAAAGCTTATTGTAAATATTTTTGAAAAACAAAATACAAAATTTGAAAAACCAACAAAATCAAAATATAAAATATAAAACTTTCAAAAATACAAAACAATATAAAATCAAAAATCCAAAATATTCTTCTCACGACATGTCTCTCGTATAATCGATATTACATGCGTTTCTAGAAATGTCATTCAACAATGATACGGTATGTACGGATGCTTGAGCGAGAGTTTTTATATGTTTTCTAAAACATGTCGTTTCTCAAAATTTCTTCATAAAATGGCTTTCGTATACTTCAGAACGAAACCCGGACTTCAAATTAATGGCTTCTGAACACATCAGTTCAGGACCCGTGCTTCAAAGAAAGGAAAGTGCTTAATCAAATTAAAGGTTTTAAATATTTTTCAAGCACTATTCCTAAAAACATAATGGCTTGCAGTTACTTCAGACTGTAACCCGATCTTTAAAGAAAGGAAAGTGCTACGCAAAATCGATTTTCATAAATATCGAGCACTTATCCTAAAACAAATGAAGATAATTCTTCTTCAATATCTTCAAAAGATTTTTTAAAATCTTCATCTTGCGTACCATTGATTCAAAAATTTTCAAAAAGAATTTTCAAAATCTCTCTCATTTGGTACCAAGATAACTCCCTCTAAACCCTTAATTGATTTTAAATTTTCTGTATGAAAAATATGCTTTCGTTAAGGGGGAGTATTAAACCAAAATTGTTCCAAAATTCATGCTAAATCAGGTTCTCTCCAAATGTTTTTCAAAAAACATATCTTTTAATCATTTTGTTTCAAAAACAACATAGATATGCTATTTTGAGGGGGAGAAACGTGATTAAAATGTGATCAAAAAGGTTTAATGATCGTTGTTTGAATCTCAAAAGAGCTCAACTCAGTTGTAACCAATGAATTGACGGGAATCAAAGTCAGTAAACGTACCATCTCGAGAAACTTGTGATAGATATGCACCTTCATGGGTCTAACCTCCTTTTCAAGGAGTGTTTACAACTTCAAGTTAGTTACTAGAGCTAGTTGTCACCTAAAAACTGACAATGGAACTCTTTAACTAGGCAACGTAACCGTGTCTCGTGGGGATTTGTCTATCATGAGCCGATCAATTCAAAAGTGCGAACTCCACTTTCACTATGCGATTTACATCAAAACTTATAAGCACATGTGAAGGGGAGTGTTTCAAAATATAAAACTCTCGGAGTGTCTCAAACATGTTTTCTATCATAAACACTCGAGAGATTTTCAAGAAAAATGGTTTTATGGCAACAATAGGACAGTCATGGAGTTATAAGGTGACTAAGGATAGGAAATTATCATATGATCCGCCAGAGTCGAGAGGATCTACCCAAGGATGTCACCAATAGTTTAGTATTAGAAGTCCTTAGGTATGATTGAAAAAGGAGTAATGTGAGAAAGGAGAAAGAAGGGTTGAAGAATTAAAAGAAATGTAATGAAAAAGGGTGAAAAGAAATAGCCCTCCATAATCAACCTTAGGGCGAAACCGGTTCAATTCATACACTCTTGGTTGTCACTAGATGACACCGGTATTGAAGACAAAGACGTCATGGACCCGGTGGACGCATCGCACTAAACCTTCTAGCCACTCAATTCCTCTTAAAAGGATTTGTTTCATTCTCACTGGGAACCCAACGTAAACTATCGGCTTTCTCTTAGAGATCGTTGGTATTGAAGAAGGAGACCCTCTCCCTAGTCTCCGCTCAGGAAACCAAAATGCACTATTGAGTCTAGAGCCACGAGATTCATCAAAAGATCTCATAGGAACACTTGACATTTCATCACTTGTTGATCACCAAATAAGATCATCGATGGTTCATATCGAGTCCTTCACGGATCTTAGCAATGTCGAGAACATTTATGAGAGGTTCACAACCGTGATCCTCGGTGATTGAATGGAAACTCTGCCGGGTCAACATCAAACGACCGACAAAGGTCACTTCGGTAACTCCTCGTGGATTACGCTTAGTGTTTCTTAAACGGTCTAAAGTCGTGGGTGATGCTTGATGTACTTCAATGACTTATCCGAATCAGAGATGTACTTCGGTATATCGTGTTATCTCACTTGTGGGACTCAGCTCGAGAACGGCCTTTGTAAAATTAGAGATGTGTTTTCACACTATGTCATTAACACCCTCGAAATTCAAACTTGTAAGTCTTAGGAATCCGCTTATTACTAACCTGTTTTTATGTTTCTTCTTATGGAAGCTCCAGAGCGGATGGATCGTGCAGACTCGCCACATGCTCATACCAACAACACATGAAAGTTCTCATCAAAATCAAAGGCAACTCAAAGTTAAAGATTATTCTTCGTCAATGTCAAAGAATCTACAAAGTGTACAGACTCGAGAACTTCATCATTGGAAACTCAAAGTCTAATAGAAGTGTGAGCATGGTGGAGAAAGACGTGGAGACACCAAACCAACGAAGTTGACAATGGCAGACAACCACATTATCTGATCATAAAGCATGAAGGAACAAAGAATCAAGACTATTCTATATCTACACGCAAAGTTCAAGCTCAAGGAAAGTAAAGAACCAATCAAGTGGAGCATCTTTTGAATGACCACCCCTTAGGGGGAGATTGTTAGCCTTAATTGTTTTATTAGAAGTGATGGTCATTCACGATTAGGAACTTTGTATCGTGTGTTAGATATAGTGATAGAATAGTCAACGGGCTCGTGGATTGGGCTAATCTAATTGGTTAAACTTTAGGGTATGTTAGCCGTTTATAAGCTTAAGTACCCCAAGCCCAATACAAGTCCAACGAGGCCTAAAGGAAATCCTTTTAGGTTTTCATGTATTCCACCTATAAATACCCCTCAAATGGTCATTTGAGGGGTGTGCTTGAAAGTGTGTGTGTGTGTGTTTTTCCTTTGGAATATACAACATATTGTGTCTATCTTTATCTCACATATACATGATTTTCATATCATTCAAGTCACCATCTTTCTCTTAATCTTTCCTTCTTTATTCATAGTTTGTGTTTGGGTTTCACGAGTTCTACGCTTAACTGTGGTTAACGTGGGTATTTCGTGATAAGGTTGATATCGTAGTGGTCCTACACCACACTATTCCTCTGTTGGCGACTAGACTCGTTAGACACGAGGACCAGCTGAGTGAGCTCCTGGCACATTATGATGGGAGTCCGTTAGTTAGGATAGAGAGCTTGGAGGAAGAGGTCGAAAACCTCGTGATAGGTCGCTACTCTATTGAAATTGTATTTGATGTTTTGAGCGCCCAGATTGTGGAGGCGAGAGATGTCGTAACCAGATTGACCCAGAGGCTTGAGACTACTGTTCGAGATGCCAATACTTTGAGAGACACTGCTTTAGGCCGAGAGAGAGCCTTACATTACGAGCTTGCATTCGCTCATGCTCACACTGCTATACTAGAGCAGAGGATTGATGACCTCGAGGCGAGAGATCGAGCATGTGAGCAGCAGATCCGAGATTTGACAGCCATGTTTGAGGAGATTCGTCGTCGTCATGATGACGCATCGGGAGATGCATAGGTTCTAGTCATCTTTATTGTAGTATGTATCATAAAGCCGCCATATGAGGCATTAAGGCTTGTATCCTTTTGGTTTTTAACTATGGAACAAGAAAGTTGATGTTGTAACTTATGGTTGTAAACAATTACTATGTATCGATGTATTCTATGCTATCTATGGTTGTATTTCTATATTCTTGTGTTGTGATATTATTCATCGGTCATATATGCCGAACCGATCATTATGTCCTTATATATGTTATGATTTTGTTGAGATAAATCATGATTCACTTATTACTATTCATAACGATATCATCTCATTAATTTAAAGTGATGATCTTGACTATTATGATATTTATAATATGAAATCACTTTTATTATCGTCGATGATTCTTAATCTTGGTGTTTATTTCTTGGTAATTTTAGAAAAATGGTCAAGAAGAAAGCTACCTCATCCACTATCACTCTAGCAGCTGTTCGAAAATGGTCGATGATAGCGTTAGTCTCGCTATCGCTAAGCATGTCACCGACATCGCTAGAGCCGGTGAATGCATTCTTGAAGTCGAACGAATTGCCCAAGAGGCACAAGAAGTCGAAGTTGCCGCAAGAGAAGCCAAAATTGCAAGAGAAGCGAGATTGCAAGAGAGGTGAAATTGCAAGAGAAGTCGAGATTGCCCGAGAAGCGAGATCGCTCGAGAAGTCAAATCGAAGCGTGTTGCCCAAGCAGCACGTGAAGCCGAGGCTGCTCATCTTGCTGAAGCAACTCGTGTCGCAGCAGCAACATGAATTGTTGAAATGGCAAACTCAAATGAAACCAACACTCTAACAAATCAAAGTGAGTCTTCCGTAGCTCGTAAATGCAGCTACAAAGAATTCATGAACTGCAAGCCAACATTCTTCAAGGGCACAAAAGGTGCTATTGGTCTACTTCATTGGTTTGAGAGAACCGAGACTGTGTTTCTACTAAGTAACTCCACAGATGATTGCAAGGTCAAGTTTGCAACTGGAACTTTGCTAGAAGATGCGTTATCTTGGTGGAAAGCCCATGCCCAACCAATCAGAATGTAAGAAGCTTGTAGGATTTCATGCTCAGATCTGAAACAACTGTTGATGAAACAGTACTGGCCGAGAACTGAGATAAAGAAGCTAGAAGATAAGTATTACCATTTGGCTGCTAAAGGTAATGATCTCAAGACATACTTCAAGAGATTCCACAATTGTGTCCTCATATGTTCCCTACCAATGAAAAGCTTTTGGAAGCTTTGATCGGAGGTCCACCCCGGAGCATTAAAGGAGATGTCATCGCTTCTAATCCAAAGACTGTTGAGGAAGTTGTCATTGTATCCCACCGCCTTATGGAGCCGATATGGAAGCTTGCAAATGCACAAGGCTCAAGTGACAAAAAAAGAAAGCTTGATGATCGGAAAAGCTCAAATTCGAACCACCATCAGTCCAACAACAATAATCGGAACAACAACAACCAGTATCACTGCAACACAAACCAGGATAACAATTGGCAAAACCGAAGACAAGAAGCCGCAAGGGCTTATGCTGCACCCACTGCCGGAAAATGGTATGCCGGACCACATCCCCAATGCAATAGATGTTTGATGCACCATTCTGGACCATGCAGACAAGTGCAACAAGGTAGGTCATCAAGGTAAGCATTACTGAAACCCTGGAGGTGGAAACACTATGGCAAATATGAGTTGTTATGGATGTGGAGAGAAGGATCATTTCATGAGTCAATGCCCAAAGATGAATGCAGCTCAACCGAACAATGCGCGTGCAAGGGCGTACGTGCTAGGAGATGGAGACGTGCCGTTAAACCTGATGTTGTGACGGGTACGTATTCTCTTAAAATTCATTCTGCAAAAATCTTGTTTAACTCTGGAGCCGATAAGAGTTTTGTATCTACTACCTTTGCACCATTACTTGAAATATCCCCAATTGCCTTAGATACAACTTATGAGATAGAACTAGCCGATGGAAAGATAATAGGAACCAACACCGTAATCCGTAATTGCCCTATTCTCTTACAAGATCACTCGTTCCTTATAGATCTTTTGCCAATCAAAGTTGGTAGTTTCGACGTCGTAATTGGCATGGATTGGTTGTCTAAACACCATGCTAGGATTGTTTGTGACGAGAAAACCGTTCATATCCCAATCAACGGTGAAACCTTAGTTATTCAAGGAGATCAAAGTATAAATTACTTAAGTATCATATCCTGTGCGAAGTCGATAAAGTACGTGGAGAAAAGATGTTATGCCTTCTTATCTCAGGTAACGGAAAAGAAGTCGGAAGAGAAACGACTAGAGGATGTACCTGTAGTTAGAGAATTTCATGAGGTATTTCCAAAAGATTTGCCTAGACTCCCACCTGCTCGACAAGTTGAATTTCAAATCGATCTTATTCCTCGAGCTACTCCCGTAGCACGAGCACCATACCGTTTAGCACCCTCGGAAATGCAAGAATTGTCTAAACAACTAGAAGAGCTATCTGAAAAAGGATTCATTAGACCAAGTTCCTCACCCCGGGGAGCACCGGTTTTATTCGTTAAGAAGAAAGATGGATCGTTTCGGATGTGTATCGATTACAGAGAATTGAACAAGCTCACAATCAAGAACCACTATCCCTTACCAAGAATCAATGATCTATTTGATCAGTTACAAGGATCGAGTGTATACTCGAAGATTGATTTAAGATCTGGATACCATCTGTTAAGGGTAAAAGAGGAAGATATACCCAAGACCGCATTTAGAACTCGATATGGCCATTATGAATTCCAAGTAATGCCATTCGGTTTAACTAATGCACCCGCTGTATTTATGGACCTCATGAATAGAGTCTGTAAACCATACCTGGATAAATTCGTCATTGTGTTCATTGACGATATTCTTATCTACTCTCATGATAAAGAAGAACATGCAAAACATCTGAGAACTGTCCTGAAGTTACTCAAGGATGAAGAATTGTACGCAAAGTTTTCCAAATGCGATTTTTGGATTGAAACAGTCCAATTTCTTGGTCATGTGATCGACAGTAAAGGAATCCACGTGGATCCCGCAAAGATCGAATCCGTAAAGAATTGGTCCGTACCAACCAACCCCATTGAGATTCGTCAATTCTTAGGACTTGCCGGTTATTATCAGAGATTCATCGAAGGTTTTTCAAAAATAGCTAAACCATTGACTGAGTTAACCCAGAAAACGAAGAAATTCGAATGGGGAGACGATCAAGAATCAGCTTTTCAACTCCTTAAGAACAAGCTTTGCGAAGCACCCATCTTGGCACTACCCGAAGGAGTAGAAGATTTTGTAGTATACTGCGATGCTTCACATATGGGTTTAGGCGATGTTCTCATGCAAAGGAACAAAGTGATTGCTTACGCATCACGTCAACTCAAAACTCATGAGAAGAATTATACTACTCACAATCTAGAACTTGGCGCTGTGGTATTTTCACTCAAGTTATGGAGACATTATTTATACGAAACCAAGTGTATAGTGTACACTGATCACAAAAGTCTTCAACACATCTTTGATCAAAAGGAACTGAATATGCGTCAACACCGCTGGCTAGAATTGCGTAGTGATTATGACTGCGAGATTCGTTACCATCCCGGAAAGGCGAACGTTGTTGCTGACGCCTTGAGCAAAAAATATCACCCTAAGCCACTTAGAGTGAGATCATTGGGAATGGTAATCAACTCACCCTTACCATCAAAAATTCTTGAAGCTCAGATCGAAGCTCTTAAAAAAGAAAATAGGCCAAATGAGAAGATTTATGGCATGCCGGAGAATGAAAATGGATTCGTGAAAACATCGGACGGAACGTTATGTTTCAAAGATCGAAGTTGGATTCCACTCTACGGAGGTATTCGAGAACTCATCATGCATGAATCACATAAATCGAAGTATTCCATACATCCTGGCCCCAACAAGATGTATCAAGATCTAAACCTTTTATACTGGTGGCCAAACATGAAGGCTGATATCGCTGAATATGCTAGTAAATGCTTGACATGTTTGAGAGTCAAAGCAGAGCATCAAAAAACGTCAGGATTGTTAACTCAACCGGAACTTCCCGTATGGAAATGGGAAAGGATCATAATGGATTTCATCATAAAGTTACCGAGAACTTCTAATGGTTTTGACACCATTTGGGTCATTGTAGACCGTGTCACGAAATCCGCTCATTTTCTGCCTATCAAGGAGAACGACGAGATGATTACACTCGCTAGACTGTACATCAAAGAGATTGTTTCTCGCCACGGTGTACCGATCTCTATCATATCTGATCAAGATAGCCAGTTCACCTTGAGATTTTGGCAAACACTCCAAAATGCCATGGGTACCAAATTGGATATGAGTACCGCATACCATCCTCAAACAGATGGACAAAGTGAAAGAACGATCCAAACTCAAGAAGATATGTTGAGAGCATGTGTGATCGATTTCGGAAACGGATGGGATAAGCACTTACCTCTGGATGAATTCTCCTATAATAACAGTTACCACGCCAGCATTAAAGCCGCTCCTTTTGAAGCGCTTTATGGAAGAAAATGCCGATCTCCTGTTCGATGGGCAAAAGTTGGAGAAGTACAACTTACAAGCCTTGAGATTATCCAGGAGACAACTGAAAAGATAATGCAAATCAGGCAACGACTACAAGCAGCTCGAGATAGACAAAAGAGCTACGCAGATGTCAGGAGAAAACCAATGGAATTCCAAGTCGTAGATCAAGTAATGCTCAAAGTATCACCCTGGAAAGGAATGGTCAGGTTTGGAAAGAAAGGAAAACTCAAACCTCGATACGTAGGACCGTTCAAAATTATACAAAGAATTGGTCCAGTGGCATATATGCTCGAACTTCCCAAAGAGCTTAGTCGAGTACATAACACTTTCCATGTTTCGAATCATAAAAAGTGTCTATCGGATGAAACCCTAGTCGTACCCCTAAAGGACATACAGCTCAATGACAAACTTAGCTTCGTACAAGAACCCATTGAGATCATGGACAGAGAAGTCAAGAGGCTTAAGCAAAGCCGCATTCCTATCATTAAAGTTTGATGGAATCACAAGAAACGAGGTGCAGATTTCACCTGGGAGCGCGAGGATGTAATGCGTTCCAAGTATCCCCACATGTTCATCTAACCACCCATGACAACCTCTGCGAGTTAAACCGCGGGAAGTGTTTCTCTTAAGGGGTAGGTATTGTAAGCTCCCGGAACATTTCATTGTACTTAACACTTTAATCAGATTAAGCACGATTTATATCATCGTGAAATTTTCTAAACATCACATTTGCATATCATTTGGCATATGCATGATCAACGCAGCTTGAGCGTTCATAAAAATACCGTTGTGATCAGAATGAAATTCCCCACGATCCCAATATTATTAAAATACATAATATAAATGTAAAAATTTATAAATATACGAAATAAATAAAAATAAAAAATATATATATTGGATTGGGCCTAGAACCTTTATTGGGCCTCAACTTGGACCCAACACACCACCTAACACCTATTGGGCCTCGTATACCCGTCAAGCCCATCCGCATTTCACCCCAATGGGCCTCATATACCACACGATCCAACCCATTTTTTTTTGGCCTTGCATTTAACCCGAGCCCAACTCTCAACCGGTATATAACCAAGCCCAAACCCCTTTTTATTTTCCCTTGGGCCTCGCCATTTATACCAAGCCCAACACCACACTATTAAAGTTTCCTTAGTAGTAATATTTTTGTTCCCCTTTGTCTTGTGAAACCGGTCGAGACACAAAGCCACCACAACAATATAAACCATGGGTCTAACTCAAAATCAAGTTCATCCCCCCTTACCCCACATCTTGTGTAACGTGTAGCATTAAACAAAGCCCAAACACCATGTTTTTAGCCACCCTAATCAAATATTATAATGCCTAAAGCATTGACCCCCTATTTGACTTCCATAACCAAAGGATAATGTATTCCAAATGAAGTGACTAAACTTAGTATTGCTTCCTCTTATTGAACCCGAACCATGCATGCTTGATACAAACAAAACCAAACATAGGAAGCTATAACTAGCTAGCATAAAATAAAGAGAATGTCATACTTGTTTCTCCTATAAACTAGCATATTCCTTGGTCATTTGCACTTCACACAACTTCTAATCACCCTCAACTTATAACTAAAGAAACTCGTCCACTGTGGTAACTAGATTCGAGAGAGATATGAAGGACACAAGAAACATTGGGTCTTATAAGGGAAGATCGTTGCGTATACAAGGAAACTAGGAAAACTTGGAGCAAATATTAGTTCGTTGTGGTATTATAAGGAGAACACAGGGTTCTCGAGTTCAAATCACTTGCTCGTCTCGTTTCATCCCCACTCTACTCGAGTGTAGTAAGTATCTATCGAAACGCATTTCAGTTTGACTCTTTTCATTAAGTTTACACACGTATACATGTCATATCACACGTAAAGCATTAAACGCACCCTAAACCTCGTATTATGTTTAGTATTTTCATCACACGACACTTATTCACTCACTATATTGGCACGTTATCTAGTTAAAACTTGTAATTCATGTCGAAAACGAGTTACAAAACCCTTGCAAAACCTTAGAAACTCTCGTACACTTTGTAAAACCAACACAAAACCAAACGGGCCTAAAGCCCAACATCCGAGCCCATTAAGCCCAAACAACCCACAACCCGGCCTAATAAGGTGAAATTAAGTTAATAAGCACTAAAAATGAGCTTGGGATAAGCTTGTAAACGTTTTGTAAAGTTTTCGTATATTAAAAATGTATTTCGGACCTAATTTTCAAATCGTATGAACTTTGGGTTAAAACCGTAACTTTTTAAAAGTTTAAGGGTTGATTTTTACGTAAAATAGTTTGCATGAAAACTCTAAGGGCTAGTTGTGAACACTTTCAAAAGATAAAGGTTAAATATACGTTCGTATGTACACTAATCAAATCACAAGGACCATTGTTGTAAAAGGTCGAAACTAGTTATAATATATGTTTTGGACTAAAAGTGTAAAATTGGAAACTTTAAGGTAAAAAGCGTAAAAGTATAATCTTGGGGGTATTTTCGTAAGACACTTTTACTGAGGGACTAAAACTATAAATTTCTGAAAGTTTTGATATAAGACATGTTTCGGGTAGAAAGTGTCAATTTCTCAAACTTGAGGGACTAAACTCGTACATTTTGAAACTTAAGGGTAAAAAGTGTAAATTCGGGAAAAGTTTAGAAAAACTTATAAACTTAACGTAACTTCGTAAAAACGAGTATTTTGATCATATAAGTGTTCTCAAAGTATTTTATTATCGGATAACGTTAAATATATTACGTATATATATATATATATATATATATATATATATATATATATATATATATATATATATATATATATATATAAGATTATAATTATATATATATTACGATAAAACGACGTGGGATCTAAACAATCTAAACTACTCAACAACACTATCATTTTTACGAGATCACAATGGGGGAAATATTTCACTTATGCGTAAGTGAGGATCATTAACTAAGGCAATGTAGCAAGTAAAATAACTTAAAACGTTAAGCACGCACACACACACACACACTACTGAATTGGACAATTCAATGATCTATTGAATAAGAATATTCAATGCTCTATTATTTTGGTCGCGAACCAAAATGTTTATCATATTTGAGACTCGCCATCTCATCATTTTTAGGTTTCGGTTTGGAACCTCCGCTACATTGTGCTTGATCTGTTTGTGCTTGTTCATTATCATCAAGGTGAGTTCATAGCCTCGCTTTTACTTTTATTTTCAAACCCCGCCAGGGAGATACATGCTCTAAACTAAAACACAAGGTTTTTCTTAAATGTTCGCTTCTTGATTATTGGAATTGCCTAAGTATTTAGCCATAAGTTCCCTGTATCATGAACCATTAGTCACCGCGAGTTAACGCAAATATCGTGAATAGTAATATAGGGAGTAACGACCCCGTCTTGGTTATAAAGAAATAACCTCGGCGCACCATATTTGAATTGCATTAGGTAATTGGCTATTACCTCCTTTGGGGCAAAACTTACGTACACTGGTAATCCGGTGTATGCAGTTGACTCTTGGTTGCATGAGCTTAGCGCATAATAATCTGTGATTTTCTTTATGATATTGTTAGTTTACAATGATCATGCTCATATTCTTGTGTTCAACTATTATTTAAACCTATGAATTTCACTCAACATTTTTTGTTGACCTTTTTAAGCATGTTATCTCAGGTAATCAGTGAAGATTATGCCCAAGGCACGGAGTGGGGCATACCAAGACTTTTCTTGTGGTGTAAACATAAATTTGTCATTTCTTTCAAACTCATGCTCTATATTTTGGGAAAACGCTTGAACAATTTACAATGTTTTGTAACAACTATAAGTTTTCGATGAATGATAACTACTTTTAATTAAAACGCCTCTTTCGAGTCGTTTTCTATAATTGTTGACTATGATCTTCATTTGAGTAACACCCCGATTAGTCTTCTACTGTCATTACGATCTCGGGGGGTGTTACAATACTTTACTCGTTTACTTATGGACACAAGTACTTAAACATTTACGAATTGACGCTAAGTAACTATATTTATCAAGAGTCGCAACTATACATGACCGAATGTACTTGTCACATGACCGAATGAACTGGTCACATTACCGCATGAACTCGCAACATGAACGAATAAATTGGTTACATAACCGAATAAACTGGTAGCATGACTGAATGAGCCGGTCACATAACCAAATGTAGTGGAGAGACAAACATTAATTCTTGTGGCCACCGCTTGACATTTACATTATTTTATTTACATGGATTTATGTGAATAAGTATTACAAGTCTTGTATGGACGAGACTTGTAATAGGATGATTGATATGATAATTTCTATATTAATTCTTTTATTAAGGCTTTCATTTTATTTACATTAAACCTATGAACTCACCAACCACATGTTGACACTTTTAGCATGTATTTTCTCAAGTTCGTAAAACATTAACTTTGGCTTGGAGCACTAGAGTCGCATGACATGTTTTGAAGACTGGGATGCATTATATTTTACCATTCGATAACATTTTGAAAATGTATATGTGTAACACCCCCAAATCAGTGCAGCAGAATGATTACCGGGGGTGTGACATTTCGTCACCTAAACTAGTTTTTCAACCGCAAACAACACCAACACGCTAAACCTAATCCCTTCCACCGACTGTTGCAATGTTCTCATCAACTAAACAAATCCAATCTAACCCACCTTTCCCTTACACCAATTTGTTACAATAACTACTCATAACATGAAGACTAACATAATAACTTTAAAACTAAACCACAAATCAACTGAAAAGACTTTTGTACATCAAGATTAAGCAAAAGTATAACACAAACATGGTGATACAAGAATCTAGGGTTTTGGTATGCATATATATGTCGACATGTATGTATATGTATATATCAAGATCTTTTATTTTAACTTACAAATCACACAAATCATTTGTACTTTAACAAGATTTAAACCATAAACATAATGAAAGTACAAGTAGTTTTAGTAAATGAACACTTACAAGTTTGATGAAAGATTTGTAGATCTAGTGTGCTCAAGAAACCCAATAACCTCAAAATCACCCAAGAACTATTCTAAACTATGTTCTAAATTCGAAAGTACAACTTATTTTCTTCAAAGATTAAGTAAGAATGGTGTTTGTGTGTGGATTTGAGCCGTACAAATTGGGAGATGAGAGAAAGATATGGGAATGTTGTTGGTAATGAAATAGGAAGCATGAGATGTTGGTGATATATAAAAAAAGGCCAATTAACTTCTACAAATGAGACAAGGTTGTGAGATCATCATCCACTACAAGTGAAAAGTTACAAAATGATTTTGTCTTATATAGGGGTACAAGCCAAATAGGGGGAGCAAAACTTGAAATTTGAATTATTTTGAGTATAGTGTGGCACATCTTCATCAATTTTTAACAAATAGTTGAATTCCCCGAATTCCCTGCAAAGACGTGTCTCATAATCAAATAAATCAACTTCAATGGCAAAGAGGATACCAACTTCATCACGTGCACCAGAATCTTAGTCTTCATTATCGGAAAATTCTTCCTCAGTTAGAACTTCTTCATCATTTCCCCTTATCCAATATATCCAAAGCACTTTTTTGGTAGCTCTTCCATAGTCCTATGGTTGCTAAATTTGGAGGCTAACCATTCAGCTAAATCAAAGTCATTAGGATCAAACTCAACATCGGTATCAATTCAGGCCTTCATTAATCATCTTTTTATCACCATGTACTCATCAAATTGTTGCTTAAAACTTATAGTCAACCATGTAGCCACAATGCTTCTCAAATCATCTTTAGCAACATTGTTATGATTCCCGTATTTAATGTCTAACCATTGTTACAAAGTAAAGTCCATAAGTCTTACCAACCTGTTGTTGAAAAAAAAATCTCAGCTTCTGCATACATCCTTTCATCATCAAGATTGTCCTCGCTCAAAGTTCGATTGCTCAACATAGGGGAAATAGGAGGGTGTCACGATCTCAACTTGCTTATCACGGCTAGTCATTCTATCTCGAGATGGGAGGCGTGGTTCCCATGTATCATTTGTTCTCTTCATATACTCAATATCCCCAATGCTGCTTAAACGTTTAAACTTGTTTAATGTTGTTTCAAAAGGGGTTTCACACGTAAACAAATCAGCTCCGATTGAAAGTATATCGAATTCAACCTCTTTAGTTTCAGATGTTCCTTAGATAGTCTCAATTGAGCAAACTGGGACAGTAGTTTTAGGTCTTGATGCAAACAGACAATCTAACATGGGTGGGAAGTCACAAATGATAGCATCATAAGTTTCGTCGAAGAAAGAGTGCATAGATTCATTATTCCATGCTGATTTTTTTGAGGAATGATCATGAATATGAACCGCAAAAGAATTCGCTCAAGTCAATCTTAAAAGTATGTATCTCACTTATCATCTTCGTTCATTAGAAACCATAACTTCTCCATTGAATTACCAGTGCTCTGCAAAAGCTTCCCTTGCTCCATAGCAAAATAGTCATTCATAGTCATCTCTTCCATGGTCATTCTTGTGAACGGAAACAAATTCATCAGTAGGATGGGCCCAGAAGAAAGATGGTACTAGATACTAGGAACCATAACAAAATATGAAAAATAAAAGCTGCTGATATCTGCAAACGATACGCCGTATCCAGTTACCTGGGTACGCCGTATGCTAAAAATAAAAATTTAGATCAGTCTTATAATCAGAAAAAAATATACGTCGTATTGACCAAAATCAATGCGCCGTATTATTGATTTTCTAATTTGCTTATATAGACAAAAATAAATACGGCGTATACGCAAAAAGATAATACGCCGTACTCTCGTTATGTTTAAAATCTAAGCTTTTTATTTTAGAAAATAAGTACGCAGTATCGAAATAAATCGATACGTTGTAGATTTAAAAGTTCTGACCTGTTTTTGAAAAATAGATTAATACGCCGTATAAGCAAAAGCTTATGCGCCATATGAATTTTAAAGGTTTTAATTAATTCTGTTTAAAAACAGAATACGCCGTATCTATGAGATTAGATGCGTCGTATCCGAATAATTAAATAAGATACTTCGTATAAAAAATAAAAACACAATACGCCGTGTCTATGAGATTAGATGCGCCGTCATTTAGTTCAGCAAAATACAACAGACACTAATAATGCAGAAAAATAAAAACGAAAATAAATAAAAAAATGTAGAAATCAAACAAAAACAAGAACAAGAAAAAATGTAAAAAGACACAAAAATACACAAGCAACACAAATATATAACAAAGTTAGTCAAATAACAATAAATCTAATGTTAAAAACCTAAATTAAAATACTAATAAATACCCAAGTATTAAACAATTCACTCCCCGACAACGGCGCCGAAAACTTGATGTGTCGTTTAGTATAGGTAACTATTGTTATCAAGTTTTAATATTTATATTTAGACGACTTAACCTATAACAAACACTAAAGAGCAGTATACCCGATCAATGTAGCCTAGTTGGTAAGTAGAGTGTCGATCATTAAGAGTGGAATGTTAACACTTAAATATCTATCAGTATTTTAATCTTAAAGTTAGTTTAATAAAACCTAATCTAATGCCGGGGGGTGCAATTTGTTTAGATTAAGTAAAAACTGTAAAATAAAAGTGAAGACAACAAGACACACATGTACACAGATAGAAAACATACATCAATAAGAGGTCAAGACAATAGTAAGGAAGATATGCTCGCTAATCATTTAGTTATATATGATGAGTACTAAATAGGCACTTTTCTCTATGGCTGCTTATTATGTAATGTACTAAATTACCTAGATCTCTTGTAAACGCCCTGTCACGACTAATTATAAATACGTGTTAATCTTTCCTTAATGATACTTAGTTAAATTATTTATCCGGTTAGGGCTTACATTAACTATGTAAAGATGTCAATGAAGTAATTGTGTGAGCCGAGTCGACAAGGCACGATAATCAAGAGGTATCAATGCTTACACATAAACATTAAAACCAAATAAAACATCATATAATCATTAATGCAAGTAGTATGTTTAATGCGAATTTAATGAAAGAAAAAGCACGCTAACCAAACGATTAAAAAGTACTACTATGATTAAGCGAATCTTCCTATATAATTACGCACTTGCAAGGCCTTCTCATGCTTCCGAATTCGTCTTTCTGGTTGTGTCTTGTGGTGCTTGGTCTTCTGTTCTCGTGTGACATATTGTGTCCTTCGAATGAAAGCAGTCGACCTCTATTTATAGTTTCTGGAAACGACATCGATACGACGTATCAGTTTACTCGATACGCCGTATCTAGGTAACTTCGCGTGGGATCCAAGATTATTATATTTTGGAATATTTACACACCGTCATAGGATACATCGGATCTTCAATGTACATACGGCGTATCACTTCTTCGTAATCTTGGAATGTTTTGGTGAAGTCTTCAAGTTGATACGTCACATCTCTTGTATTTCATGCGGCGTATCTGGTGTAGAATAAGTCAAATCTTCTATGTTGACCAAGGTTTCATATACGACGTATGAGAGAAACCCATATGGCGTATTCTTCAAAGTCAGGCAATTGTCTTCATATTCGTTTAAGTCTTGATGTACGTCATATCTGTCTAGAATGATACGGCGTATCTACCTTCAGTTAAGTAGACTTTTCAAACTTGATCCATTTAGCTTCAATTTGCGTCCAAAATAGCTAACTTTCACCAAATGCTTGTTTTCAACTGAGAAATACAAAAATAAACGATTAATTACCAATTCTCACACAAAGTAATATAAAACAAGCAATATATATAAGATAAATGATGCTAATAATATTCTGTTATTTGAAATCATCACTATGCCAAAATAAAAATTTACATTTTTAAATGTATTATTAAATTAAGATAATATACAATTTAAAATTTTAGATGTATTGTAAATTTAAAATTTGTAGCGAGCAAATATTTTTTACTTTAAACATTCCTTATTTAGCATGTTTCAAATACTTTATAACGTAGTACATATATGTTTTTCAAAAGTAGAACATCTATATTATTAATTGTGTAAATAGTTAGTACTTTTATTCTTCAAATTTTATCATGAAATTGATGATTATAAGTTTAGTGTGCTTTTTTTATAAACAATTATTTTTATTAAAATATATTATTTTACACGAATTTCTAATTTTTTCTTTTTATAGTAATGTTTTTGTGTAATAATATAAGACTTTTTTTATAGGAAGTCTTAAATGATTTATAATGTAGTACTACTTCCGTCCAATATTAAGTGCCTACTTTGATTTTTTTGAGTTTTTCTTATTCAACTTTGACCTTAAATTCTATTATTTATGTTATATAATAATTGATCCAAAATATATGTATGGATTGGGTTTTAAATTTATTTTCGTCTGTATAATTTTCATTAAGTATTATATAACAAACATAAAATTTTTTAAGGTCAAATTAAACAAGAAAGACTTCATAAAGTTCAAATGGACATTTAATATGAAACGGAGCGAGTATGAATTTACGAGAATATATAAGTAGTTCTTTTCAAAACACAACACTTCATGATTGTTATTATTCTTGATAAATCTTTGAAAGACTGAGTTTTATACGTAATACATGATAAATGCATACATTACTGTAACGAACAGGTAACATTCTAATGCCGGTGAAGCTCCAATATAACAACTTCGATAAAGTGATTTTTCATTTCATCTATATAGTCATATCTTGATGTCGACCTTCCACCATTGGAGGGTGAGCGACATAAAAGCTATTGTAATTTAATTGGATGGACACAATCATGGATGAGCTCATCCAAATGTGATTGATTGATCCTTTAAATATTACACACATACGCATATATTTGTACGTACGTGTCTATGCGTGTGGGCATGTGTCAAACAAACTTCATATTATATTTGAAATCAAATGACGGAAAACTATACTACTTATAATACTTCCTTCGTCTCATATTAAATATCCAGATTTGACTTTTCAAGTATTTTTTTTATAACTTTGACTTTAAATATTTTTGCTTATATTATATAGTATTAGATAAAAATAATACGTAGTGGAATTACATTTAAAACTCAAGTTATTCATATATTTTGCATCAAATGTTATATAACACAACCAAAAATATTTATCGCCAAAGTTAAAAAACAAAGAATTAGAAAATTTAAATTGGACATTTAATACGGGACGGAGGGAGACAACTTAACTTAAAGATATTTAGTTTATAAGTATTTATTGGGAAATCAGTCACTTTTAAAAAATATTGACTAAAATACACCGTTCTTTCCCTAAACTTGTCTCAGCAAGATCGCGATAGGACAAACACAGGCGTTATCATTCTTGGGAGGTCCAAAACATGGGCTTTATATGCTAAACTCGCCCTTGACCACTAACGCCGGCGGTCAACGTCTAATTTATGTTAGTTAGTTGAGAGTATTATAGTCCATACACATTTATACCACACCTTAGTTAATTCGAGAAAAGCTTCCGATACCATCTTGATCGTTTCCTTCCCTCGTCACACAACCCTCACACACACTTTAACAATGGCAGGCAATGAGCTTACTTTTACAACAGTAACTGATGAGATGGTAAAATATGTGAAGGCAAAATATGGGGATACTTGGTTACAAGAAGATGAAATGTCTGATGAAATGTTTGAAGATTTATGCAGATTTACGAAAGAAGCTGAAGTGATTAAAGGTTAGTCGGGGTTTTTTTTGTATTTGTGTGATTGGCATTTTAAGGGATGAGCATAAATAACTCTATTTTATTTGACAGAAATTCGAGCAGTGTCAAACAGGGATTATAGCAAGCTAAAGGTATCTGACGATATGATTGAGTATGCCATGGCTACTTATGGGAATAAGTGGGATATAGGAGATGACATTGCTGATGTGATACTTGAAGACTTATGGGAAAAATATGGGAATAAGAAGTCTGAGAAAGGTTAGAGTTAATGTTTGCAAGCTAAGAAAGTTGTAATGGGTGAACTCTGATTTCTTTCTGTTTTGTCTATCTTCTAGATACTAACGTGAAAGGAAATGAAGTTGATGTCATCATTATTTCAGACACATCTGATGATGAGTGTGGGATCATGTCTTCTAAGACTACTACTTTGAAAGGTTCCACCTCCCAAGCTTCCAAGGCTTCCGCTCCCAATGTTGTACTTGGTCTTATAGCGGCTGTGGGATGCTCCAGCACAAATAGGAATGAGTGGTATGTGCCTCCCCCTAAGGACCTCAAGTCTCCCCCCATGAATATCAAGTCTCCCATCAAGAAGTTCACTTGTTATTTTTAGTTGTTGATGTAATGAAGATGTATATTTTTTGGCTGATGATGGTTACTGAAAACGATACTTGTTAACATGTATATTTTGCTTGATATGGTGTAATTAGGTGGTGGTGTATGTATATTTTGGATTTCTTGTTTTCATTTTGTTGTTTGCAGTTGCTTATGCAGTTTAGGTGGGTGTTTGGGAAAACTCATTTTGACTTATAAGGTCAACATAAACCAAAATATTAGAGGAACCACACCGAATTGTTAGTATTTAAAATCTCTTTTGTTTGACTTATAAAGTCAACAAATTCAAATTGTAACCAAAATTCAATTATTATAACAAAAGAAGCACACACATATCAGTTAAGTTAGATTTAGACTGAAAGACAACATAGCATTTCTTGATAGGAATTCAACTGCGTTAAATGACTAGTAGGTGATCCATTTAGTCCATCGGTTGCAGTTGGTTCAAGTGGTGTTTTTCTTGGCGTTCTCCATTTGGTCTTTCGATTGCGGGTGCTTCACGTGGTGTTTGGCTTGGCGCTCTCCACTTGCTATTTCAAATTAGGGTGGTTCACTTTCTTCTTCATCATCGCCAAAGTATGCACCAACACTAGTAGGTGCGAAATATGTAGACCCATCACATATCCACCACTATCTCCTATGGTTGTGTTTTCCTTGTAATACCATCTCTACCAAGATAAGATGTGTTTCCCTTATCTCAAGGCACACTGGATAAACATACCACATGAAATCTCTATCGGTGGGCGCCTTGCAAAAAGGTCAATCCAAACTGCTTTCACTTTCAACCCAATACAATGCATACCATATGACAACCATTTTCTGCATCCATGGCGATAATATGTTGGTATGATAGAGAATTGATGAGTTAAGATGTATTATATAAGTAGATAGGAGTTGTGGTTGTTGAACAAGTAGATAGGAGTAAAGACATCATAAATTATAAAAATCTAATCAACATACGCAGTTTAGGGGGTGTTTGGAATAACCACTTCTGACTTATAAAGTCAAAAAAAATTCAAACATGATATTGTCCAAATTAAAAATGGCTAGAAGAGTAGAAGCCTACAACCTTGAACACCACCAACATCTTTTATCCGGACATATGGATGTCTTGGATATAACTCCTCCACAGACACTCCATAGTAAGTCGCCTCAAACTCTGCATCTTCAATCCAATTTTCCTCTCCTTTCCTCTTCAATTCTTTTGTACATTCTCTCCTCTTCCAAAAACCTTTGGAATGCTTCTTCATCCAACCTTGATCGCTTCTTCATCTTCCTCCAAAATTTTGTGTTCTTCTTCTTGCTCATAAAGAGCTTCAAGAAACTCTTGTTCCATAGTCTTCCTTATATCGTCTTCATCCATCCACTGCAAAAGTAATACATTTGCACATCAACTAGAATGTAAACACACTAGAACAATCGTTATGCAAATGACAATTAAATGAATACATGTTGCCTTTTGCCATCACAATGCCTTTTCTACCTCGAACCTTTGTTTCCTTTGTTGGTTTTGGTACTTGATCCTTGTGACAACTAGATTTATTATGTCCAACAGTTTGACAATTGGAGCATTTAATCTGTTTACGAGCTCTAGATTTACTCATTTTGATGCAATTTCACTTAATTGAGGCTTTATGTTTATGAATTCAAATTTGGGGTAAAATGTGAGAATAAAGTGCTTCCTATAACTTAATGCAAATGTGAGGACATGATAGGGGACTAAAACCTTAGTCCCTATACTCTTAAACTGTTTAAGCAAGTACCATAGTTCTACCAACACCCAATACAATCAAAACCGATATAACAACTATCTAAGACGAATACAGCAATTAACAACAAAATGAACAAATTATAACACTAGAACATAACATATAGATTCATTAATTTCATATTAAACATTAAATATTCATTACATATTTTCCCAAAAAAAAGGAAAACATAACCACTTCATTTCCCTTCTCAACACTTTGTATTCCTAAGATCATCAAAGAAGTTGTTCCTGTCACACACCTGTGAGTGTGTTTGACAGATCATCCTCCTTATCTCCAACGCCTTCAAGACATTAGCCTTTTGCTTCTTGCGAAGATCCTCAAGAAACTTGTAGTTCATCATTTGTAGTTCGAAAGCCTTGAGCTCGAGATGTATTCTTGGGTTTCCTTCATACCAAGAATCAAGTCACCAAAGTGTTTTGGAGGCCATTAGCAATTTTGATGTCCTTATCGTTTTCTCTCGATAAAGAGAAATCAAGTCAAACATATAGTCGATTGAAGCTTTGGCGAGTTCTTGAAGAAGTGGAAGTCACCATTGGGAGGTTGTTGAGATTTTGTTAGAATTTGGTTTTTATTGTTGGTATGCAAATGGTATAGGTTATTAACCCATAAATACCAAAACAACGGGACGTTCCAAATTCGAGGACTAATTGTGAAGTTAGTAAAAGAGAAATAGTCAAGTTTGTGTGAGTAAAATACTAGGAATTTTAAGTGCAAAAAAAGCTAATCGACCAAATTCGTGGACCAAGTGTGACATTTGAAACTCATTACCTCGCAACTTGACCTTTGCCTTCCTTGATACGCTTATACACAATTAATGTGTTGGCAAACACCAAAACAACCCAACTAACAAGATCTGAAACCATAAACACTATCATAATAACCCGACCCAATTAACAAAACCCAATCCAAACCAAACCTAACAAACATCCACACTCACGTACTGAAACACACATCTGGCTAAACCCATTCGTAAAAAAACAAAAAAAAACAATGAAAGACAGGAGCATATTCGTCTAAACTTTTAAGGATGTGAAGGAAGAAGAAGAATGTGAGGTCTTGTTCAGAATCCACTGTAATGGATTTTTTGATTATAGCCCACTCAGGTATGAAGGAGGTTCATTAATTAATCTGTGTTCCTTTACCATTGATAGGGATATATTTAGTTCCAGCCTTGATAATGTGTTATCAGAGATTAATGAACAAAAATGGGCGTTGTTTTTCTGTGATCCTAAAGAATCCCTAAAAAATGCTTTGCATTTGATTCATACTGATGATGATGTTCATACTTTGTTTGCACTGGCTGAAACACATGAGTCAGTTGATATCTTCGTTGCCCACAAGCCCCAAAATTTAGCACAATTTTACTTAAAAAACATCAGTTTTGAAGTTGTGGGTTGGGTAGAGCAGGATGCTAACTTTAGAATGCTTAGTCCAACACCTTTTAGGACTAGACGTAAATGGCAGGGGATAGATAAGAAAAAATGTAGGGGAGTGGAACCAAGACACCACAGTGAAAGGTTGTGTTGTAATTAAAGAGGAACAAGGGGTTGTTGCTAAAAAAAGGGAGAAAATTAAAGGAAAAGGAAAAGGAAAGTTGGTTGAGGAAGAGGATGTTTTGCACACAAAAAGGGGAAGGAAGTTGTTCAAGAATTTAAGCGAGGTTTATATGGGAAGGGGAAGGCTAAAATGGTTGAGTTTTCAGGGTTTGATGTTGAGAACTTGCCTGGTTTTGATGGGAAGGGGAAGGCTAAAAGGGTTGCTGGTGCTGGTGCTGATGTTTCTAGCGGTTTAAAGACACCCTTTAGGAGCAAAGAAAAGATTACAAATTGCGTGCTTGCACTGTTCGCCCAAAGTCCATCCTAGGTGATGTTTCAGTAATGAATACCATGTCATGTGTTTAATTCCATTAAGTTGTAATAGTACAGTACCTAACTTATATGTTTGTTGTTTGCATACTTGTTTTTGCAGACAAGGTAGCAGTAGCATCATCACTTTAAGGTTCATGTTTTGTGGGTTCAACAGTTTATGGATATCGATCAGAGATGTGTAGATCATTTGAAGGTTCAGCAGTTGAACGTTTTGAAGTGGGACCAAATTCATCTTTAATATTTTGTGAAATGTCAGTATAACCATGTATCAAACAATGACTCTGTAGTATCAGTTATTTTCCAGTTTCATCAAACATTGAACATATAGTTGACTGTTATAAGTCAACTTGCTAAGTAGTTGGTTATGTATAAATTTGTTTGTTTGTCCTGGGTAAAATTCTGTGAGATCATACATTGTTTAGCAGTTGACTTTTATAAAGTCATACTTAAGTGGTCAGGTATAATGGTATAATTCGTTCAAACAATAACCCCTTTATGTGTTAGTGGAATAGTCTTGGGTTAGAATTAACTAAGGTGTGGTATAAATGTGTATGGACTATAATACCCTCAACTAACTAACATAAATTAGACGTTGACCTCGGTGTTAGTGGTCAAGGGACGAGTTTGGCATATAAAGCCCATGTTTTGGACCTCCGGCGATGATAACGCCTAGGTTTGTCCCATCGCGATGCGCATGAACAATTTTAGGGACCAACGGTGTATCTTAGTCAAAAATATTTTAAAAAAGAAGTTAAATTTAAAATATCTCAAAACGAAAACAATCTTACATATGGACCCTTCAGTCGATACACCATAGCCCATCATCTGAGACCCATAATTAGACCATGGCATACAATTTTTCATAGGGTTTTTGGAACGATTTATTTATTTTATTTTATTTTTTATTTAATTCTTTTTTAAGAGAAGAGAAGAGCGAATGAAATTATGCCAAAATCCCCTTCCTAATCTTCTTTTTAAATTGGGATGATTTGAAGAGAAATGGAATTTTAGGTTTAGTTTAGTTCGGTCTCTTCTATTTTCTTTCTTTGGGAACACAAAACTAAAAATCAAAAATTTTCGCTCTCTTCTTCTATTCTATCTCCTTTATCCACCGTATTACTCTTCTTTCCATTTTACACTCGGGAACAGATATCTAAAACCCTAACCATCTCGAACTCGAGATGGCAGACTACATACCTTTCGAAACCCAAGAAGGGTTCATGATAAGGTTTTAAAATGTACCTTTTTGAGGGGTCGTTTAAGCCCTTATTTGATCACTTTTGTATCCGTTATTACTTAATATCGTTCCTTTTCACTTTTTAGGTCTCTTGAAGACAAATTGCTGTAATGGCACTTATTTGGACGAAAAGGCGCGGATATCTGAAGAAAATGGCCAAAGTCAAGAATCGAGACACTCAAGTCAGCCGAAATACAAGGTGGCGTCCATCGCTTAATCTATGACGCCATCGAGCATTTTGTGACGACGAAGCCAAATTTCTTATTTTCAAGTGACGGTGTCGGGGCTTTAAAAGAGTAGGCCGTCGCAACTCGCACGGCCTAGATTTGATCCGACGGCGCGGTCAAGAGGAAGGCGTCACAAGCACAAGGTGACGCCGTCGCAAGACTAACGTGGCCAAGACGAAACCCTAATGACGGCGACCGACGGCGTTACAAATCATAAGGTGACGCCGTCGTATATGTAATCTTATATAGAATCAATTTTTCGGTTTTAGTATGTAGTCTTTTGGAGTAAAACCTAAACCCAACCAAGGCTGTCTTGTACAAGATTTTAGGTTCCAAACCCTATCTTACATCAAGATAAGTGTTTTACTTCATTAATTCAATTATGTCTTCAATTATTTGTGTGTATGCTTGCATGTTCTCCATGTCCGGCTAATTTACTTGTGTGTTTGCTTAGGGAATATGAAAATTAATTATTAAATATTGATTGGTTGTCTCTTATCTTAATTGATTAATGATCTAGTAATGCGATAGGTCATTCGTTGTGTAATTAATTCTTGATTAATCTTTGTGAACCTTGGGCTATAGCACTTAAAGCGGTTGTAGGCTAAATCATCCAAAGAGTGCCTTAGAGTTAGAGTTTATAATCCCTAGAGGGTTTTGTAGACGAGACCCTTTGGTAAGTTCAAAGAGTTGGGGATAAACGCATACCCTACGACTTTAGACACACAACGCGATTAAGAATAAGGACGTGACAATTCAACCATCAATAGGAGATAATTAAGGAGTAATAAAACCTAAGTGAACACATCTTTAAACTATCATACGAGCACACAATAATTAGACATAGACTACATACACCTTATATTAGATAATTAGATAAGTAGAGTAATCTTTAGAAATACCAACCCCCAAATCCAAACCCCGAGATTCGTACCTTTCCATTTCCTAAAAAAACATAAAAAGATAAAAAAAAATAATCTTCCTCAACCCCAACCTTAGCGTAGTAACTTCTCACTAGCATTCCTATTCCCCTAGAGAACGATATCAATACCCGTGGCTTACCCTAATACTACACTACAACGATTAGGTTCACTTCCTAGGGTGTTATAAAACTTGCTCAAGAAAAGGAAGTTCCTTTGACCCCGACCACGCGTGTAGCGTTATCAATTTTAGGCGCGCGCTTGGTGAATAGAATAGCTAGTTAGTAGTTCACCTCGTTTAGGTTTCTTTGCTTGATTCCTATCAAGTAAATTTTTCTCATTTTTAGCTTTCTCGTAGTCTATCCCCCTTCTTCGTGACCTTTGTTCGTAACCACATCACTTTTCATTATGGAAGGTGATAAACCACCAAACAACACTTTACTTCCAAAAAAATACCCACTGTTTGACCCAGCCTTGGCCAACTAACTTCGAGCTCGTATTGGAGAACTTAGGAAGCTGAATAAGATGAACGTGAATGAAGAGGATAGTGCTTATTTCAATCTTTACCCCACTAAGGAAGAGGTTGCTTACCATCGATACATAATCGATAATCCCCGATCACCTATCATTAGGATATGCCCGAAGATTAGGAGAGGAAATCCTTGGAACCTAAAAATCCCTTGTATGATCGGATATAGGAGTGTCGACCATGCTTACATAGATACGGAATCTCCCATTAATGTGATGTCATCTGCTGTTTACAATGACATTATGAATGTGCGGCTTAATATTAGGAGAGACCCTAAGTATCCAGGTGGAGTTTGCAACTTTGTGGGAAGAGTCAAGGATGTACATGTCTTTATAGGAAATTTCACCTACCTAGTTGATTTTGTGGTCCTAGAAGATGTAGGATCGTCATTGACTATAGCTTATCCCAAGTAGTGCTAGGAAAGCTGCTTTGTTGAAACATCTAAATGAGCCATAACAAGTATGATGGAGCGGTTAGGTTTAAGGAAGGAACCGATGAGATCACTTATAGGATGCCTTGGAAAACAAATGAATATGGCCATCTACCCATTTTTGAACGAGACAACATCAAAGCTTTTGAGGACAAAAGCAAGGACGATGTTGAAAAAGGTTATAAATTTATGTGGGAAAGAAGGAGGCTTTATTATAAGGATTGCTTGACCCTCGGGCCTAGATATAGAGTCGATGAAAAATTTGTCAATATGATAGAATTCTCATTAAGAATGCAAAATGAGACAACGTAAGGGCACGACTACGAGTCTAGCTACAAGACTCTTAAATAAAGAAAAACGCTTCGTGGGAGGCAACCCATGCTTAATTGTTTGCTTGTTAGAGTATTTTTGGCACCAAATTTAAAATTTTTCATGACATATAGGAGTGGGCCATTAGTCTTAACAAAAGCGTCTCACAGATAGGAAGTTACATGACTAGCACAAAAAACCCTTTACCACCCAAATTCCACCCAAAATGTGAGGATCACCCTTAGATTAGTAGGAATTAAAGCATTCATCTTTAATGCTTTGAGTGTGAACCGGTAGTATATTAGATTCTAGAACTTGTTTTGTGATGCATTCCGGGATCTCTAGTAAGACTACACTTGTGTAGTTAGGAATAACTAAATGATAAGAGGCATTAGGATAACCCTTGTTTGATACCCATAATATAATTACTTCTTCCACATCGGTTGAGTAATTCTCCCATACCTTTGCGTTGTACTCATCTTTAGTACACGATACCCCTAGTTAACCCCTCAGAGCCTAACCTTTTCGCTGTTCTCGTGATGTTTCGGTTTTTGTGGAATATCAATGAAGAGCATTGTTTACACCCCACCCCCAAATATACACCCAAATCGCCTTAGCCTACCTTGTATGCACTCACTTTTAGTGCATTATTATTATCACCCTAAACCCTTAGTTCAATTATCTAGTTGCTTGCATGAGTTGCTAAGTCGAGTCATATCATTTTGTACATAGTTTTGGGACGATTGGGACTCATGGGAAAAAGTTAAAGTTTATGAAATGACTGGAAGGGAACGTTAAATTCATACCCCAAGTGTTTTGATCTTTTCAATTCGGGTCAAATTAGTGTTAGAGTAATAAAAACTCAAGTTTAGGGATGTGCCTATAAATCCCTATCATTTTGGTGTTACCGTAGAGGATGGTAGAGTAAAAGTGTATGGAAAAAAAATCAAAAAAAAAAATAGAAAAAGAGAAAAGAAAAAAATAAAGTGTTCAAAAAAAAACAAAAAAAAAGACAAAAAAAAAACATACGGGCTACCATCCTACATCTATCCTTTAAATTTATGTTTGTTTGTTTCAGTTATCTAGAGTTTAGAGTGTCGAGTCTTGGCTTAGCAACGTCATTCTTCGTATGCTTGTAACATAGAGATTTTTGACTTGCCACCACTAAATAGCCTATCCCACCAAACCCTTTGTTTCCCTACCGTAAGCCTAACATTACAACCCTTTAAAGACCTCTTTGATAGTCTTTCCTAGGTGCTTACGCCAAAGCGATGGAGGTTTGATCTATTCTCAAGCCTATGGTAATCTATGTACTAGGACCGGTTAATGAGTGTTTATCTTCCATTTCCAACTTGTTTATTTCATATACACCCGAGAGATGTGAGTATCCAAACACCCCATGTGAGGTGCTAGTATGTAATTTTCGTGCTTGTTATGACTTTTATGGGCTTATATGTGTTGTGGACTATTTTAAACCAATGCTTCATGACCCCTAACTTATAAATTAATTGGCTAAAGCACATTTGCTTGAGGACAAGCAAATACCAAGTGTAGGGATATTTGATAAGGTTTTAAAATGTACCTTTTGAGGGTCATTTAAGCCCTTATTTGATCACTTTGTATCCGTTATTACTTAATATCGTTCCTTTTCACTTTTAGGTCTCTTGAAGGCAAATTGCTATAATGGCACTTATTTGGACGAAAAGGCGCGATATCTGAAGAAAATGGCCAAAGTCAAGAATCGAGACACTCAGTCACTGAAATACAAGGTGTGACGTCCCATCGCTTAATCATGACGCCGTCGGAGCATTTTGTGACACAAAGCCAAATTTCTTATTTTCAAGTGACGGTGTCGGGCTTTAAAAGAGTAGGCCGTCGATGACTCGGACGGCCTAGATTTGATCCGACGGCGCCGAAGTCGAAGAGGATGGCGTCACAAGCACAAGGTGACGCCGTCAGACTAACGTGGCCAAGACGAAACCTTAATGACGGTGACCACGGCGTCCACAAATCATAAGGTGACGCCGTCGCATATGTAATCTTATATATAGAATCCGAATTTTTCGGTTTAGTGTGTAGTCTTTTGGAGTAAAACCTAAACCGAACCAAGGTCATCTTGTACAAGATTTTAGGGTTCCAAACCCTATCTTACATCGAGATAAGTGTTTTACTTCATTAATTCAATTATGTCTTCAATTATTTGTGTGTATGCTTGCATGTTCTCCATGTCTGGCTAATTTACTTGTGTTTTTGCTTAGGGAATATGAAACTTAATTATTAAATATTGATTGGTTGTCTCTTATCTTAATTGATTAATGATCTAGTAATGCGATAGGTCATTCGTTGTGTAATTAATGCTTGATTAATCTTCGTGAACCTTGGGCTATAGCACTTAGAGCGGTTGCAGGCTAAATCATCCAAAGAGTGCCTTAGAGTTAGAGTTTATAATCTCTAGAGGGTTTTGTAGACGAGACCCTTTGGTAAGTTCAAAGAGTTGGGGATAAACGCATACCCTACGACTTTAGACACACAACGCGATTAAGAATAAGGACGTGACAATTCAACCATCAATAGGAGATAATTAAGGAGTAATAAAACCTATGTTAACACATCTTTAAACTATCATTTGAGCACACAATAATTAGACATAGACTATATACACCTTAGATTAGATAATTAGATAAGTAGAGTAATCGGTAGAAATACCAACCCCCAAATCCAAACCCCGAGATTCGTACCTTTCCATTTCCTAAAAAAACATAAAAAGATAAAACAAAATAATCTTCCTCAACCCCAACCTTAGCGTAGTAACTTCTCACTAGCATTCCTATTCCCCTAGAGAACGTTATCAATACCCGTGGCTTACCCTAATACTACACTACAACGATTAGGTTCACTGCCTAGGGTGTTATAAAACTTGCTCGAAGAAAAGGAAGTTCCTTTGACCCCGAACGACGCGTGTAGCGTTATCAGTTCATGAAAAGGCTTACATCATTGATATTCAAATGCATTTCAAAACCATGGAGGTATCTTATAGATAGCTCTAAACTTTTTGCAGATTATAACGTCCAGGGCACTCGGCTGTAGCAGTTGCAATATCTACTTGTAAGTTACGTTTTTCTGAAAGATGATTTTGAGAAAAAAATACTATTCAAATGCTTTCCCCAGACAAAAGTTTTCATTGATAGTCTGCTCCGTTAAACCACTTTTTAGTAATTTTCCAACGATACTAAGCTTATGTTTTCTCTACAATTTTGGTGAATCTCAAACGAAGACACTGTTCTTTGGAATCCTACTATAAGAAATTTTGTAGATATTTTTGTGCCTAATGTGTTAGACTACCCTTATGAAACAATGGTTGAGTTTAATGTTCGTCCTCATACTAATGACCCTAAGCTTTCAGGATTACATTTAATATTCAGTCTGTTGCATATGACACTAGCAATAGCAACCCTTCGCAAGCTGGGATTTTAACATTAACCTTTATTAGGGGTTTGGTGAAGCTCACCTCAACCTGCCTCTCAAATTTATTAGGTTCCATCAGAATCAGGTAGATGTAGATGGATTTATCCATTGGCGCGCTTTTGATAGGTTTTAGGTGGATGGTAGTTATTTGATATGACAAGTGAAATTTTACACGAGTGGACTTCCCTGATATATAGTTTAGCAAGCATGACACTGGTTTTTCTACATATAAGGTAAGGGAGTCACTTGTTGTGCTTAAACAATAATTGCAGGTTGAGAAACATGTTTATGATGTATGAATGATGGAGGGCCGTGCTCAAAAATCATTTAAAAAACTATTCACCATCAATCCACCTGATGCATCAACAATATGTGTACTTGCGTTTAGGAATAGTGGTGAATAATCTAGGCAGACTTATCGGTGAATACTTTCTTAAATCACCCTTTATTAGCAAGATAATTTGCCAACTCTTCTTGGTAGACTTATTGTTAATGTTTGAAATTCTATAATTACAATTAGATTTGATTTTAGTTATATAAATAGAGGGTGCACTTTGGGTTTATGGACTCAATTTGGAAGACATCCATTATATTGAGATTTCTGGGAAGCTATTTTCATTCGTAGCGAGTTCTTACAATGAAACACTAGTTTTGGTTCATCACTGATTGTACTATCTAATTTGTCATAGAATTGAGGATAAAGATAATGAAAAACTTGCAAAGCTTGTAGCTAAGAAAAATCCACTTTTAGGGCAGGAAAGCAAGGTAATGTGATATGGAGATTAGAGTTCATGTATGGTACAAATTAGTTGAGGTTAATGAAAATTTAGATGCATTACGTATGAATTGATGCTAAGAAATAAAATCGACCGTGAGAAGCAATGGAGAATGTAATTAGAAATCTATCATTCCCTCCGTGTTCGGTTCCAAGTTTTAACAAAGGGGTGACATTTTACTTGTTAATGTCAACATGAAAACAACACTTGAATGAACAAGAATCACAATTCTTGATTGCCAACTAAAATCAGAACTCAGCCACCCTCCCTTCTCATAAATAACAGGCTCATACATAAAAAAAATATTTTTGTCCATGTTAATATTAGAAGTGCCAACAGATCCTTTGTAGGGGTTGAATAGTTTAGGCCATTTGGTATCAGATTGTGAATGGTAGAGTACCATTTTGTACAGTGTTTGAGAGATAAAGTGCAGGAAAATATGTGCAGCAAAACTGAGAATATGGAGGGAAAATAATAACTAGAAATAATTGTTATATTGACTGATATGTAAATTGTTAAATACATAGGATATATATAGTTAATGAACACGTATGATGAATGGGTGTGATGGTTCAGTCACAACCCTTCATGGATAACTGTCATAATCATATAACTGTCAAACGACCACTTGTCTCTAAGAATTCACGATAGAAAGTGAGGTGAAAGTGAGGTGAAGAGATGATGATGGGTTTGTTGTATTGTCTCTAAGAATTCACGATAAAAAGTGAGAGGAGATTGTGGTGCAACGGATGTTCTAACTTCAATAATCATTGAGTCATAGAATTGTCAACATCTATGTTAGCCAACTTCCTAATTGTTAATGTACTTAAGGTGAATCTATACTATTATGTACTTGTCGGTGAACACCACATATTTTGTTAAATACTACAACACTAGATTCAGAGTGAAACGTTCTGGTCAAATCAAATCGGGCTTGTGCCAACTCTAAGGCTATGCACAACCATGATCACGTGTCACATCAGTTTTTTCTCTTCAGCGACCTTCAGATGACCAAGTTGTCACAGCAACAACCTTCTTAATTATTTTTAAACCAAAATTTTTTAAAAACAAATTTAAACTTCATTAATAATAAAAATATTACATAAATTCTTTAAATAACATTAAAAACATTAATAAAATTAAGAGTAAATTACACCGTTCGTCCTTGTGGGTTTACATTGACCGACAAGTTTCGTCCTTTGACCAAAAAAGGTTTACCGTCCATCCTTAAGTAGCAAACGTTATGTATCGTTGTTCCTTCATTTTAACGGGCCACACTAACGCTCGTTATGTGACAACACATGAGGGTATTTATGTCATTTTACTCTCTTTTTTTAACTTCATCTCCTTTATTTATATATTTACATCTTCAACCATAACCAAAATACTTTTTTTTTCTTCTTTCATCTTCACCCCAAATACATCACCACCCCAAATACATAATAAAAGAAAAAAACCAAACCAATTTTTACAAACTTAATTATAAACTCATTATTTTCTACAACATCAACAAACCCAATAATATTTATAATTCTAATATGATATCTCACTAGCACCAACATCAACATTCATAAAAAATCAAAACCCACTTACTCAAATTTATTGAAACACAATAACAAAAAGAGAGATCCGGTGGTTTCTCCTTTGAACCGACCACAAAAAAAACAACCCCTAACCAGGTTCCTTAATTTCCAAGAGGAACAACAACAAGCAAAACCCCTCGGGTGGGTTTTGATCC
This sequence comes from Chrysanthemum lavandulifolium, assembly GCA_022545495.1. NCBI lineage: Eukaryota > Viridiplantae > Streptophyta > Magnoliopsida > Asterales > Asteraceae > Chrysanthemum > Chrysanthemum lavandulifolium. The sequence continues at coordinate 219,127,056 of CM040241.1, forward strand.
GAGAGCCAACAACACCCCTAGCGGGTTGTTGTGGTGAACCGACCCATAATGCAAACTGATCCAATGGTCTTGTGATGATGATGAAGACTTTAGAGAAGGATGTGCGTGATGTTGTTCTTGTGATGTTTAAGAGTTAAATTTGTAGTGATGTATATGAGTGTAGATCTTTGTGGGATTGATATAAGTTCAAGAATTAAAGGAAAGTAATGTGGATTGTTAAACATGGGTGTTGGTATGAGGATGGTGGTGCGGCGAAAATGCAGTGGCGGACCAATCAAACGAGCGGGTTGGGTCGGGTACAATTTAACACAAATTGATTTTGTAAAACATTCAATGAACTTGTACCAAGCTCTAACTTTCAACTTTTAAAATATCATTCAATCCACATCGATACAAGTAGTTTAGATCTTGGTAGATGTAGTGATGGATAGACAAAAGTTTCAAAAAATCGTACTGTAGCATTTAATATAATAATGTATGTGTTGTTTGTCTTAGAGACTAAATTGAATGTTTTATTGCCATTTGAATGTGTTTTGGTGTTTTAGTGTATGTTTTTGGAAAGAGTTGGTTATGATTTATGTTGTGGTGATTCTTTATGAAATGGGAAGTGTAATTTAAAGATGAATATATAAAGATAGTGTTTTTTTAAGGTAGTGGTTGGGAAAATAATCAAAAGGGGGATGTATTGTTAGGGAAGATGAAGTAGGGAGAGAAATGATAAAAGGACAAAAATACCCTTACATTTTTAGACTTAACGATCGTTAGTGTGTCCCGTTAAAGCAAAGGATCAACGGTAGATAACGTTTGGCATTTAAGGACGGACAGTAAACGTTTTTTTGTCAAAGGACGAAACTTGTCGGTCAACGTATACCACAAGGACGAACGGTGTAATTTACTCTAAAATTAAAAACATAACAATAAAAAGATGACTAAATCCAATCTTCATCGCCATCGTCAGTTGTGTCTTCGTCTTCACTCTCTTGATTGACTTCATTTCCACGATTTTCCTAAACGAGTTCGACCAAATCATCTTTTAAGTTTAGATGAGTTGTTGTTGCACCCATTTGTACATGCTCGTCAAGCGAATCAGGAACAACCTCGTATGCCAATTGACGAATTTTCGAAGTACACTTGATCAATGGGTAAATACCAAGTATGCCCGTACAATCAGGATTTTGTTGAAAATAAAGAGAATAATCGGCTACCTCTCGAACAATTTGTGTGAATAGTTCTCGGCTCATTCGGAACCGCTGACGGAATCTTCTTTCGTCACCGGGTGTTGGAAGAAGTAAGCCGTCACGAAACGATTATGAGCACCGTGTGGATCCCTAGCTACGCTTGTTCGTCGGACTTTTGGCAGTGACGCTTGGTACTCGGCCTAGGCTGCTTGCGTAAACTCCGCAAGCTCGCTCATAACTTCTTCTTCATCGTCGGAAGACGAAGAATTAGAAAATAGCTCGAAAGACATAATTAAGAGAATGTGCTTGAAGGTGTTGAGATAAGTGTTGTTTGAATTTGTGAATGAAATTAGGAAATAAGTGAGGTATTTATAATGTTGTAAAAGTGATAAAATTAAATATATATATATATATATATATATATATATATATATATATATATATATATATATATATATATATATTTTTTAATATCAAACGGTACCTTTTTTGTTGTTTTGTGGTTTTGAAATCGGTCGAAAAAATGATCGAGTCGTTTACTTTGTTCTTCTCGACTGGCCACGACTGACGGAGCTAAAGGGGGCGACCAACGACGATCGAAGGTCGACCGACCCATTGTGCATAGCCTAATAGTTCTATAGTTGTGAACCCTTGTTGGATCCCACATGTACTTGAAGAAAGTGTGGTCTTGTTAGATGGTGGTGATTTGTATTTATTTGATTTGTATCCTTGCTCTGACACCTTATTTTCATCTCCAGCATTAATTTTTTGGAAAAAATTAGAAGTATTATGGGATGAGTCTTTTAATTATGAGAAAGGAGGTAATGGTGTACATATCACAAGCAGTTCAACCAACTCAGAACAAGCAAAGGTCAATAGTTGTGCCAAACACCCTATTAGCAGAACTAGAGCAGATATGCCAAACACTCTACACAAGATGAAGATATTGCTGAATACAAGCTTGAATGTGTGTAATCCAATGTAAATATGTAGTATCAGATAGCTAGTCAGTTAGTCTTTAGCTATAGTTGTTAGTTGGGCTTTCCCGCCAAAGTGTATTATTTAAATAGTTGTAAACCCTCACTTTGTAATTACCAATTTCATTTCCAGTTCACCAAATATGTTTTCTCTAAACTTTATGACATGGTATCAGAGCCAGCACCACATTCTGTGGTGAATAACTAATTTCGATCATCATAACTAAATTTTTCAATCAAATAACCACTTTCCTCCACCACTATCCACCGTAACAGTTTTTCCCGCCAAAATGTTCTACCCAAAACCACCACAATCATTACAATTCACCATCAAATTTCGCATAATAACCACCACAAATCATCAAGAATTCTCAAGAATCATCAAGATTCATCATAATTCATCGCAAACACATTCAATTTGTTACAAATTCAGTTACATTTTTGTTACACCATCTCCATTGATAAACCTTCAAACATCCTTCAACCTCGTCAATCTTTACACATCCAACTCTAACATTACAACATCACAACAATGCCAAAATCAGAATCAGATTCACAAAATGTATCTTCATCACTGAATGATGATGTTACCTCACCACTTCATCCTCTTTACTTCCATCCAAATGATCATCCTGGCTTGATACTGATTTCAAAGAAACTTCAAGGTTCAGAGAACTATAGTACATGGAAGAGATCCATGCTTATTGCTCTTAGTGATAAAAACAAATTGAAGCTGATCAATGGTGAGTTTGAGGAACCTTCATCAACTTCATCACTGAGAACTCACTGGGAAAGGGCTAATGATATGCTCATTTCTTGGATACTGAATACTGTGTCTGATCAAATTGGTAACCATCTCACCTATGTTAACTCTGCTTACAATCTGTGGAATGAACTGTTTGAGAACTATTCTCAACTTGATGGACACAGAATTTACCAAATAGCCAATGAGATTGTTGAATTGAAGCAGTTAAACTGCACTGTGGAAGTTTATTATCATAAACTCAAAGGCTTATGGGATGAATTAGATGCTATTGAGGCTCCATATGCATGTACCTCCAAGTGTGTTTGTACTAATGGGAAAGAAAATGGAGAAAGGGAATAAAGGAAAAGGCGGGTTCAATTTCTTATGGGCTTAAATGAATGTTACACCAACATCATAGGGTAGATCTTACTAATGCAACCATTACCTGCAGTTGCCAAGGCCTACAGTATGTTGAGACAGGAAGAGAAACAAAGGGAATCACCCAAACACCCTTCTACCACTCCCATTGCAGTCAACACCTACAGGAACACCTATACTCCACCTCACAGAAGCAATCAACCAACCAATTCAACTACCAACATCTCAAACAACACCCCAAATGAGAGGAGAAGCAACTTCAGGAAAGGAGTAATCTGTACATACTGCAAAAAGGAAGGACACTCCAAGGAGGAATGCTACAAACTACTTGGTTATCCTACTGGTCATCCACTTCATAACAAGTATCAACCTCCTTCTCAAAGAACATCCACTACCAACAGGAATGTGAGGGTTGTGCACATAGTTACCAATGACACCCTATCACCAATGGACACTGAATCAGTACCCTTCAGTCCCCTTGATCAATGCTCAACTTCAGCTTCCACAAGTGACTCAGAAGCTCAAGTTAATGCCAGAATGGATCAATTGCAGAATCAGCTTAATCAAGTTCTGCTTATGATGCAAAATTCCCAAAATGAGACTTCTGGTATGACACAGCATGTGGCAGGTATACTTTCATTTGTCCCTCACATCTCAGTTCCTATAAACATCACTGGTATTCATTCTTTCAATTCTATTGCTAAAATGCACTTGATGAGTTTCCAAATACTCATCATTTTTACATAATCTAAACTGCAAAATCATCTGAAAACACTCAAAAACACATCAAAATGATCAAATTATCACAAATCAGTGTTTTATGTGTTTAAAATGCTAAAATATCAAAATCAGATGAAAAATGATTCAAGTTTGCAAAATTGGCAGCTTTAGTCCCCGAGTTTTAAAAGTTGTCAAATCTAGTCCTCGAAATTCAAAATGTGAAATTTATCATTCAAGGTCCCTGAAGTATTCTAAGTTGTTTAAAATGATCCTTGAATGATTCTTTGGTCAATTGGCAAGAAAAGTCCCTAAACTTTGGAAAATTGCAAAAATAGTCCTTGGACTTTAAAAATGGATTTTATGCAAAAAGGGCCCTTGTATTATCAATATATGGCAAATTTGGTCCTTGTGAGAAGTTTGGAATAATGGTACTTTCAGTCCTTGAAGTTTGGCAATTGTACACTTTTGGTCCTTGTTTAATACATAAACCAAACGGATCCTCTTTTAAACATAAGGCCCAATCCAAATCCAATACACAAGCCCAACATCCTTGGCCCTTGACCTCTTGAACCTTGACCCCAGTCCACAACTCACTTCTGACCCCAGCCACAAACCAATTTGGACCCTTTGTATTATTAAGGCTCGGTCAAGGAAAGTCAAACCCACCCAAAAGCACGCCCTTACCACTGTTACTGTAGCTCCATCTCTTCCCTAACAGAAAACCCAAAACCATGACTGGTTTTCACCATATTTTCAACCCCCTCCCATTCCATGTCCCCTCCAACTCCCCTACATTCCAAATTCTTTAATTACCTAAACCAAACATCAAGTAATGATATAACCTGCTTGAAGAATTTTTGGCGCCAAATCACAAATGGACGGATAGGATGATTCTAGCCAATCCAATGGCTCAAGTTTGGTGGGAAAGATTCAGAAGTCATGTGGGATTGCTAAAAGTCTATAAAGTGGGGAAAGGATGCATTGTAAAAAGATATCTAGTGTAACTTTTATTTTTCATGTCGTTTTAGTCAAATTTTCAATTTCAGTTTATGTTGTAATCTTAAAACTATGTATTTCAAGTTCTATTGATATAAGTAAGCCTCTGTGAAACTTTAATTCAAGTTTTAAAGTGTATTTCAGTTTATGCAAAATCTCAAATTTAAGCAAAATCTCAAATGTTTCAAATGATGTTGTTTGTTGTTTGTATGGATTAGAATAGGCCACATAAGCTCCCAAATAGCTTTTATAAGCTATTAGAAACAATAAAAATTAGTTTAGACTAAAAATCAAAATTACCAAAATCCAAATTAAATACTTCAAAAATAAAAAATCACTTGAAAAGGGTGATCACAGCTGGAGCAAGGTATATATTGGATGGCCTTGGTTTAGAGCTCTGTGGAGAGCATTTAGGATTGATCTTGGTCAGTGGTTTATGGTTCTCATTTGGATTCCCATTTGTAAGTTCTTTTAGCCATTTGGCATTTCACTGTTACACTAGTGTATTAGCTCTAATTCCTATTTCTATTTGTTTACTAGTTATAACTTAGTATATTTGATCATTAAAATCAGTAGTTTGTTAATTTAAATTTGTGTTTTGAGAAAATATCATTTGGGCAGTCAAAATGGTTTAAGTCTAAGTCCTTAGTTTTAAGTCATTATTACTGTAGATTCAAGCTTGTTTAGCCTTAGTTAATGATAATACAAGTTCTGAAATCAAGTTTATGGTTTTAATTAGTATTTTGCTTTAAAAATCTTCATATCAGTTAGCATAAAGTGGTGTTTGGTTTTTTGTGATTAAAGGTTCTTTGTTCTTTGGCTTTGTTGGAAAACTGTCTAAACAGGTCTAAGTAACTAAGCTAAGTCATAAAATAAAGTACTTGTTCATCAAAAGTCAAAAATTCCTTTGGATCTTAATTGTGCAGTACTGTTAACAGATAATGATGCAATATCATCATTTTGTGTTCAAAAGTTGTTACTCTTGCTCAAACTAGTCTTATTATACATTAACATACCATATTCAGTTCTTAGAATCAAATCAAAATCCAACTTAGTCAACTTTTTAGTTTTTGTCAAAAAGTCAAATTGTCAAATAGGTCGTTTTTGATTAAAACTTGGAATTTCACTGTGGGCTTATTAGTGAGTTTCAGAGTATAAGCTTTGGAGGTATTGTAGTCTAGTTGGTGTAGAAAAATATAAAAATGATAGTTCTTAGTTTCTTAGCTTTTTAAGTGCTTATTTCATTGCTTTTTGGTGACACCTCATCTGCATATCTGTCCTGTGCACAGAAATTGTGCCCAACTTGATAAGCTTGCATTAAGCTTATTACTTGTCCAAATCCTGTGTTCTTTGGTTCTTTGGAAAGCCAACTTGGTCATCTTGAGGACCCAACTCTTGTTTTTCAATTTGGAGCTTGTTTGGTGGGGCTGCTAGTGGTCCTAAGTTTGTCCCATTTCTGCTCATATAGCCAAAGTGCTTATTGGCTTTTCATAGCTTATCAGTTGGTTTCTTTGCATAATTTAGCTTCATTTTAGTCTCTCTAGCTTATTTTCATCTTTTTAAGCTTTTGTTTCTTCTGTCAAGCTTGTTTGAGCTTATTTCACTCAAATAAGCTATATAAGCCACTGTTGGGCTTTTTACCTATTAAAACTGCTTATTTGGCTTTTGTAAATTTTTTGTCTTTATTAAAGTTTCATTATATTAGTATATAAGTAGTTTTCAAAAATAAAAATCACAAAAACATCAATATAAAAATAGTGATAGCGTTTATTTAAGACTTTTAGCTTTTGATTTTTCTTTTCAACTTATTAATAAGCAAATCTTGTTTTTCTCTTTTCTTAAGTTTCGTCATCATATAGGATTTTTAGAAAAGTTTGATTTTCTCTATCTTTTAGTATTTATTATAATTATAAATAGTTAATAAATAGTAATTAATTAGTAATAAATAATTAAAAAGCCTAAAAAATATATTTTCAGTTTTAAAATTAGTTTTATCATATTTTAGATTTTTCTAAGTTATAATTTTATTTTTCTAGGTTAATTTTGTATTTTCTTCTATTTTAGTGCATTTTAAATACTTAATAAATAGTTTTTAATTAATAATAATTACATAAATAGTTGTAAAAATAATTTTCTTTTTCTATAAATTTTCTCATATCATTAGGTTTGTAAAAATGTATTTTTCATATTTTTAGGATTTAAAGTTTCACTTTTTATTTTGTACGTTTACGTTATTTTTATTTAAACGTAAGTTTTTCGTTTCAGGTTTTAAACGTTCATCACTTTAAAAATAGTGATAGCGTTTATTTAATAGATTTTATCTTTTTAATTTTCTTAATTTGCATTTAAGTCGCTTTTATTTTATTGATCCTTTTCAGTAGTGTATTTATTCAATCCAAATCCTTTCCGATCACTATCCTTAGTGATCATTCTACCGTCTGATCAAGTGTTTAACACACCATTGAGTCTCCGTGGGACATAACGACCCGGGAATCCCCTGTATTCTCTGATCTTAATTTGCATTTGTGTCTGAGCTGTTTTAAGTCTGTTTAGACTTGACTGTTTAGCACGGATCAAAATTTTGGCGCCGCTGCCGGGGAGGCTTTAGCGTGTGTTTAGCCAATTTTCAGATCCATTGTTGCACATACCCACCGTTTGTAAAAAGTTTTTTTTGTAAAGTTATAAGAAAACCAAAAGTTCATTAACACTTTTCCTAAAGTGTTAAAACACCAAAAAAATATAAAAACAACAAAACAATCGAAACGTTTTCTATCTTGTATTCTCTTTTAAGGTGATTCTTGAAGAGATACGATTTGGTTAAACGGGACGATAACAAAAATATTGTCCAAAAGTTTTTAAACCCATCTGCACAAATCTAACCTACGTCTTTTCAGTGGTACTTAATTGAATACATAAAAATCAACCACCAAATCAAGGCAAAGGCACTACCTAACTGGGGTGCGACCATTAATAAGTTCCCGAACATCGATTTAAAACTTGCCTTTGTGTCACTTGTGATTTGGTGTACCTTTTCAAAGAAGCCATTTCATCCGTGATTATTGGTTAAGTTCACTTGTGTTTTGCCTCATTTGTTTTGAAAATTGGTTTTATACATAGTGCATGCGCACTCGTTCTTCCATTCTACAAGTCCACTTTCGAACTTGGAAACATTCCTCGTGAGACGTGAGGACGTTCGGCTCCTTCACCGTGACTAAGGAACGTCTACCACCACCACCTCCGCCGAAATGGCGAAGACAAACCTATGAATGAGCTTCTCCAAGCACCCATCGAGGGTTACGGAGATGCCATTGTTGTTCCAACCATCGTGGTGACACTTTCGAGCTCAAACCGGGTTGCTCAATCTAGTAACCCAAAGCCAATTCTATGGTTTTGAGCGGGATGATCCTCATGCACACATTCGATGGTTTAACAAGATAGCATCTACCATCAAGTACAAGAATGTCCCATCCGAAGCTATCAAGCTTCTTCATTTCCCATTTTCTCTAGAGGACAAGCCGGAATTGGCTTGAGAAACAACCCCTCGCTCTATAGACACATGGGAAGATCTTGTCACCAAATTAGTTAACTAGTTCTATCCTCCATCCCGAACCACAAGTCTTAAGAATGAGATAATGAAATTTTCTCGAGATTTGATGAATCATTCGGGAGGCATGGGATCATTACAAAGAGTTGCTTCATGAGTGTCCGCATCACGGTTTTACCGAGTTAATGCAAATGGATACTTTCTACAATGGTCTCAATCGTGGCCAATCAAGATTCTTTGAATGCCTCCGCGGAGGTAATTTCTGAGCAAGACCACAAAAGAGGCCTTGCGGATCATTGAGAACAAATCTCGTGTCCGTCCTTTCGAGCTAAGACATATCGGTCTAATCTTGGACCTTCCTCTTCTTCATCCCGGTGAGTACATCTAGCACCGATGCTAAGATTGATAAACTCACGAGACATTGTTCGAGCTTTGGTTCTTGCTAACGAGAAAAAGTCTCCTTCACTCACCACCAACACATGTCAAGTGAAGAAAGTTGAAGTTTGTGTCACTTGTGGTGGTCCTCATGCTTACTACAATTGTACCGCCA